>SJXQ01000197.1:0-315671 GCA_006408695.1 Aepyceros melampus
GAAATTTTGATTTGTTTCCCTAGAAAATTATATTTATAAGATCACAAAATATTGTTTTTAAATCCAATCTAATGAACATTTTTTAGTTATTTCCTCCATTAACAACAAAAAAGTGCGTATATTGACTGCAACACTATTCACTGTTCTCTTCAGTGTATCACTGTTGTCTTGAAGGTCAACCTTCACACTAGCATCCAGGGATACCCTCGTTTCTGTGATTGCTTTTGTACCTCTCTCCATCTTTGTTTCTTCTTTCCTGAGTGAACAGTAAGAGGTTTCTTTCCCCCTAGGTTGGGTGGCCTCTGCATTCCCTCCCTTTGAAACCTCAGGTCTGACTTGGATTTCATTATACAGAAAGGATTCCTTTATCTAGACCTATCATCTTGATGAGCTACACTCTCTTATGACCCATAAATTTTGCACATATATGGCTTTGTGTGAGCCAAGAGGGAAACGTGCTTCACCTTTGGCTGTAGTTGGAAAAGTCATATTGACAATATGTAATACAATTCCAATAAAAGAAAATCTAAACTTACAACAAATTATTGATTAATATTTCTTATATTTCAAAAATCTGCTACAGGATTCTTTGTGGAATTTCTATGGCAGTTTAAATTTTCATTTCTATTATTTCATAAATAAACTGTTTACACATTAATTAGGAAGTTATTTATCACCAGCTTTCTATATAGAATCATGTATATAAAGTTCTAAGAATTTGTAAAAATTAAAAATCAATAATAATTAGCAAATTTTTTGCTATTTTTACATCATTATTACATCATTAAGAAGTACTATCCTACATCACAGTGACACTCAATTTCCTCTGTGCAGTGTGCAATATGAGCATAATAAAGTGAATTTTTTTTTAATGTAAGAAGGTAATTCATGTCTTGAAGTTATTATTGGGAATTGATAAAAAGGACTTACGGTAAAGACTGGGCTTCCCTGGTGTCTCACTGATAGAGAATACACCTGCCAATCCAGGAGATGTGGATTAGATCCCTGGGTTGGGAAGATCCTTTGGAAGAGGAAATGGTAACCACTCCAGTATTCTTGCCTGGGAAATTCCATGGACTAAGGAGCCTGGAAGATCTATGGGATCAAAAAAAGAGCTGGACTAGTACAGCCACTATGGAGAACAGTGTGGAGATCCCTTAAAAACCTGAAAATAAAACTGCCATATGACCCAGCAATACCACTGCTGGGCATACACACCAAGGAAACCAGAATTAAAAGAGACACGTGTACCCCGATGTTCATTGCAGCACTGTTTTTAATAGCCAGGACATGGAAACAACCTAGATGTCCACTGGCAGATGAATGGATGAGAAAGCTGTGGTACATATACACAATGGAATACTACTCAGCTATTAAAAAGAACACATTTGAATTAGTTCTAATGAGGTGGATGAAACTGGAGCCGATTATACAGAGTGAAGTAAGTCAGAAAGAAAAATATCAATATAGTATATTAACACATTNCCTAGATGTCCACTGGCAGATGAATGGATGAGAAAGCTGTGGTACATATACACAATGGAATACTACTCAGCTATTAAAAAGAACACATTTGAATTAGTTCTAATGAGGTGGATGAAACTGGAGCCGATTATACAGAGTGAAGTAAGTCAGAAAGAAAAATATCAATTAGTATATTAACACATTATATGGAATTTAGAAAGATGGTAATGATGACCCTATATGTGAGACAGCAAAAGAGACACAGATATAAAGAACAGACTTTTGGACTCAGTGGGAGAAGGCAAGGCTGGGATGATTTGAGAGAATAGCATTGAAACACGTATATTATGATATGTGAAATAGATCACCAGTCTAAGTTTGATTCATGAAACAGGGCACTCAAAGCCAGTGCACTGGAACAACTCTGAAGGATGGATTTGGGAGGAAGGTAGGAGGAGGGTTCATGATGGGGGACACATGTACATCATGGCTGATTCATGTCAATGTATGGCAAAGGAAATGGCAACGCACTCCAGTGTTCTTGCCTGGAGAACCCCTGGGATGGGAGAGCCTGGTGGGCTGCCGTCTCTGGGGTTGCACAGAGTTGGACACGACTGAAGCGACTTAGCAGCAACAGCAGCATGGCAAAACCCACCACAATATTGTAAAGTTCAGTTCAGTTCAGTTCAGTTCAGTGACTCGGTCGTGTCCGACTCTTTGCGACCCCATGAATCGCAGCACGCCAGGCCTCCCTGTCCATCACCAACTCCCGGAGTTCACTCAGACTCATGTCCATTGAGTTCGTGATGCCATCCAGCCATCTCATCCTCAGTCGTTCCCTTCTCCTCCTGCCCCCAATTCCTCCCAGCATCAGGGTCTTTTCCAATGAGTCAACTCTTTGCATGAGATGGCCAAAGTACTGGAGCTTCAACTTCAGCATCATTCCTTCCAAAGAAATTCCAGGGTTGATCTCCCTCAGAATGGACTGGTTGGATCTCCTTGCAGTCCAAGGGACTCTCAAGAGTCTCCTCCAACACCACAGTTCAAGAGCATCAATTCTTCAGCGCTCAGCTTTCTTCACAGTCCAACTCTCACCTCCATACATGACCACAGGAAAAACCATAGCCTTGACTAGACGGACCTTAGTCAGCAAAGTAATGTCTCTGCTTTTGCATATACTGTCTAGGTTGGTCATAACTTTTCTTCCAAAGAGTAAGTGTCTTTTAATTTTATGGCTGCAGNGTCCAACTCTCACATCCATACATGACCACAGGAAAAACCATAGCCTTGACTAGACGGACCTTAGTCAGCAAAGTAATGTCTCTGCTTTTGCATATACTGTCTAGGTTGGTCATAACTTTTCTTCCAAAGAGTAAGTGTCTTTTAATTTTATGGCTGCAGTCACCATCTGCAGTGATTTTGGAGCCCCCAAAATAAAGTCTGACACTGTTTCCACTGTTTCCCCATCTATTTCCCATGAAGTGATGAGACCAGATGCCATGATCTTCATTTTCTGAATGTTGAGCTTTAAGTCAACTTTTCACTTTCCTCTTTCACTTTCATCAAGAGGCTTTTTAGCTCTTCTTCACTTTCTGCCATAAGGGTGGTGTCATCTGCATATCTGAGGTTATTGATATTTCTCCCAGCAATCTTGATTCCAGCTTGTGTTTCTTCTAGTCCAGCGTTTCTCATGATATACTCTGCATATAAGTTAAATAAGCAGGGTGACAATATACAGCCTTGACGTACTCCTTTTCCTAGGAGTACGAACCAGTCTGTTGTTCCATGTCCAGTTCTAACTGTTGCTTCCTGGCCTGCATACAGATTTCTCAAGAGGCAAGTTAGGTGGTCTGGTATTCCCATCTCTTTCAGAATTTTCCACAGTTTATTGTGATCCACACAGTCAAAGGCTTTGGCATAGTCAATAAAGCAGAAATAGATGTTTTTCTGGAACTCTCTTGCGTTTTCCATGATCCAGCAGATGTTGGCAATTTGATCTCTGGTTCCTCTGCCTTTCCTAAAACCAGCTTGAACATCAGGGAGTTCATGGTTCACGTATTGCTGAAGTCTGGCTTGCCTCCAATTAAAAAAAAAAAAAAAAAGAGTTGGGCAGACTTAGCAACTAAACACCACCACCACCAGATGAAGATTGATTCAGTGTAATGAAGACTGAGAAATCATAAGCTGATTCCTGTGAATATAATAAATCTCATTTAATGAGAAGGGAAGGGCTGTATTTGATCTCACCTTCTTCATCTTGGGACACTCTTGCTCTGAACCTCTCTGCTCCAGCAATTCCTTCCCACACATCCTCAGAGAGTCCAAGCTCTTCCTTGCCTCAGAGTGTTTACACATGTATTTAAGTTTATCATGTATTTCCTTATGTGTTTATCTTCCTTTAAGTTGCAGATTCCATGAAGCAAGAGGAAATATTTCACCCTTATAACTGTAGTGCCTAATATAGTGTAATTGCTTAGTAAGTATTTATTGAATAAATGAAAAAGTTAATAGTCTTGGAAATTTCAGCTCTCTGGTTCTTGTAAAGCGGTTAAGATGTATAAAGAATAAAACCTTGACTCACTTTTTTGACGACTTCATTCCTCAAGAAGTAGATGAAACAGCATAGGTATATGTCTTTTAAAATTTAGATGTTACAAGTAATTATGTTTTTAGTGATAGAGATCTTGGAGAATATAGTAGTAGAAAAAGAAGAAATTATCAAACATAGGTATCAAAGTGTGGTCACAGAATCCTCTGCACAATGGGAACAAAACCTGTCTGAATATATTATGAAATTCTTTTGAAGGTCATATGAGCTAAAATAGGTAAGAAAGCTTGGAAAATTGTAAACACTTATACAACTTATTTTTGTTCAGTTGCTAAGTCCTGCCCACCTCTTCGAACCCATGGACTGCAGCACACCAGGTTCCCCTGTCCTTCATTATCTCCTGGAGTTTGCTTATACAACTATAAGACAGTAGTATGTCAGTTTAGGGGGAGGATATTTCACATGTTAAGTAAGTAATATCATTGCAGGTGGATTCTTTACCAACTGAGCCATCAGGGAAGCCCAAGTAGATAGGAACCAAAAAGGAAAGGGTTTCTAAATATATATATATATATATATATATATATATATATATATATATACACACACACACACACACACCAGATTGAGGCACTTTATTTTAATTCTGAAGTAATAAATGTTAACTGTAGAAACATATATGGAATTAAGATTTAAAAATAAGATAAAATTCCCTTTAATTTTATTCCTTGGAAACAATCATTTTTGACATTTTGTAGATATTTTGACATTTAACTTTTGTTTTTATTAACAAAAATGGTGCAGTGCAGTTTTCTAAAATGACTTTTTAAAAGATATACTTCTTTGTGGATGAATAACTTTTCCCTTATTCAGTCTTATATCTGTTCACTGATTCAATAATTATCTTTTGCATACCTGCTCTATGCAAACAACCATGTTTGGTGCTGGGAAGACAGTGGAGGTCATGACAGAAAACAACCAAAAGTTATTCCATTACATATTGGTTCTAATACTGATAAATGCTAGGAAGAAATACCTGCATTTAATGGGCTGTTTGACCTAGTTGGAGACTAGGAAGTCAGGGAAGGCATATTTGGAGGATGTCTTTGAAAGGAGAGAAGAAATTAACTAAGCAAACAACCAAAAAGGTGGCATATTTCAGACAACTTACTGTAGAAAGATACATGCAAATATGATTTTTGTGTGGGAACAGAGACTGGAGCATCATTAAAAAGTGAAATTCTGAAAATACTTTTAAACAATTCCAGCTAAGAAAAACAACAACAGGAACAACACCAAAAACAAAACAAGAGAGACATTTAAAGAAACCAAAGAATAGGAAGTATTTGTACAATCAAATTTTAGAAGAATACCTAAAAATTATGAAAGAAGGGTCAGCAAATAAAAAGCTCTTACTATTCAAGGATCAATTTAAATGTCCTGCAATTTGGGGCACCTTCTCTGATCTCCTTAAAGAGTTCAATTGGGATATCAAATTGAGCTTAATACAGCACAGTCATTCCCTAACAGAAATAGACCCTGATGGGGTAATTGTCTAGACCCCGTGAACTCTAAAGCGTGTATACTGTACACTGTCTTCATAGATGTGTCTCTGAGTCATGTGTCACATGTACATGTGTGGATGCCATGCTTAATGATATGCAAATCGTTTTAGAAGCACTATTTCTCCCTAACAACTATATCACCCACTTCTGAGTTATATCACAGACTTGTAGGCCATTCCTCTCTTATACCTCATTCCACTTTCACTGGCATGCTTTCCAATTTTATAATTTTTTTTGCCATAATTATGAAATTCAATGTTAACTTACAGGATCCTTTAACATCCAGACCTCTTTGTTGCTTGAACCTAATTTTCCCCAGCCATTGTGTCCTCATTGTAACATAGTTATTCATTCTTTATCTTTTTTGTTGTTCAGTCACTCAGTGGTGTCCAACTTTTTGCGACTCCATGGACTGCAGCACGTCAGGCTTCCCTGTCCTTTGCCATCTCCCAGAGTTTGCTCAAACTCATGTCCATTGAGTCAGTGATGCTAGGATATTTCACATGTTAAGTAAGTAATATCATTGCAGGTGGATTCTTTACCAACTGAGCCATCAGGGAAGCCCAAGTAGATAGGAACCAAAAAGGAAAGGGTTTCTAAATATATATATATATATATATATATATATATATATATATATATACACACACACACACACACACCAGATTGAGGCACTTTATTTTAATTCTGAAGTAATAAATGTTAACTGTAGAAACATATATGGAATTAAGATTTAAAAATAAGATAAAATTCCCTTTAATTTTATTCCTTGGAAACAATCATTTTTGACATTTTGTAGATATTTTGACATTTAACTTTTGTTTTTATTAACAAAAATGGTGCAGTGCAGTTTTCTAAAATGACTTTTTAAAAGATATACTTCTTTGTGGATGAATAACTTTTCCCTTATTCAGTCTTATATCTGTTCACTGATTCAATAATTATCTTTTGCATACCTGCTCTATGCAAACAACCATGTTTGGTGCTGGGAAGACAGTGGAGGTCATGACAGAAAACAACCAAAAGTTATTCCATTACATATTGGTTCTAATACTGATAAATGCTAGGAAGAAAGTACCTGCATTTAATGGGCTGTTTGACCTAGTTGGAGACTAGGAAGTCAGGGAAGGCATATTTGGAGGATGTCTTTGAAAGGAGAGAAGAAATTAACTAAGCAAACAACCAAAAAGGTGGCATATTTCAGACAACTTACTGTAGAAAGATACATGCAAATATGATTTTTGTGTGGGAACAGAGACTGGAGCATCATTAAAAAGTGAAATTCTGAAAATACTTTTAAACAATTCCAGCTAAGAAAAACAACAACAGGAACAACACCAAAAACAAAACAAGAGAGACATTTAAAGAAACCAAAGAATAGGAAGTATTTGTACAATCAAATTTTAGAAGAATACCTAAAAATTATGAAAGAAGGGTCAGCAAATAAAAAGCTCTTACTATTCAAGGATCAATTTAAATGTCCTGCAATTTGGGGCACCTTCTCTGATCTCCTTAAAGAGTTCAATTGGGATATCAAATTGAGCTTAATACAGCACAGTCATTCCCTAACAGAAATAGACCCTGATGGGGTAATTGTCTAGACCCCGTGAACTCTAAAGCGTGTATACTGTACACTGTCTTCATAGATGTGTCTCTGAGTCATGTGTCACATGTACATGTGTGGATGCCATGCTTAATGATATGCAAATCGTTTTAGAAGCACTATTTCTCCCTAACAACTATATCACCCACTTCTGAGTTATATCACAGACTTGTAGGCCATTCCTCTCTTATACCTCATTCCACTTTCACTGGCATGCTTTCCAATTTTATAATTTTTTTTGCCATAATTATGAAATTCAATGTTAACTTACAGGATCCTTTAACATCCAGACCTCTTTGTTGCTTGAACCTAATTTTCCCCAGCCATTGTGTCCTCATTGTAACATAGTTATTCATTCTTTATCTTTTTTGTTGTTCAGTCACTCAGTGGTGTCCAACTTTTTGCGACTCCATGGACTGCAGCACGTCAGGCTTCCCTGTCCTTTGCCATCTCCCAGAGTTTGCTCAAACTCATGTCCATTGAGTCAGTGATGCCATCCAACCATCTCATCCTCTGTCATCCCCTTCTCCTGCCTTCAGTCTTTCCAGCATCAGGGCCTTTTCTAATGAGTCAGCTCTTTGTCTCAGGTGGCCATAGTATTGGAGCTTCAGCTTCAGCAGCAGTCCTTTCAATGAATAATCAGAATTGATTTCCTTTAGGATTGACTGATTTGATCTGCTTGCAGTCCAAGGGACTAACCAAATCTCATTAATTTCAACCTCTCAGATACATGAAAAAGATCTCCATATTCTCTCTTGGAATATTTCTAAGAATTAAGAAATATATCATTAAATTTAAATAGTGATTTGTGACTTACAAAACATCCTCTCCTGTGTTCCTTTTTGGTTGTGCAATCCTGATAATTGATGAAGTTAAGGTTTTAGTTCATTTTCCTGGAATATAGTGCTATCAGATGAATTATAAATCACAAGAACCGTATTCATATGTCAATATTTAAGAAAAATTTCTCTGTATTCTATTTGGCCACAAAAACCAAATTTTTGCAAGAAAATCCTGCAAAAACTAGACTTCTGTCTATTTTAGCATTGAGGTGAGCCAAAGGAAATAAAGGAGAGAAGCGGGGTTTCAAAAGGTGAGAAGACTGTGGGTATTTTGTTGCCAGAATTCTTACACTCTTTCATAAGCTTTAAGACATTACAAGGAATGCTCAACTCTTCACTCTCACCAGCTTAGAGCCAGAAAATGTTTAATTCACAGAGTTAAGCATTTAATAGAATCTCCATAAGTGTTGATTAGTGGGCTGATATTTTTCAGGATCCAACTATTTCAATAGTGAATTGGACACTATTTACATAAATTAGTTCCTACATAGGAATAAATCTTAATTTCCAATGACAGAGAGATGTCTTGAAACTGTCAAGAAAATACTGAAGTGAGTGTGTACGTGTGTGTTTTCTTTCTAAGGCACAGATTGATTTTTTTTTTAATGCCATTCTGCTAGCAATTCATTAATTCACTTAGTGATTCACTCACTCGTTCATGTACCACATATTTACTGGAACCTCACTTTTTGCCCAGCAGTAGACTAAATTCTTAGGATATAAAGATGGAGAGAGAACTTTTCAAGGCTTCCAGTCAGCATAGGTAGGAGGCAAACAATTCGAACAGAAATGGCAGCACGGAGCTCTTACTATTATATTAGAAGCATTAGAAGAGAAAAATAGCTAGTCTAATATAAAGAAATGTAAAGAGAAACTTTATCAAGAAAAGATATAACTTGAGATCCGAAGGAGGAGCGTCTGATAGCAGGTCCAAAATGGGTGTGAGAGGAGGGTGAGGAGAGTAGGTGTAGCATAGCTTAAGATGGAGTTAGCCTGGAGAACAAGGGACATTGGACCACAAAGTTAACGTCACTCCAGCACAGTGTTTATGGGGTGGCAAGAAGTGAGATGGGAGACCTAGAAAGTTACTGAAGAGTCTTATCATGTATTAAGGAGGGCTCATAGGAGATAGTCATGGGGTTTCAAGCAAGAATTTTGGCAAGATCATTATTAGATGCATTTATAAAATACTGCTGGCTTAATTGGGCTTCCCTGGTGGCTCAGTGTTAAAGAATCCATCTGCCAATGCAGGAGATGTGGGTTCAACCTCTGGGTCAGGAAGATTCCCTGGAGAAGGAAATGGCAACCCACTTCAGTATTCTTGACTGGGAAATCCCATGGACAGAGAAGCCTGGCAGGCTGCTGTCCATGAGGTTGCAAAAGAGTCAGACATGACTTAGCCACTAAACAACAACAAGTTTAACTGTTTTTCTTATATGTTTGCACTATTTTGATCATCAGCCCTGGTTCAGCTAATCTTGCTGACTTCTGGTACCTCTCTCCTCACTCTGTGCTGTGTAGTGCATTTATCATAGGTTTTTAAAAGTACTTTGTAGACATTTCTTAATGAATTCTCTGAGGAATTTTGTATTTATAATTTAAATATTAATGCTGGAGCAAGACAATAAACTTCAAAGTAAAATGGCTCCAGGGGAGGAGACCAGGAAAGAAATGTACCAACTCATTTTGCCTAATTATAATGGCCCTAGGAGGCTGATTAGTGTAATATGTGAAACCACCTAGGCACGAAAACATGATGGTTCTCTAAGGCCTCAGAAATTGCAAATCAAGCATGTTTCAGAATTTATATAATGTAGACTTTGAGTCAATGTCTATTAATTAATTTTTAAAAATGAGAACAAAAGCTCAGGGGCTTTGCTGAGGAATTTTGTATTTATAATTTAAATATTAATGCTGGAGCAAGACAATAAACTTCAAAGTAAAATGACTCCAGGGGAGGAGACCAGGAAAGAAATGTACCAACTCATTTTGCCTAATTATAATGGCCCTAGGAGGCTGATTAGTGTAATATGTGAAACCACCTAGGCACGAAAACATGATGGTTCTCTAAGGCCTCAGAAATTGCAAATCAAGCATGTTTCAGAATTTATATAATGTAGACTTTGAGTCAATGTCTATTAATTAATTTTTAAAAATGAGAACAAAAGCTCAGGGGCTTTGCTTTTCTGCTCTGCTGAGGAACTTGAAGTTTTTTGTCCCAAGAGACTGGAAATTTTGCCATACACCATGACTTCCAAAAAACCATGGTGTCTGGTTTTAAAACAGTGCAGAACATATGACTCGAATCACACAAGAAACAGCAGTTCAGATATACTGAGTACAACACATACTCAAGTGACTATGCATCTGTAGAAGAATAATTTCTGCTTCAAGAATAATTCCACCTCTCAATCAGTTCCATCATGGGAAGAATAAGTTTCATGGGATACTCTGTGCCTTCTCCTAAGAAAGGATTTTCCATCATGCTGTCTTGCTTCCAAGTTTATATCTTTAAAAGAAATGCAAAAAAAGAAAAATGGCTGTCTGGGGAGGCCTTACAAATAGCTGTGAAAAGAAGAGAAGTGAAAAGTAAAGGAGAAAAGGAAAGATATAAGCATTTGAATGCAGAGTTCCAAAGAATAGCAAGGAGAGATAAGAAAGCCTTCCTCACGATCAATGCAAAAAAATAGAGGAAAACAACAGAATGGGAAAGACTAGAGATCTCTTCAAGAAAATTAGAGATAACAAGGGAAAATTTCATGCAAAGATGAGCTCGATAAAGAACAGAAATGGACCTAACAGAAACAGAAGATATTAAGAAGAGGTGGAAAGAATACACAGAAGAACTATACAAAAAAGATCTTCATGACCCAGATAATCACGATGGTGAGATTACTCACCTAGAGCCAGACATCCTGGAATGTGAAGTCAAGTGGGCCTTAAAAAGCATCACTATGAACAAAACTAGTCGAGGTGATGGAATTCCAGTTGAGCTATTTCAAATCCTGAAAGATGATGCTATGAAAGTGCTGCACTCAATATGCCAGCAAATCTGGAAAACTCAGCAGTGGCCACAGGACTGAAAAAGGTCAGTTTTCATTTCAATCCCAAAGAAAGGCAATGCCAAAGAATGCTCAAACTACCGCACAATTCACTCATCTCACATGCTAGTAAAGTAATGCTCAAAATTCTCCAAGCCAGGCTTCAGCAATACATGAACTGTGAACTTCCAGATGTTCAAGTTGGTTTTAGAAAAGGCAGAGGAAACAGAGATCAAATTGCCAGCATCTTCTAGATCATGGAAAAGGCAAGAATGTTCCAGAAAAACATCTATTTCTGCTTTATTGACTATGCCAAATCCTTTGACTGTGTGGATCACAATAAACTGAAAAATTCTGAAGGAGATGGGAATATCAGACCACCTGACCTGCCTCTTGAGAAACCTATATTCAGGTCAGGAAGCAACAGTTAGAACTGGACATGGAACAACAGACTGGTTTCAAATAGGAAAAGGAGTATGTTAAGGCTGTATATTGTTTTCAAGCTGGTTTTAGAAAAGGCAGAGGAACCAGAGATCAAATTGCCAACATCCGCTGGATCATCAAAAAAGCAAGAGAGTTCCAGAAAAACATTTATTTCTGTTTTATTGACTATGCCAAAGCCTTTGACTGTGTGGATCACAATAAACTGTGGAAAATTCTGAAAGAGATGGGCATACCAGACCACCTGACCTGCCTCTTGAGAAACCTATATGCAGGTCAGGAAGCAACAGTTAGAATTGGACATGGAACAACAGACTGGTTCCAAATAGGAAAAGGAGTACGTCAAGGCTGTATATTGTCACCCTGCTTATTTAACTTCTGTGCAGAGTATATCATAAGAAACGCTGGGCTGGAAGAAGCACAAGCTGGAATCAAGATTGCCGGGAGAAATATCAATAACCTCAGATATGCAGATGACACCACCCTTATGACAGAAAGTGAAGAGGAACTAAAGAGCCTCTGGATGAAAGTAAAAGAGGAAAGTGAAAAAGTTGGCTTAAAGCTCAACATTCAGAAAACAAAGATCATGACATCCAGTCCCATCACTTCATGGCAAATAGATGGGGAAACAGTGTCAGACTTTATTTTTCTGGGCTCCAAAATGACTGCAGATGGTGACTGCAGCCATGAAATTAAAAGATGCTTACTCTTTGGAAGGAACATTATGACCAACCTAGACAGCATATTAAAAAACAGACATTACTTTGTCAACAAAGCTCCATCTAGTCAAGGCTATGGTTTTTCCTGTGGTCATGTATGGACGTGAGAGTTGGACTATAAAAAAGCTGAGCACCAAAGAATTGATCCTTTTGCATATGGTGTTGGAGAGGACTCTTGAGAGTCCCTTGAACTGCAGGGAGATCCAACCAGTCTATCCTAAAAGATATCAGTCCTGAGTGTTCATCGGAAGGACTGATGTTGAAGCTGAAACTCCAATACTTTGGTCACTGATATGAAGAGCTGACTCATTAGAAAAGACCCTGATGCTGGGAAAGATTGAAGGCAGGAGGGGAAGGGGATGACAGAGGAGATTATTGGATGGCATCACTGACTCAATGGACATGAATTTGAGTAAACTCTGGGTGTTCGTGATGGACAGGAAGGCATGGCATGCTGCAGTCCATGGGGTCGCAAAGAGTCGGACACGACTGCATGACTGAACTGTACTGATCTCCCTTTCTGAAGATTATCATTATTCTGACTTCTGTCTTCCAGAATAATCTTGCCTGATCTTGAGCTGCATATATATTCAATATATTGAGTATATGCATATTTGTTTATTTATTCTTTCATGGAACATTATGTACATGAGCTGACAGAAAAAAGTTAATATGTGCAAATCAAAGTCTCTTAGTCACTCTCCTAACTTGCTCTGCCCTACAATGTCCCTATTGCAAGAAATGATACCAATATTCATCTAGTTGCTTAAACCAATAGTTTAAGAGTCATTTTTGACTTTTCTCTCTTACCCATTAAGGAGCCTAATCAGAAAATCCTGGCCCATCTGCCTTTAAAATATATTTCAAATCAGACCACTGCTACCACTTACGTCTCAAATACTACTATTTGACCATTCCAATAGTTTATCTGACAATGTTTTCCTGCCTCTACTCTTGCCCCCTTAGTCTATTCTCCACGTAGTAGCCAGAAAATAATTCTAAAATATGTACCTTATCATGTCCTTCCTCTGCTCTAAATGTACTTATCAGAACATTTAGAAAAAAATTCCTACTCCTTGTGATGGCATATAAGACTACACTATACTACTTGCTCTGTGACCACAATTCATCCATTCCTTTTTTTTTTTTGTAAGATTAACACTCCATCGGAAATTTTTAATAATATTTTCTAATTAATTATTTTTATTTCTGGCTGCTCTGTGTCTTTGTTGCTGCACATGGGCTTTCCTTAGTTGCAGCAAGCAGGAGTGGGCTTTTCATTGCAGTGGCTTCTCTTGTTGAGGAGCAAAACTCTAGGTGTACTGGCTTCAGTACACGCCGGCCCACTAGTTGTGGCTTGCTGGTTCCAGAGCCTGGGCTCAGTAGTTGTAGCACATGGGCTTAGCTGCCCTGGGCATGTGGAATCTTCTCAAGCCAGGGACTGAACCCATGTTCCCTGTATTGGCAGGTAGATGCTTATTCACTGAGTCACCAGGGATGTCCTCAACTATTCATTTTTACTTCCTTATTTTGCTCCTCTTTTCATACTAACCTCTTTTCTTCAAACATGCTAAACATTCCCATCTCATGGCCTTTTCTCTTATTATTCCCTTCACCTGGCATGCTCTGCCCTCAGATTTTCCACATAGCCCACTCTCTCACTTCATTCAAGCTCTGTACAAATGTCCCATCCTCAGAAAGGCCTACCCTGATTAACTTGTCCAAAACAGCATCCCTAGCCACACACTGTGTTTTTACCTTCCTTTTTGTCCCACATTACTCTTATTTCTGACATTGTTATATGTACTTGTTTATCTGTTTATTATCTTTCTTTCTCTACTATAACATATACTATGTTAGGGCAAGGAATTTGTCATGTTCCTCAGCAACTAAAATAGTTTGTGTTACACCTTGAGTGCTTAATAAATATTTGCTGAATGAGGGAAATTAATGAATGATGAGATAAGGTATCTCTACATCATCCAAGGGTAGATGTTCAGAGGCAGCTGCATCCAGAGAAGAGAGTCTAGAATGGAAAATTTGGAAGTCCTGCCCTTTATAGGACACTTATACATATCAGTGGGTAGACTGAAAGGAGATTTAAATCAAGGAATCAGCCTTTAAGAACTCCCACATTTAATAACTAATAGCAGTAGGTAAGATTGCAAAGAAGGTTGAGCAGAAGTCTGAGTAGTTTCTTGTTTGTTTCTATTACTAGACTATTGGATCCTTGAGGTCAGAAATATAGCCATTTCTTGGTTTCCTAATATTTAGTTTAGAGCCCAATAAACAGCTGGAGCAAACAGATTTGTTGAATTAAGGAATATGTGAAGATACTGCTAGAGCAAAATGTAATTTATTTAATTTTAAAATTTAAGTCAACCAACCACATAATAATAAGAATACAAAAGCATATATAATTACAGAATGACTATTCAGCCTTACTGCCAGGCTTTATAGATATTTTCCACTGCAAATCGAAACTTTTTATTTGCCAAGATCTACATAAAATCATGATTGGTTTTGGTAGCCTTACCAACTTTCCCTTTCATACCTTTCTTCTCTTGTTCACAAGCTCCTTAATCTTTGATCTATAAAACAAATCTTTCTTCTAATGCTCATCCTCCAGGGTAGTAGGTGCTACTCTTTTTCAAGGATGTGTACTTTTACAAGTTTAGTTTTTATCACCAGATTCATTTCCCTTAGGATGGAAACCACCTTAATCATTTTTATACCCATACTTCTTAATACCTAGCATTTTCTAAATGCTCATTAAGATACCTGCTTAAAGTAAAGATAACACCAAAGATTCTTTTTTTTCCAGTTTATACAGACTTTTATATGCATCAGGAACAAAGCAAGCAATTCTTTAAATTTATCCCTAAACAAATGCTATAAAACTTACTTCAGGAAATAAAGAAAATAGAAATCTGAAATGAAGCAGATGTTAATAAGGTTGTAAATGTCTTGCTAAGTTTATTCTATAATAAACTGCATAATAGAGGGCCAAAAAATGCAAGGCATTTTGTTGTTTCTTTTATTTTTCAATCATCACACATAACTTCAATATATCTGTTAACCTTCTTCTCCTATGATTGAAATTTACAAGGACAGGAAAAATGTATCATTCCTTGTTGGTATATATCAGTAATGCCTAGTATAGAATATATACCCAGTAGATGTTTATTAAATGAATTAATGATAGATACTGTGGGGATAGTTAAGACCTAACCTCACACATCTTCATCTCTTAAATACAACCACACACTAAAAAGCACTCAATTTCCTGGGCTACTAGTTTTCTTTCTATTTTTTTTAATTTTTTAAATTAATTTTTATTTTTTAGTTTGTTTTGTTTACAATACTGTATTCGTTTTGCTATACATTGACATGAATCAGCCACGAGTGTACATGAACTCCCAATTCTTAACATATACCATACTGTGACAAAAATAAAGAAACAGAAGATTATAAAAATGATTAGTTACATTATTAATTACATGATTCTGAATATGAACCTGATTCAAATTTCATTATTAATTACCTGATTCTGCCTTTGGTTCTGGAGAAATACTTTGGTCTGCTAACATCGTCATGCTAGAATAAGAACAAATTAATGGAATTATTTTACTCTTTCAGTAACTTTTGAGAATCTTCAAATAATACTTAAAGTAAGGACATTCCTATGCAATCAATTATCCTGTAGAAAAAAAACAATTACTTATAAAAATGTTAATATATCTACATGAACTAAGTTTTTTTAAAAGGCAATATGTCTATCCATCAGTGTGAAACAACAGGTACAAAGCATAGTATTTATTTTTTTATTTTTTAATTAACTTATTTATTTTAATTGGAGGTTAATTACTTTACAATATTGTAGCAGCTTTTGCCATACATCAACACAAATCAGCCATGGGTGTACACGTGTCCCCCATCCTGAACTTCCCTCCCACTTCCCTCCCCCTCCGCTCCCCATCCCATCCCTCAGGGTTGTCCCAGTGCACTGGCCCTGAGCGCCCTGTCTCATGCATTGAACCTGGACTGGCGATCTGTTTCACATATGGTAATATACATGTTTCAAAGCTATTCTTTCAAATCATCCCACCCTCACCTTCTCCCACAGAGTCCAAAAGTCTGTTATTTATCTCTGTGTCTCTTTTGCTGTCTCGCATACAGGGTCATTGTTATCATCTTTCTAAATTCCATATATATGTGTTAATGTACTGTATTGGTGTTTTTCTTTCTGACTTACTTCACTCTGTATAATAGGCTCCAGTTTCATCCACCTCATTAGAACTGATTCAAATGCATTCTTTTTTAATGGCTGAGTAATATTCCATTCTGTATATGTACCACAGCTTTCTTATCCATTCACTGCTGATGGACATCTAGGTTGCTTCCATGTCCTGGCTACTGTAAACAGTGCTGTGATGAACATTGAGGTACACATGTCTCTTTCAATTCTGGTTTCCTTGGTGGGTATGCCCAGCAGTGGGATTGCTTGGGTTGTATGGCAGTTCTATTTCCAGTTTTTTAAGGAATCTCCACACTTCTCTATAGTGACTGTACTAGTCTGCATTCCCACCAACAGTGTAAGAGGGTTCCCTTTTCTCCGCCCCCTCTCCAGCATTTAGAATCAGACAGATCTTGATTTAAAGCTCAGGTCTGCTACTTACACTTGAGCGGCCTTGGGAAAGTTACTTAACCTGTTTTGAGTCATGATTATCTCATTTATGCAAAAAGAATAGCAGTCTTGTCTTCTAGGATTCTGCTGGTAAGGATCTCAAGTAACACGAGAGATAATACTTTAAAAAATTAATATTCTTTTTCTATTTTATACTTTTGTAAATGAGACTGCCCCCAATCAAATGTGTGAAAGAGGATTATTTATTATAAGCCTTTGATCACCAAAATGGGATTTCTGAGTCCCCAGTGGACTTGAAAACTAAATGTGAAAAATTATTTTAAAATTCCTATTACTGCTTTAGTGAAAAGTTGAACTCAGTAAGCAAAAAGAATTTTACTCCTTCATATTTCCCCTTTAAATTCAGCCTGTCAAAAAGACAAATTTAAAACTATAATGCAATTCATGGGGTCGCAAAGAGTTGGACACGACTGAGTGACTGAACTGAACTGAACTGAAAACTATAATTCAAAGACACATATACCCCTGTGTTCACAGCAGCAGTATTCACAATAACCAAGACATGGAAACAACCTAAATTTCCATCAACAGGCGAACGGATAGAGAAGATGTGGTGCATGTATACAATGGAGTGTGTGTGTATATATATATATATATATATATAAATACCGCTGCTGCCAAGTTGCTTCAGTCATGTCCGACTCTGTGCGACCCCACAGATGGCAGCCCACCAGGCTCCGCCGTCCCTGGGTTCTCCAGGCAAGAACACTGGAGTGGGTTGCCATTTCCTTCTCCAGTGCGTGAAAGTGAAGTCGCTCAGTCAGTGTAAAATACTACTCAGCCATAAAAAAAGGATAATGTAATGCCATTTGCAGCAACACAAACGGAACCAGAGATTATCATGGAATCTAAAACATTGAATCTAAAATGTGACACAAACAAACCTATCTATGAAATAGCAGAATCAAAGGCATAGAGAACAGACTGGTGATTGCCAAGCAGGAAGGAGTTATAGGAGGGATAGAGTGGGAGGTTGAGCTTAGCAGATGTAAGCTTTTATATATTGAATGAATAAACAACTACATACAGAACATACTGTATAGAATAGAGAACTATTAATGTATTCAATATCCTATGATAAACCATAAAGGAAAATAATACTTTAAAAAGAATATGTATGTATAACCCAATAACTTTGTGTTGCACAGCAGAAATTAATACAACACTGTAAGTCAATTCTAAAAACAAACAAAAAAAGAAACAAATACAATACAAATACAATAAATTCATCCTGTCAAAAATAGTACTTTTTTGCCCCCAAATGAAATTTCATGTGTATTCTACTGTTTTTGTGGTACTCTCTGGTAATAAACACACACTTTTAGGTAATAAAAACCCCACTATTAGTCTTCTTCAAAACTAGAGGCACTGAAACACCGTCTGAAAATAAAAACCCAGCCTTTTAGCACAAGTAGCTTGAGAAGCACTGGACTATTATGCTGATGCCTGCTGAAGAGAGGGTGTCTTACCCATGCCCACATAGAGAACTTGCTCTCACTGCCTACCTACCGTTCAGCCTGGCTACTCATATTAACAGCATGAAACGTTCCTCGTTACTTTTGCCTCTTTAACCTGCTGGTCGTCTTCAGAACGTGTCACAAGAAGACCTGGCTTCTGCACTATCGCCATCTAGTGGCTAAAAGCAGACAGTGTCACCTTCCACAGGCTTCTCGGGAAGATGACCCAGGGAGACTGTTGTGGATTTCCAGAACTCACTGGGGTAACAAGCAGAAACTCCTGTGCCAGGTTTGTGATAACTGTAAATCACAGAACTTGTCTTCAAAGCAAAGACAAATGAGCACATCCTTACGCGGGACTTAAGTATGAAAGCAAGATTAACAGTTACAATGTTTCCCTGGTGGCTCAGATGGTAAAGGATCTGCCAGCAATGCAGGAGACTGAGGTTCAGTCCCTGGGTTGGGAAGATCCCCTGGAGAAGGAAATGGCAATCCACTCCAGTATTCTTGCCCGGAGAATTCCATGGACAGGGGCCTGGCAGGCTATGGTTCATAGAGTTGCAAAGAGTTGGACATAACTGAGCAACTAAAATACATAATATCACGACATCAAACTCTTATTGTTTAATTTAAACCTCTTCCTTTTCCCAATCTAGCTCTAAGTTAGACTCCTGAAGTGAGGAAAGCAACTATAATGTTTTCTTTCCCCTTCTATTTCTTGTTCTTTTTCCTCCTCCATTTGCTAACTACTCTTTAGGATTCTCTGGCATTGGAACATCAGGAAGGAAATGTAGGAAAAAATAGGAAATTTCTATCCTGATCTTAATTGATACTATTATAACATGTCCTTGGTGCCCTTTGGGCATGACAGATAATCAAATGCTGACTCTTTCAAACCTGAAGTATTCTATTTTGAAGGGTTCAAGGTAAGATTTCCCTACATTTCATGTAAAGATGGGCTCAATAAAGGACAGAAATGGTATGGACCTAACAGAAGCATAAGATATTAAGAAGAGGTGGCAAGAATACACGGAAGAACTATACAAAAAAGATCTTCAAGACCCAGATAATCATGATGGTGTGATCACTCACCTAGAGCCAGACATCCTGAAATGTGAAATCAAGTGGGCCTTAGAAAGCATCACTACAAAGAAAGCTAGTGGAGGTGATGGAATTCCAGTTGAGCTATTGTAAATCCTGAAAGATGATGCTGTGAAAGTGCTGCACTCAATATGCCAGCAAATTTGGAAAACTCAGCAGTGCCCACGAGACTGGAAAAGGTCAGTTTTCATTCCAATCCCAAAGAAAGGCAATGCCAAAGAATGCTCAAACTACTGCACAATTGCACTCATCTCACACGCTAGTAAAGTCATGCTCAAAATTCTTCAAGCCAGGCTTCAGCAATATGTGAACCGTGAACTTCCAGATGTTCAAGCTGGTTTTAGAAAAGGCAGAGGAACCAGAGATCAAATTGCCAACATCCGCTGGATCATGGAAAAAGCAAGAGAATTCCAGAAAAACATCTATTTCTGCTTTACTGACTATGCCAAATCCTTTGACTGTGTGGATCACAATAAACTGTGGAAAATTCTGAAAGAGATGGGCATACCAGACCACGTGACCTGCCTCTTGAGAAACCTATATGCAGGTCAGGAAGCAACAGTTAGAACTGGACATGGAACAACAGACTGGTTCCAAATAGGAAAAAGAGTTCGTCAAGGCTGTATATTGTCACCTTGCTTATTTAACTTCTATGCAGAGTACATCATGAGAAACGCTGGACTGGAAGAAGCCCAAGCTGGAATCAAGATTGCCGGGAGAAATATCAATAACCTCAGATATGCAGATGACACCACCCTTATATGGCAGAAAGTGAAGAGGAACTGAAAAGCCTCTTGATGAAAGTGAAAGAAGAGAGTGAAAAAGTTGGCTTAAAGCTCAACATTCAGAAAACGAAGATCATGGCATCTGGTCCCATCACTTCATGGGAAATAGATGGGGAAACAGTGGAAACAGTGGCTGACTTTATTTTTGGGGGCTCCAAAATCACTGCAGATGGTGACTGCAGCCATGCAATTAAAAGATGCTTACTCCTTGGAAGAAAAGTTATCACCAACCTAGATAGCATATTGAAAAACAGAGACATTACTTTGCCAACAAAGGTCCATCTAGTCAAGGCTATGGTTTTTCCAATGGTCATGTATGGATGTGAGAGTTGGACTGTGAAGAAAGCCAAGCACCGAAGAATTGATGGTTTTGAACTGTGGTGTTGGAGAAGACTCTTGAGAGTCCCTTGGACTGCAAGGAGATCCAACCAGTCCATTCTAAAGGAGATCAGTCCTGGGTGTTCATTGGAAGGAATGATGCTAAAGCTGAAACTCCAATACTTTGGCCACCTCATGTGAAGAGTTGACTCATTGGAAAAGACCTTGATGCTGGGAAAGATTGAGGACCACAGGAGAAGGGGACGACAGAGGATGAGATGGATGGATGGCATCACGGACTCAATGGACGTGAGTCTGAGTGAACTCCGGGAGTTGGTGATGTGAGGCCTGGCGACCTGCAATTCATGGGGTCACAAAGAGTCGGACACGACTGAGCGACTGAACTGAACTGAACTGAGGACGCTCTCACTTGGTGCTCTTTATGATGTTCTCAGATTTTGCATTTGATGATACAATTTCCAGTCTTGTTTTTTTTTTAATATATTTTTCATTGTGGTTTAAAATTTTTTTTATTTATTTGGCTGCACCAGGTCTTAACTGTGGCATGCAGGATCGTTAGCTGTAGCACGTGAACTCTTAGTTGCAGCATATGGGTCTAGATCTCTGACCAGGGATTGAGCCCAGACCCCCTGCATTAGGAGCTTGAATTCTTACCACTGGACCACCATGAAGTCCTTTCAACCTCTTTCAGTCAAGTTTATTTTGTCTTTTCCAAGAAGTCATACTGGACATGGTCCCTTTCAAGGTGATCCCTTTTGTGGGATCTATGTCTGACATTTGGGCAATGCACACAAATCTTTGCTGTGCAAACTCTGAAAGTATATCTAGTGTCCTGTTTATCAGCCACTCCACAGCATCTAACTGACCTTGCTTTGAACCTTTCCAGATGTGAGTCAGAAACCAAACTCCAGAGAATACATGTTGAACTTCCGAATGGTTCTCTGGGGGCTTCTTCTCTTGTGTTGTAGTGAGGGAGAAGTTTCTCTCTCTCCTTGCATATGACACCAACAACTCTTTTCAAAGAAATAAACATTTTTTAAATTTATTCATTTTTTTAAATGAAGGATAACTGTTTTACACAATTTTGTTGGTTTCTGCCAAACATCAACATAAACATTCTCGATCATTTCATCCTCTCAGTGCATTCTTATTCTTTTTTTAAAATAACTTGGAGGTTGGTGATGGGCTAATGAAGAAAGGATTAGGTTTTGATCTTATCTATTACAAGCTTGACATGCATCGTTCTATACAGAATGAGGGATAGAGTAGTTGTCATTTTACTTTGTTCTTATCTATTGAGGTCACTTCCCAAACTCTAAGACTACCTGAAAGTACATTTAACATCTTGCTAGTTCAAAAGGTTTCACAAACCAAAGGCAATGCAGAGAAGGTCATCAAATTTAGAACCAAAATACCTGTCATAGGACTATTGTGTCTAGAAGAGTTTACCATGAAGGTTGCAGAAAGAAAATGAAGTCAAAGTCTGGGTGGAGAACTTCAATGAGACTTAAGGGGCTTAGGGTGGTAATGAAAGCTAAGGTGAGGAAGAATCAGCAATGGAGAACTTCAGGCCCAAAATAAGGCTATAAGTTCATCAATGACTTTATCAGTAGAGTCCAGCCCAGGTATAGAACTAGGCTTGAAACCTGCAGCACAAGTTAGTAAAAATTCAGAGACAACTTATGGGTCCCGACACTCTCAAGACCCAACTTCACTTCTCCCTTACCTCTGGCCTATACATTTATATTTACAGTGATGATTTGTCCAAACTGGGACCTTTCTGAGAGTAAAAGTCAGCTCTGTTAAAGATTATGTCACAATAGCAGTTACATACTGGGACTGTCTCAGGTAAACCATGAGGCATGACCATCCTCAGGAATAGCTTCATACTTCACCATTCAGCCCTTCAGTGGATTCTGTTAGCCCTGCTTTGAAAATATATCCAAACTCTGACCTCTCACTATCTCTTCTCTTACCACTCTGGTGTGTAGTCCAATATTTCTTGCCTAGTTAGGGCAGTATTCTCCTAACTATAATTTCCCCAATTCTTTGCCTTATCATAGTCTGTTCTCAACACAGCAGCTAGGATGATTCTTTCAAAACATAAGCCATATGACATCATCTTTTTAAACCATTCAACACCCTTAAAATTCACTTATACTTGCCTAAAATGCTTTATATGATCTGGCATCTTGATTCTCTCACTTATCTCCTAACTCACTACTCCTCCTCACTTCACACCAGGAGTCCAAGCCTTCCTGCCTTGGGTCTGGCTCCAGCTAGTCCCTCTACCTGGAATGTTCTTGTCTCCAATGAATTACACAGCTCGGTCTATCTACTTCTTATGTCTCTGCTCAAATACTACCTTTTCAATGGTGAGTCTCTGACCACAATACTTAAAAGAGCAAATCTCTACCCTAATACTCTGTAGTCTCCTATCTTGCTTTATTTTTCTCCATAGCATTTACTACCATATAGCATGGTATAAATTTACTTGCTTATTAATTTATTGTTAATATCCTCCAACTAGAATGTGGACTCAATTAAGGCAGAAATTTTGTTTTTAATCAATTTTGTTACAACAATTATATAGTTAGACAGACAGACGGATAGATAGAAAATATACTCTGGTAATCAGAACAGTCCTGGAATATAGTGAGTCCTCAACAAATACTGAATAAACAAACACCTGAATTTCTGGGCTACTAATCATCTTGCTCGGAGAAGGCAATGGCAACTCACTCCAGTACTCTTGCTTGAAAAATCCCATGGACGGAGGGGCCTGGTGGGCTGTAGTCCATGGGGTTGCTAGGAGTCGGACACGACTGAGCGACTTCACTTTAACTTCTCACTTTCATGCATTGGAGAAGGAAATGGCAACCTACTCCAGTGTTCTTGTGTGGAGAATCCCAGGGACAGGGGAGCCTGGTGGGCTGCCGTCTATGGGGTCACACAGAGTCAGACACGACTGAAGCGACTTAGCAATCATACTTGCTATATAACTATGAGAACAGAAAGCATTAAAAACACAACAACTTTAAAAAATGTTAGTTCTTACACTTTTCTGTGGCATTTCTGATAGTCTTCTGAAGAGGTACCTAAGAGGGAAAAAAGATCTATTAGGAATATAATTCAGGGGAGGTGAATCAAGATGGCAGAATAGGAGAAGATAGAGTTCACCCCCCACAGCAAACATATTAAAAAATATATCCACATGTGGAATAATTCTCATGGAAAACTAACTGGAAACTGGCAGGAAAATGTTTATACAAACAAAGTTGCAAGAAGGATCTCCACATAATCATCTGGGATGGGGAAAAAAAAAAAAGGCATCAGGTCAGGACCTGTGCCCCTGGGAGGAATCTGTAATAAAATAAAACATCTGTGTGGGTAGACTCTTCCCCTGGAGAGCATTAAGTTAAGCCCAACCTGGGCACCACAGTCCTGGGGTCCTGTGTGCATGAGACAACTTCCTTTCCTGCTCAGAAATCCACTGAGATGACAGTAGGGCTGGCATGAGGAGTACACACATGCTGGCTTGCCAAAAATCAGGGCAAAGAGACCCTCATGGCACTTCCCAACCCCAAAGGGGAAGTACCCCAGCCCCACTCACTCTGCACCACAGCCTGAACCAGGTTCTGGGCAAAGGCTTGGTCTAGCTACATAGAGACACACTGGAGTGCCCGGGGCATGATCTGGATGGAGCTGTGGTGGCCACTATCTTGAATGCATGTAGGTGGCATCAAAAGAGTGTGAAGAAAGGCTTTGGGACCCAGGAGGACCACACAGGTCCCAGTGGATTTCAAAATCTTCAAATCACCAGAGGATCATCTAAGAGAGAGGGCTATTCATCAAGGAGGCTGACTTTAAGGGATGACTTCAGCTGGAGGACACAGATCTTGATGCCAGTAAAAGGGTCTGCAGAAGTGGCACAGCATGCCTTCAGAGTAGATGTTGTCACCACTCCTTCTTGACTACTGAGGAAACTCAAGCACAGGGGACTTCAGAGATCAAGCCCTGAGCCTTTGGAGTGGGAGCACTGACTCCAATACCCTAGACTACCAGAGAACAAACCCCAGGGAGTATCACATAGTGAGAACTCACACAAAGGAAACCACTTGAATACAAGACCCGGCATCACCCAAACACCAGTAGCACCCTGTGCAGGACACCTCATCTAAACAACAAACAAAACAAAAATACAAACCCAATCATCAGCAGACACGATTACCACCTCGCTCAGCCTTGCCAATCAGAGGGAAAACAAACAAACAAATAAAAACTCAGCACAAATCTCACCCTATACAAAGCTTACACAAACCACTGGACCAACCTTAGGAGGGCAGAAACCAAAAGGAAGAAAGAATTCAACCTTGAAGCCTGGGAAAAGGAGACCTCAAACACAATAAGTTTTTTAAGACATGAGAAGGCAGAGAAATAAAGAAGTCCAAATAAATGAAGAGGAAATAGGCAAACTACCTGAAAAAAAAATCAGAATAATGATAGTAAAGATGATCAAAAACCTTGAAAACAAAATGGAGAAAATGTAAGAATCAATTAAGAAAGACCTAGAAGAATTAAAGAATAAACATACAGAGACAAACAACACCATTACTGAAATTAAAAATACTCTAGAAGGAACCAGTAGCAGAATGTTTGAAGCAGAAGAATGAATCAGTGAGCTGGACGATAAAATGGTGGAAATAACTTCTGAAGAGCAGAATAAAGTAAAAAGAATGAAAAGAATAGAGGATATTTCAGAGACCTCTGGGACAATATTAAACATACAAACATTCAAATTATAGGGGTCCCAAAAGAAGAGAAGAAGAAAGGGTATGAGAAAATCTTTGAAGAGATTATAGTTGAAAATTTCCCCAACATGGAAAACGAAAGAGTCAATCAAGTCCAAGAGGCACAAAGAGTCCCATACAGGATAAACCCAAGGAGAAACACACCAAGACACATACTAATCAAACTAACAAAGATTAAGCACAAATAAATAATATTAAAAGTAGCAAGGGAAAAGCAACAAGTAACATACAAGGGAAACCCATACGTCTTACAGCTGATCTTTTAGCAGAAACTCTGCAGACCAGAAGGGAATGGCAGGATATATTTAAAGTACTGAAAGGGAAAAATCTATAACCAAGATTACTGTACCTGGCAAGGATCTCATTCAAAGTTGATGGAGAAATCAAAAGCTTTTCAGACAAGCAAACGTTTAGAGAATTCAGTACCACCAAGCCAGCTTTACAACAAATGTTAAAGGGACTTATATAGTCAAGAAATACAAGAGAAGAAAAAGATCTACAAAATCAAACTCCAAACAATTAAGAAAATGGCAATAGGAACATATATATCAATAATTACTTTAAATGTAAATGGATTAAATGCTCCAACTAAAAGGCATAGTGGAGAAGGCAATGGCACCCCACTCCAGTACTCTTGCCTGGAAAATTCCATGGATGGAGGAGCCTGGTAGGCTGCAGTCCATGAGGTCACGAAGAGTCGGACACGACTGAGCAACTTCCCTTTCACTTTTCACTTTCATGCATTGGAGAAGGAAATGGCAACCCACTCCAGTGTTCTTGCCTGGAGAATCCCAGGGATGGGGGAATCTGGTGGGCTGCCGTCTATGGGGTCGCACAGAGATGGACACAACTGACGCGACTTAACAGCAGCAGTAAAAGGCATGATAGGTAGGTAGGTAGGTAGNTTCACTTTCATGCATTGGAGAAGGAAATGGCAACCCACTCCAGTGTTCTTGCCTGGAGAATCCCAGGGACGGGGAGCCTGGTGGGCTGCCGTCTATGGGGTCACACAGAGTCGGACACGACTGAAGTGACTTAGCAGCAGCAGCAGCAGACAGAATCTCTGAATATTAGCACTTTAGACGTTTGTTTAAAACAAAATTAAAGAACCTATTTGTCCTATAAAGTGCACTGTTCATTCAAAAGTATGAACAAATTGTTTCCACTAAAATTATTATAGTTTTATTTAGAGCAATTACATATAATGAATATGTATCAGAATTTGCTTTAGTGGCTTATGAACAACTGAGGGTGGAGCAGCTCATTTTCATGATAACACATTACAAAAATATAAACCTTAACACCAGGCTCAGGTTATTATATTACATGTTACACTACTTTAAGTCATGAACTTACAAAATAATTTCAATGCAACATTTTAGGCTGTTTAAATACTTATTTCAAAACAGAGATTTTACAGACTGACACAGGTTCAGTGTTCATAGTATTCCTAAAGAAATATTTATGAATTACACTGATGGCACTTTGTTTAAAACATCACATAAGAAATTTTAAATTTCATAAATAAAAACTTTTTGGCAGGGGGAACCTCTATGTACAGAATTTTTTTATGAAATAGTTTAATGGCAATGTACACCCGTGGCAGATTCATGTTAATGTATGGCAAAACCAATACAATATTGTAAAGTAATTAGCCTCCAATTAAAATTGTGTTACTGTCAATTGCCCCCTTTATGTCTGTTAGTGTTTGTCTTATGTATTGAGGTGCTCCTATATTGGGTGCATAGATATTTACAATTGTTATGTCTTCCTCTTGGATTGATCCCTTGATCATTATGTAGTGTCCTTCCTTATCTCTTATAATCTTCTTTATTTTAAGGTCTCAGTTCAGTTCAGTCGCTCAGTAGTGTCCGACTCTTTGCGACCCCATGAATCGCAGTACACCAGGCCTCCCTGTCCATCACCAACTCTCGGAGTTCACTCAGACTCACGTCCATTGAGTCCGTGATGCCATCCAGCCATCTCATCCTCGGTCGTCCCCTTCTCCTCCTGTCCCCAATCCCTCAGGGTCTTTGCCAATGAGTCAACTCTTCGCATAAGGTGGCCAAAGTACTGGAGCTTCAGTTTTAGCATCATTCTTTCCAAAGAAATCCCAGGCTTCATCTCCTTCAGAATGGACTGGTTGGATCTCCTTGCAGTCCAAGGGACTCTCAAGAGTCTTCAACACCACAGTTCAAAAGCATCAATTCTTCTGCGCTCAGCCTTCTTCACAGTCCAACTCTCACATCCATACATGACCACAGGAAAAACCATAGCCTTGACTAGACGGACCTTAGTTGGCAAAGTAATGTCTCTGCTTTTGAATTTTAAGGTCTATTTTGTCTGATATGAGGATTGCTACTCCAGCTTCCTTTTGCTTCCTATTTTCATGGAATATATTTTTCCATCCTCTCACTTTCAGTCTATAGGTGTCTTTAGGTCTGAAGTGGGTTTCTTGTAGACAGCATATATATAAGTCTTATTTTTGTATCCATTCAGCCTGTAAAAGGCATAGACAGGCTGAATGGATACAAAAATAAGACTTATATATATGCTGTCTACAAGAAACCCACTTCAGACCTAAAGACACATATAGACTGAAAGTGAGAGGATGGAAAAATATATTCCATGAAAATAGGAAGCAAAAGGAAGCTGGAGTAGCAATCCTCATATCAGACAAAATAGACCTTAAAATTCAAAAGCAGAGACATTACTTTGCCAACTAAGGTCCGTCTAGTCAAGGCTATGGTTTTTCCTGTGGTCATGTATGGATGTGAGAGTTGGACTGTGAAGAAGGCTGAGCGCAGAAGAATTGATGCTTTTGAACTGTGGTGTTGAAGACTCTTGAGAGTCCCTTGGACTGCAAGGAGATCCAACCAGTCCATTCTGAAGGAGATGAAGCCTGGGATTTCTTTGGAAAGAATGATGCTAAAACTGAAGCTCCAGTACTTTGGCCACCTTATGCGAAGAGTTGACTCATTGGCAAAGACCCTGAGGGATTGGGGACAGGAGGAGAAGGGGACGACCGAGGATGAGATGGCTGGATGGCATCACGGACTCAATGGACGTGAGTCTGAGTGAACTCCGAGAGTTGGTGATGGACAGGGAGGCCTGGTGTACTGCGATTCATGGGGTCGCAAAGAGTCGGACACTACTGAGCGACTGAACTGAACTGAGACCTTAAAATAAAGAAGATTATAAGAGATAAGGAAGGACACTACATAATGATCAAGGGATCAATCCAAGAGGAAGACATAACAATTGTAAATATCTATGCACCCAATATAGGAGCACCTCAATACATAAGACAAACACTAACAGACATAAAGGGGGCAATTGACAGTAACACAATAATAGTAGGAGACTTTAACACCCTACTCACACCAATGAAGAGATCATCAAAACAGATAATTAATAAGGAAACACAAGCCTTAAATAATACATTAGATGATATGGATCTCATTGATATCTTCAGGACATTTCATCCAAAAGTAGAAGAATAAACCTCCTTCTAAAGTGCACATGGAATATTCTCCAGGATAGACCACATCTTGGGTCACAAATCAAACCTCAGTAAATTTAAGAAAACTGAAATTGTATCAAACATCTTCTCTAACCACAATGCTATGAACTAGATATCAATTACAAGAAAAAAAAAAACCTTAAGAAACACAAACACATGGAGATTAAACAATATGTTTCTAAATAACCAGCAGGTTACTGAAGAAATCAAAAGGGAAATCAAAAAATTTCTAGAAACAAATGACAATGAAAATGACAATGAAAACATGACAACTCAAAACCTGTGGGATGCAACAAAAGCAGTCCTAAAGGGGAAGTTTATAGCAATACAATCCTACCTTGAGAAACAAGAAAAACATTGAATAGACAACCTAACTTTACACCTAAAACAACTGGAAAAAGAAAAACAAAACCCCTCCAAAACTAGTAGAAAGAAAATAAATCATAAAGATCCAAGCAGAAAGATATGAAAAAGAAATGAAAGAAACAATAATAAAGATTAATAAAACTAAAAGCTGCTTCTTTGAGAAGATAAGCAGAATTGACAAACATTTAGCCAGACTCATCAAGGAAAAAATTGAGAAGAATCAAATCAACAAAATTAGAAATGAAAAAGGAGAGGTTACAACAGACAATGCAGAAATACAAAGGATTCTAAGAGACTATTATGAACAACTATTTGGCAATAAAATGGATAACCTGAAAGAAATGGACAGATTCTTAGAATAGTTCAATCTTCCAAGACTGAACCAGGAAGAAATAGAAATTATGAAAAACCCAATTACAAGCACTGAAATTGAAGCTGTGATAAAAAAAAAATCACCCCCCAAACAAAAGCCAAGGCTTCACAGAAGATTTCTGTCAAACATTCAGAGAAAAGCTAATGCCTATTCTTCTAAAACTCATTCAAAAATTGCAGAAGGAACATTTCCAAACTCATTCTACGAGGCCACCATCACCCTAATACAAAAACCAGACAAAGACAACACAAAAAATGAAAACTACAGGCCAATGTCACTGATGAACATAGATGCAAAAATGCTCAACAAAATTTTAGCCAACAGAATTCAGCAACACGTCAAAAATCTTATACACCGTGATCAAGTTGGGTTTATACCAGGGATGCAAGGTTCTTCAATATACACAAATCAATCAATGTGATACACTGTATTAACAAATTGAAAGATAAAAACCATATGACATTCTCAATAGATGCAGAAGAAGCCTTTGACAAAATTCAGCACCCATTTATGACTAAAAACTCTTCGAAAAATGGGCACAGAAGGAACCTACCTCAACATAGTAAAGGCCATATATGAGAACGCTACAGCAAACATTATTCTCAATGGTGAAAAACTGAAAGCATTTCCCCTAAGATCAGGAACAAGACAAGCATGTCCACTTTCATCACTGTTAATCAACATAGCTCTGGAAGTCCTAGCTACAGCAATCAGAGAAGAAAAAGAAATAAAAGGAATCCAGATCAGAAAAGAAGTAAAGTTCTCACTGTTTGCAGATGACATGATAGATAGTGTACAGAGAAAACCCCAAAGATCCTATCAGAAAATTACTAGAGCTAATCAGTGAATTCAGCAAAGTCACGGGATACAAAATCAATACACAGAAATCACTTGCATTTCTATATACTAACAATGAAAAATCAGAAAGAGAAATTAAGGAATCAATCCCATTCACCACTGCAACAAAAAGAATAAAATATCTAGGAATAAACTTGCCTAAGGAGACAAAAGAACTACACATAGAAAATTTTAGACACTGATGAAAGAAAGCAAAGATGACATGAACAGGTGTAGAGATAGTCTATGTTCCTGGGTAGGAAGAATCAATATTGTGAAAATGATTATACTACCAAATGCAAGATACAGACTCAGTGAGATCCCTATCCAGTTCCCAATGGCATTTCCCACAGAACTAGAACAAAAAATTTCACAATTCATATGGAAACACAAAAGACCCCAAATAGCCAAAGGAGTCTTGAGAAACAAGAATGGAGCTGGAGGAATCAACCTCCCTGACTTCAGATGATACTACAAAGCTACAGGCATCAAGACAGTATGGTACTGGCACAAAAACAGAAATATACACTCACGGAACAAGATAGAAAGCCCGGAAACAAACCCATGCACCTATGATATCTTTTTGTTGACAAAGGAGGCAAAAATATACAATGGGGCAAAGACAATGTGGCAAAGACCTCTTCAACAAATGGTGTTCGGAAAACTGGATAGCTACATGTAAAAGAATGAAATTAGAACACTTCCTAACACCACACACAAAGATAAACTGGAAATGGATTAAAGACCTAAATGTAAGGCCAGAAACTATAAAACACTTAGAGGAAAACACAGGCAGAACACTCGATGACATAGAGTAATGGAAACAAAAACAAAAGGAAACAAGTGGGACCTGATTAAATTTAAAAGCTTTTGCACAGCAAAGGAAACTACAAGCAAGGTGAAAAGACAACCCTCAGAATGGGAGAAAATAATAGCAAATGAAACAACTGACAAAGGATTAATTTCTAAACTATATAAGCAGCTCATACAAGTCAATGCCAGAAAAACAAACAACCCAGTCAAAAAGTGGGGAAAAGACCAAAACAGACATTTCTCCAAAGAAGACAGACAGATGGCTAATAAACACACGAAAAGATGCTCAATATTGCTCATTATTAGAGAAATGCAAATCAAAACTTCAATGAGGTATCACCTCACACCAGTCAGAATGGCCATCATCAAAAAGTCTACAAATAATAAATGCTGGAGAGAGTGGAGAAAAGGGAATGCTCTTGCACTGTTGGTGGGAATATAAATTGATACAGCTACTGTGGAAGATGGTATGGAGATTTCTTTAAAAACTAGGAATAAAACCACCATATGACCCACAATCCCACTCCTAGGCATAACATATGAAAAACACTCAATATCACTAATTATTGGATAAATGAAAATCAAAACCACAATGAAGTATTACCTCACACCTGTTAAAATGGCTATCATGAAAAAGTATATCCAAAAAAATGTTGGAGAGAGTGTGGAGAAAAGAAACCCTCCTACACTGTTGGTGGGAATGTAAACTGCCACAGTGAAAATGTAGCCACTATAGAAAACAGTATGTAGATTCCTCAAAAAACTTAAAATTGAGCTACGTATGTCCTGCAATCCCATTCCTGGGTATATACCCAGAAAGGATGAAAACTCTAATTTAAAAAGACACATGCATCCTAACATTCACAGGAGCACTATTTATGATAGTCAAGACATGGAAACAACCCAAGTGCCTATCAACAGATGACTAGCTTAAGATGTAATATATATGTGTGTATATACACACACACACACACACACACACACACATACACACATATATATAATGGAATATTACTCAGCCATAAAAAGAATGTGATATTGCCATGTGCAGCAACATGGATGGATCTAGAGAATATTATATTTAGTGAAGTAAGTCAGACAAAGACAAATATATGGCATCTCTTATATGTGGTATCTAAAAAATAATACAAATGAATCTATTTACAAAACAGAAACACTCACAAACATAGAAAACAAATTTATGGCTATAAAAGGGGAAAGGGAAGAGGGAGAGGAACAAATTCAGAGTATGGGATTAACAGAAATAAACTATTATACCTAAAATAGATAAGTAACAAGGATTTACTCTACATCATAGAGAATTATATTCAATATCTTGTAATAATATATAATGGAAAATAATCTGAATAATACATATATTCATAACACCTTGTTGTATACCTGAAACTAACACAATATTGTAAATCAACTATACCTCAATTTAAAAAAGAAAGAAAATACACACGGCTTTGTTCTTTTGTGTAAAAGAAACACAAAAAAGGTAAAGCATAAATTAAAGAGACTCCTTACCAAAAAGGGGTGGGTGGAAATGGGGTAGAAAGAAGAGGGCAAAAGCATCATGGTAGCAGGAGAAGAAGATAAAGCAATACTCTTCTGATAATATTTTTTTGTATAATTCTTAGAACCACAGTAATGTTTCATATACCTTCAACAGCCCTCTCCCCCTGAATAAATAAACAAAACCAAACAGGAAGGGGCAATCAAAAACTGAATTCAACACTACCAAAGGAATGTATTTATTACTACATAACAACTGAATAATAATTTCAGTGAAAGTGGAGAACTACCTACCTAATTTTGGAAAAGAGTCTGTTGATAGGACACTGTAATGCTAAAGACAAATAAAACTGTACATAAATGATGTAGCAATCTACTTAGTAAATGTATTTCTCACAGGGATTTGGGATAAAAAATCTGAAACTTCTCTGTGTGTATAATAGGATAAAGGAAGGAAAGGAGGGAGGGAGGAAGGAAGAGAGAGAGAGACAAAGCAAGAAAAAATGGATTTTAACCCATAAAATAAATATCCATGAATTCATACTGATATAAATAACTGAATAAATAAATGGCAGAAAATAGTTATTTTACAAAAAGAAATTTCAATTAATAAATGTAATAGGTAACAGCAAAGTATTGATTGAAAATCACCATTACATGAACACCATAGTAAGAACACCACAGTTGCAGTCAAGTGGATAAAAGTTTGAGGAGAAACAGGACTTATGGAATCATAAACTATCTTTTTTTAAGGTATTTATTAACTACAGAGGAAAACTAGTAACTTTACAGTGGAGAAAACCAGATATTACATTAATATGACCAGTAATAACATGAATGCACTGACATTAAGAATTCCTTAATACAACATCATTTCTGTGGTATTCTTATCAAAAATTGCATAATCTCTTTCTAATCATGAGAAAACACTAGACAAATTCAAATGGAGGGACATTCTACAAAATAACTGATCAGTAATCTTCAAAAGCATCAAGCTTACAAAAGACAGAGACTGAAGATCTGTAGAAGATCTACTGAAGTAGATCTTCACAGTAGATTAAGGCAGAAGTAACAATCTAATTTAACTTCTATGCAGAGAACATAATCAGAAACGCTGGGCTGGAGGAAGCACAAGCTGGAATCAAGACTGCCGGGAGAAATAGCAATAACTTCAGATAGGCAGATGACACCACTCTTATGGCAGAAAGTGAAGAGCTAAAGAGCTTCTTGATGAAAGAAGGAGGAGAGTGAAAAAGTTGGCTTAAAACTCAACATTCAGAAAACTACGATCATGGCATCCGGTCCCATCATTCATCGCAAATAGATGGGGAAACAGTGGAAACAGTAGCTGACTTTATTTTTCTGGGCTCCAAAATGACTGCAGATGGTGATTGAAGCCATGAAATTAAATACACTTAGTCCTTGGAAGAAAAGTTATGACCAACGTAGACAGCATATTAAAAAGCAGAGACATTACTTTGTTAACAAAGGTCCGTCTAGTCAAGGCTATGGTTTTTCCAGTAGTCATGTATGGATGTGAGAGATGACCTATAAAGAAAGCTGAGTGCCGAAGAGTTGATGCTTTTGAACTGTGGTGTTAGAGAAGACTCTTGAGAGTCCCTTGGACTGCAAGGAGATCCAACCAGTCCATCCTAAAGGAGATCAGTCCTGGGTGTTCTTTGGAAGGACTGATGTTGAAGCTGAAACTTCAATACTTTGGCCACCTGATGTGAAGAGTTGACTCATTGGAAAAGACCCTGATGCTGGGAAAGACTGAGGGCAGGAAGAGAAAGGGACAACAGAGGATGAGATGGTTGGATGGCATCACCGACCCAATGGACATGGGTTTGGGTAGACTCCAGCAGGTGGTAATAAACAGGGAGCCCTGGAGTGCTGCAGTTCATGGGGTCGCAAACAGTCAGACATGACTGAGCAACTGAACTGAACTGAACAATCTAATGCAATGTAGGATCTGAGACAGGATCCTGAATCAAAGAAAAGACATTAGTGGAAAAACTGATGAAATGTGAATAAGGTCTGTAGCTAACAGTTTAACACCAATGTTACCTTCCTAATTATGACCATTGTATTATGCTGAAGAATTGATGCTTTTCAACTGTGGTGTTAGAGAAGACTCTTGAGAGTCCCTTGGACTGCAAGGAGATCCAACCAGTTCATCCTAAAGGAAATAAGTTCTGAATATTCATTGGAAGGACTGATGCTGAAGCTGAAACTCCAATACTTTGGCCACCTTATGCAAAGAACTGACTCATTGGGAAAGACCCTGATGCTGGGAAAGATTGAAAGCAGGAGAGAAGGGGATAACACAGGAGAGATGGTTGGATGGCATCACCAACTCAATGGACCTGAGTTTGAGCAAGCTCCGGGAGTTGGTGATGGACAGGGAAGCCTGGCGTGCTGCAGTCCATGGGGTCACAAAGAGTCGGACATGACTGAGCAACTGAACTGTACTGATTATGGTTATAGAAGATAACATTTCAGAAAGCTGGATGGGAGGTATATGGGAACCCTTTTCATTATTTTTGTAACTTTTCTGCAAGTATATTAATAAAATTCAAAATAAATGTTTTTAAAAAGTAAATCCATATATGCTTAAGTTACTTACTATTAGTCAGATATTATGTGTAGCCAAAAGTAATCCTAATTGATTAATTTAGCTAAAAAAAATCATTTAAGAGAAAAAATACTTTGCTTTTTCAGTACTGACAAGGGTTTTTCCCTTTGGGACATGAGGAAAAAGAATGTGAAACTTACCTAAAATTGCAGAGAGATTTGAAAACTCAGGTACCTTCTCTATTGCTACTGCTTTACTTATGTCCAAAAGAGTAGAATTCTTACATGGCATGTTTTCTTCCAACATGGGACGCTCCCATTCTAAAAGAAGCAGGGAGAAATGGCACAAAATTTTGAGCAGCACACAAGTGGCAGGTTACCTTTTTCTTCCCAACTTAGGTTCCTAGCCCATGCAAAGCTATGATAATTGAAGAAAGTTTAGGTGAAGCATAAAGAAGAGCCTTGAGGACATCAGGATATTAAATAATCTTTGGGCTATTGCAATGCCCAAATATTCTTATTTCCTCTTCCCTGCTTTTCCCATTATCCTCATATTATTATATGGCATATTTAGTTAGGTCAGTATTCAATGCAAACGTTATGATGATAAATTGTCATAAAAATGCTGTCTTTAACTCTTTTGGTATATATATACAATGACCACCTCCTGTTTTTCCTTGAGCCAATAAAGTGTTGTTTGTTTAGATTTCTCTTTATTCTTCATCTATTTAATCCTAAACCCTACCAAACTGTACAAATCTATTCTATTTATTCCATTCTTGATGTTCTGAAATTTCATATTGTTCTGTCTTGGTGTTTTTCATCTATGTGCTAGACACTGTATGGCCCTTTCAACCCAGAAATCACACTTCTTAGATCTAGAAACTGTTGTTGTCTTATATTTTTATAATTTTATTCTTCCTGTTTATTTCATTATCTTTTTCTGAGACTCCTATTATTTGATATTAGATTTCATATACTACTTCTCTAACTAATCTGTTTTCTCCTTTTTTTCCCTCCTGACTTTTTTTTTCCCCTGGGAAATCTCTATTTATTTTCTAATCCTTCTACTAAGTTTTCCATTCTGCTATTGCATTTAATTTATTCTCTGAATATTCTCACTCCCTTTTATTTTAAACAGCATCCTGTTCCTATTCAATGGATGCAATATACATATTTTTATCTCAAGGAAAACTTTTTCCCCCAGTATCTTTCTTGTATTCCTATTTCTGTTTGGTTTCTTCTCTTATTTTTAATTTTATTGTGGTGGGAACACTTAACATGAGACCTACCCTCAAATTTGAGAGTACAATAGAGTATTGTTAACTATAGGCACAATGTTGTGCAACACATCTCTAGAACCTGTTATTCATCTTGCATAACTAAAACTCTACCTGTTGATTAGCAGCTCCCCACATCTCCTTCTCCTTGGGCCCTGGCAACCAACATTCTACTCTCAACTGCTATAAATCTAACTACTTTAGATATCTCATACAAGTGGAATCATACAGTATTTTTCTTCCTGTGATTGGTTTATTTCACTTGCCATAATGTCCTGGAAGTTCTTCTATAGTGTTACATATAGCAGGATATGCTTTTTAAAGGCTGAATAATATTCCATTATATGCATATACCATCTTTTCTTTATCTATTTATCCATCAATAGTCATTGGGCTATTGTGAAAAGTCTGCAATGTACACGGGAGTTCGAATATCTCTTCTAGATCCTGACAGTAATTATTTTGAATAAACACCCAGAAGTGGGATTGCTAGATCACATATGTTATTTATATTTAAGATTTTTGAGTAACTGCCATACTCTTTCATTGCAGCTTCACTATTTTACATTTCTATCAACAGTGTAAAAAAGGAAATCCAATTTATCCACATCATTGCCAACACTTACCTTTTAAAAAAATAATAATAACCATCCTAATAGTTGTGAGGTGATATCTCACTGTGATCTTGATTTGCATTTCCCTGACGGTTAGTGATCTTTTCATATACCTGTTGGCCATGTGACTGTCTTCTTTCAGGGGAATATGTTTATTCAAGTTCTTTGTCATTTTAAAAAATCTAGTTATTTGGATTTTTCCTATTGAATTGTGGGAGTTTCTGATATATTTTGGACATTCATCCTTTATCAGATACGTGGTTTCTAAATATTTTCCCTTTTTATAGGCTGTTTATCGGTTATTCACTTTGTTGTTTCTTGTGTTGTACAGAAGCTGTTCAGGTTTATCTAGGCCTACTAGATAATTTTGCTTCTGTTGCCTATGTGTTGGCGTCACATCCAAGAAATAACTGCCAAGACCAATTGTCATGAAGCTTTTCCCTTATGTTTCTCCTAGGAGTTTTATAGTTTCTGGTCTCACATGTAAGTCGTTACTATATTTTGAGCTGACTTTTGTATGTAAGGTAAGGGTCCAATTTCATTCTTTTGTATATGGCTATCCAGTTTTGTCAACATCATTTGTTGAAAAGAGACTATTTCTCCCTCATTGTGTATTCTTGGCACTCTTGTTAAAGATCAAATGTCTTTACGGATTTAGTTCTGGGCCCTCTACTCTGTCCTACTGGTCTCTATCTCTGTCTTTATTCCAGTACTATATTGTTATGTTTACTATAGCTTTGCAATATACTTGGAAATCAGTTGTGTTAATTTTCTGTCCAGATGTTCTATCCATTATTAAAAGTAGGAGTATTGAAGTCTCCTACTATATGTATGCCTGTTCCTACACTCAGTTCTGCCAGTGTTTACCTTATATGTTAGGTGCTTTGATGTTGGGTGGATATTTATTCATAACTGTTGAGTGTTTTTGATAATTGATCCTTTCATAATTATGCAACATTCTTCCTTGTCTCTTATAAAAGTTTCTGACTTAGTCTATTTTTTATCTGATTTAAGTATAGCCCTTGTGCTCTCTTTTGGTCACAATTTACATGGAGTGCCTTTCCCCACCCATTTACTTTCAGTCTATGTGTGCCCTTTAATCTTAAGTGAGTCTTTTGTAGAGAGCATACAGTTGGATTATTTCTTCAACCCATTCAGCCACTCTTTGTCTTTTGATTGGGTTTAATCCATTTATATTTTTGATAGAGGAGGATTATTGATAGAGGAAGATTTTCTATTATAATTTTGTTAACTGTTTTCTGTTTTATAGTTATTTTGCCCCTCTTCCCTCTCTTGCTATGCTCCTCTGTCTTTCATTGATTCTTTTATATTGATATGCTTTGACTCCTTTCTATTTTTCTTTTATGTATCTTCTACAGGTACTTTTTGTGTGTGGTTACCATGGGGCTTACATAAAACATAGTTTTAACAGTCTACTTTAAACTGATAACATTTTAACAAAAACTCTATGCTTTTACTTCACCCCTCAAACACATTTTGCAGTACTGATGTTATAATTTACCACCTTTCATATGGTATATCCATTAACATATTTTTATAATTATATTTAATATGTTTGCCTTTTAGCTTTCATACTAGAATAAAGAGTGATTTCTATGTCACTGTTACAGTATCAGTGCATTTGTCTATATACTTCCCAATGAGTTTTATACTCTCATATGCTTTTATATAGCTGTTTAGAGTCCTTTGTTCTAACTTGAAGAACTCCCTTTAGCACTTCTTGTAAGGAGGGCTACTGATGATTACCTCCTTCAGCTTTTGTTTGTTTGGACTTCTCTTCATTTCTTAAGGACAGTTTTGCAGATTTGGGTATTATTGGTTGGAAGTTTCTTTCTTTCAGCACTTTGTCTATTTACTTCCACTCTCTTCTAGCCTGCAAGGTTTCTGCTGAGAAATCCATAAACAGGCTAATGAGGTCTCACTGTATATATAAGTCGCTTTTTAAATTGCTGCTTTCAAAGTGCTTTTTCTTTGACTTTTGACAGTTTGACTATGTGCCCCATATGAATTTCTTTGGTTCATCTTATTTGAGGTTTGTTGGGGTTCTCCAGATTTATGAAGTTTTCAGCAACCATTTCTGTGAAGAAACCTTCTGGCCCTTTCCCTCTTCCTCCCTCCCTCCCTGCTTCCCTTTTTCCTTTAGGACTCTCACAATGCATATACTGATCTGTTTTCTTGTGTTCTATAAGGCTCAAACTTTCTTCATTCTTTTATATTCTTTTTCCTTTTAGCTCCTGTGACTGGATAATTTCAAATGATTTATTTTTGAATTTGCTGATTCTTCCGATTGATCTTTTACTGTGTTTTTTTTTCTTAGTGCATTTATTGTTTTTCTCAGCTCTAAAATTTCTTTTTGGTTCTTTTTAAAAAAATCTCTTTCTTAAAATTCTCACTTTCTCCATACATTGTTCTCCTGAGTTCTTTATGAACATTTGTCGAACACCTTTATGACAATCATTTAAAATTCTCTGTCAGGTAGTTCATATATTTCCATTTAATCAGAGTCACTTTCTGGAGCTTTATCTTATTCTCATTTTTTTGGACCATGTTTCTCTGTTTCTTCTTTCTCTTTAATCATTTGTGTTGGTGTCTGCACATTAGATAAAACAGCCAGCTTTCCCAGTCTGTAAACAGATAGGCCTCATACAGGAGACCTTCACTAATCTTTCCAACCAAGATCTTCTCAAACCTTCTTGCTGGTTCAAACCAGAGCCTTTGTTTTCCGTGGCCACGAGGCATCTAGAATAAAACAAGTCCTATCACTGCTCTAAGACAGATGAGACAAAAGCTAGTCCCTTGGGCAGCCCCAGAAATGTTGGAATGTTGAACACAGTCCAAATCTTACCCTCCCCAAAGAGAAGCCAGGATCTAGTGAATGTTCTCATGCTAGGATAAACTGGTATCTTTGTTTCAGCCCTCATCAGACTTCTAGAGTATGTCAGGTCCCACCAGCCTCTGAGGCAGACAAGTCAGTAGTCCATTCTTTGGTTATCCCCAAATAATTGAGAGCTTTTGGCACATGGTTCAGTCCTTTCCCTTCCTCCCTAGGGAAAATCTGGGACCTGAAGGTTTCCTGCCAATTGTATGGTGCTGTATGGCAGATGTGAATTTGATGAAAGGGTGTCTTGAATTTTTCTACTTGCTTTGATGTGACTGGTTTCAAGCGTGCCTGGGGGTGCAGGAGTCACTCAACTAGTTTTGAGATTTTTCACAAAGGGAAATCTCACAAAGGGAAATACATGAACACAAATTAGTCCATGTATCGTTGTTGAATTGGCGTGTCCATGGGGTAAGGCAAGTCTAGGGTTTACCATTCCAACACCTTACTGACTTACTACCATATTTTTCTGCTTTATGCTTAACATAAAGCTGACCTCTATGCTTTATGTTAGAGAATTCATCAGAAATCTGGTAGTCCTTGTCTTCTGCTCATATTTAAGAGGGGGCCCTAAATGGCTAAGTGGGATCTCTATGGCTTAGCTGGGGCTAGCCACATAGGCAACTTCACTGTAGGGTTCCTGTCAGTTTCACTGAAGCACTACTGAAGTCAGTATCTTTTGATATTTTCTTTAGGGTTGCTCAATCTCAGGAAAAATTCTTCCATTTTCCTGCCTGGAAGTTTCAGTTGTGGATGCTAGCATTCTAGAAGCTGAATAGAGAAATGGACTATTGGGTTAGGATGAGACTAAGCAGTGAGTGAGCAGTCCCACAATTTGGAATATACATTTGCACTTAACTACCCCTTTCTTCATTCACTGACTTCCCTGGTGGCTCAGACAGTAAAGCGTTTGCCTACAATGCGGGAGACCTGGGTTCAATCCCTGGGTCAGGAAGATCTGCTGGAGAAGGAAATGGCAACCCACTCCAGTATTCTTGCCTGGAGAATCCCATGGATGGAGAAGCCTGGAGGGCTACAATCCACGGGGTCACAAAGAGTCGGACATGACTGAGCGACTTCACTTCACTTCACTTCTGCTTCACTACAGTATCTGAAGCAGTTGGCTTTTTCTATACAATAAATAACACTGAAATCTCAGTGGCATAAAATGAAAGCATTTCTTTCTTACACCTGTCTATTATTTGGCTCAAGCAGCTCCGCTTCAGGCTATAGGTTGCCTAATCAACTAGGGCAGCTCTCTGAAGTCTGCAGTCTGCCCAGGGCTATCTTGCTCTTTATCTTATTCTGGAGTTCAATAATAGAGGTAGAAGCTAATTAGGATGTGCATATCATCCCTGACTCACAATGGTTCAGCTTCAGAGTTTTTTTCATCCTAAGTGGAAGAAGATTTGTATTTTCCTCATGATAGCAAAAGGATAGGGGGACAAAACCAATTATGTATGCACATATCGAAAGTTTGCTTGTTTCACTTGCTGATATTCATGTTGCCCAAAGTCAAATGGCCAACCCCAGAGCCAAAGAGTGAGAAAGCAAACTTCACCCACCATGAGGCTATGACAAGGTAAATGACAACATTTCAAAATACCATGGTATCCCTGCTATTAACAGTGCTTAGTTCAGGGTCCCTGTTTCAAAACATCCCAAAGAATAAATCTCTAGGAAAGGAGAAAGAGAAGTCACCATAATTTTTGTATTTTGGATACAGCTTTTTACAAGTATTTTACAAGCCACATTGAAAGCTTTTCTGGGATACTATAGTATTGTACAAACTAGCTTGTTTCAGGGGTATTCCCATTGTTGATTCAGGATTCAGCTTTTTCAAGTCCACTTTATCAGATCATTTGCTCTCTAGCTTTCCAAACTTTATGCTTTATTCTTTCTCATTTTCTTTACTCTTATGTGTTTATGTCTTTTTAAAAAGTCATTTTCTGCCATTGCACAAAGTTGTGGAGGAAGGCATATGTTCAATCTGCATCATTAACCAAAGACTGTTAATTATACATATGGCAAACATAAATAACTGATAATTTGTAGAAAAAAATTCAAGCAGGGAGATGGTTCAGTTAACCTTTGATTTACTGAAAAGTAAGAGAAGGATGGAAATAAAAGATAACCCATAGTTCAAGAGAACAAATATACATATGTTATGTATAAAGCTGCTCAATATTAATAACTGGATATGTATTACATGTAAATGCTAATCTCTTCATCTTTTCCTGATCTGGGGGGTTTTGATCTATAGTCCTATGTGACTGAGTGTGGGACACAATGGATACTGGGCAGAGAGGTTTTGGTGAGGAAGATAAGTATGTATACCTTCTCAAAAGGAACATTATTCACTGCAGAATTTGTAGACAAAGGAGTAGTTTCTATGGAGGATCAACTTAAGGTTGAAATTTTCTCACCTAAATAATCTGATCCTCTGAAGAGCTCAGGTGATGGGAAGCTACTTAAATTCTCTTCAGAACTCTTGTATTCTGGAGAACAGTCTGTAAATGAATAACTTAGAAGAGAGCCAGAAATATCATGCTGCAAACTTAGTCCTATAGAATAAACAAGCAAAAAGAGTAAAATGTTTCAACAGTAAACAGATTCAAAATCCTAAGAAATTAAACTTGTAGAAATATACATGCAGTTGTATACTAGTAATGTAAAATTACACATAAAACTGAAATGGCATACGATTGCATACAATCTTAAATTGTACTTGAATTTCAATCTTAGAAAATAAGTCTATTTTTGATATGAAGAAAATGCAATATAAACCCCTTCCATTGTTTTTCAAAGTTTTATAAATTTATTCCTTCCCTACTTCGGTTCAGTTATAATTCTTGACTCAAAAATACAAACTTTATCAAGTATACCTTAATAGTAAATATAAATAAATAAAATGTATACCTAATTTTTCAAGTCCAAGTTTTATATATAAGTAACCCATTAACTGTAAGCTGACTAGCTGAGAAGAAGAAAGGATGATTCTAGTTATTCCATTTAAAAAACAATGAGCATAAACATAGATTCAAGGGAACATAGATCAAAGGAACTGAACAGAGTCCACAAATAGACTTACATGCATAAGAGCAATTTATTTTTGACCAAGATACAAAGGCAGTTCAATGGGAAGGGATATTCTTTCAAACAAATTATGTTGGAACAACTGTATATCCACATGCAAAAGCAAAACAAAATAAAATAACTTGTACTCATATCTTCCATCATATAAAAATTAACTATAAATGCATCGTGATTCTAAATGCAAATCCTAAAATTACAAAACTTCTACAAAAAACAGAGGATAAAATCTTCATGACACTGAGTTAGGTAACAATTTCTTTAATGTAACAATTAAAGAATGATTCATAAAACAAAAGCAGTGATTAATTGGGCTTCATGAAAGATTAGACCTTCTATTTCAAATAGACAAGTCACAGAGTAAGAGAAAACATTTGTAAATGGACTGGAATCCAAAATATAAAGAACCCCAAAAATTCAATAATAAGAAAACAAACATCTCAATAGGAAATTGGGGGAAATATATGAACAGAAAATCTCTCTAATTCAGAGTCTTAAAGTCATCCTTGTGAGAGTAGACTAGAATGAAAATCTTTCCAATAAATGACAGGGAATAGAACTTAGTATTTACTTGAAGAACCAGAAGGTTTAGTAAGAAAAGAGAAAATATACTCTACTATAGACAGCATTTATGAAACATTCCTAACATGATAAAACAGAGGTCAACACTAACAGAAACTGGTGGAGTGTGGGATAACGGATGAAAGGAGAGCATCACTCTTAAAACCCATTATCTTCTGCCCTGGAGTTGACTTATATCTATCTCTGCTCATTCATTACCTACCCAAGACTACTAACTCTTTATCCTTTCCACTTTGATATCACCACATCTTTTTCTTTCACTCCAACCCTCTCCTTAATGTTGACAACTGTTCCCAATGTGCCCACCTCCTCCAGCCACCAGTGCACCACTTAAATTGACTGGCTGAAGCTACCATCCTTCTTCCCCTCTTCAGATGTCAGAGTCAGGCTATTCCTCTGAGTATGTTTCTCTTCCCATACTTCAACTGTCCCAGAGTGTCCTTCTCTGTCCTTGCTACTTTTCTCACCGTCTTCATCCTTCTCATTCTGGTTGCTGCATCTCTCATGCCTTCTACCTCTCAAAATTCTATGAATACCACTCTCAGGAGAGAAAATCCTTCCACCAAACTCCAGAACTCAAACTGGGCTCAGAAACTAGGAAAGCCCTGTACTCACTCTCTGGGTAACTTGGCAGAGAAAAGAATAAACAAATGTTCCTGACTATAATAATAGAAGGCTGCTCCTGGTGTCACAAATAAGAAATATAAATGCATTTTAAAATTACATTTATATCAAATTATACTATACATTAAAAAAAGTCAGTTCTACAAGCTTTTATCAAAAACTATCACCTCTTAAAGGAATTAAAAAAAATTGCAACCTCTTGTCTCATAACTCCCTATCATGAGACAACTGTTTTCAACTCCATTAACTCTATTGTTTTTATATGTTTATATTTATAAATTAAATGTATTCAATGATTCTGTTATTATAATTGCTTAAGTATATTTACAGCTGAACCATGTACTATGAGCTCTATTATTTATGTTACATTTTTGCTACAAGTTCTTATTTTTCCTTTGAGTTATTGATTACTTAATTTTCATTTAGTTTTCTAAGTACCTATTTCATATCAACTTTTTACAAAAGTATAAATTTCCTCTCAATAATTAAAAAAAATGCTAGGTTATTTATCAGTTCTTTTTTTCCCTTCCTTTCTTCTTCCCTTCCTCTTTCTCCTCCTTTTTCTTTCCTTCCTTTTTTTCTTTTTTTTTAAGTACTGCTACTGGAGATCTCAATACACTTGCTCAAATTGGGATTGATTGTCTGCTAGACATGCTGCACAGGTGTCTTCCTGGGATTTCCCTTTACCATGATTCTAAGAAATTCTTTTATATATTTCATGTATTAGAACCTTTGATTTCATGATTTCTTCCTTATTGATTTCCTTTCTGGTTTTGTTGGAATATCTTCTTAATTTCCTAAGAAAAGGTGCATAGAAGACCTGTGTGAAAATTTCTTTATACTATCTTCCTATCTGAGTGATTGTTTAGCTGAGTACAGAATTCTAGCCAGTATATTAAAAAGACTGATGCAGTCTTTAGTGTTTGACAGATTTAAACCTCACTGTTCCAAGTTCCCCTTCTGTCCCATATCTGTACAAGTTGATGAGCCCTGGTGCTCCATATTTTGGCAACAATGGCAAGTTAAAGCCTCATCCCAGTCCCACTCTAACCACCTAAACATCTCAACCCAGTCTCCTTTCCCTGCTCTCTCAGGCCATTTTCAGTCCTGTTCAGGAAGAGAGTCTCCTCTCTAGGCGGCCTCATTATATCAGTAATAAACTTTTCCACACCCTCTTGGTATGTGAGTGGCATCATTAATCTTGAAATTTAAAACAAATTTTGGGTGAGGATTTATCCTGTCTCTGCAAATCAGTTCTCTTCAGAAAAAGTGCACTTTTCCACCATGTTTTAGCCTCTAGAGTTGCTTCCGATATGTTCAATGTTATTCACATTCTTGACTGCTTATTTGCAATAGGTAACTTTTTTTACTCTGAAAAACTGAAGGATTTCTCTTTATCCTGAAGATTTTTAAATTATATGACATTGTGTCTTGGTATGGGTCTTTTTCATTCATTGTGATGGGCAGTTGGTGGGCCTCTTTCAATATGTACGCTCATGAAGATGGCGGAGGAATAGGACGGGGAGACCACTTTCTCCCCCTCAAATTCATCAAAAGAACATTTGAACTCTGAGTAAATTCCAGAAAACAACTTCTGAATGCTGGCAGAGGACATCAGGCACCCAGAAAAGCAGCACATTGTCTTCAAAAGGAGGTATGAAAAAATATAAAAGATAAAAAGAAAGACAAAAGAGGTAGGGATGGAGATCTGTCCTGGAAAGGGAGTTTAAAAAAAAAGAGAAATTTCCAAACACCAGGAAACACTCACTGGTGAGTCTGTGGCGAGCCCTGGAACCTCAGAGGGCAACATAAACGGGAGGAAAAAAAATTAATAATTAAAACCCACAGATTACATGCCCAACGGTAACTCCCAGCAGAGAAACAGCACAGATGCCCGCATCTGCCACGGCAAGCAGGGGCTGGACAGAGAGGCATGGGCTGCATTGCTTAGAGTAAGAACCAGGCCGGAATGCCCCAAGGGCAATCTGAGGGAACTAACTTGAGATAGCAAACCAGACTGTGGGATAAGGTAAGGTAAGGTAAAGTCACTCAGTCGTGTCCGACTCTTTGCGACCCCGTGGACTGTAACCTACTAGGCTTCTCTGTCCACAGGATTCTCCAGGAAAGAATACTGGAGTGGATTGCCATTTCCTTCTCCAGGGAATCTTCCCGACCCAGGGATCGAACCCGGGTCTCCCACATTGGAGGCAGACGTTTTAACCACTGAGCCACCAGGGAAGATTAGACTGTGGGATAGCTATCCAGCAAAAAGCCCTAACCTAAGACACTGCCAGGCCGGCTCACAGAACAAAGGACTGAGTGGAGCTAGCCGGCTGTGGACCAGCCCATCCCCCACCGGAGACAGGCAGGCAAGGGCAGCCAGAGCTGGAAGGGGGTAATCACGGCCCCAGAGAGGCATCATCTACCAAACTGCAAGCAGGCTTCATTGCTAACCAAGACTTCTTGGGATTCTGCACGGTCGACATCCTCCAGGAGAGTCGCAGCCAGAGATAGCTCCCCAGAAGAGACATACGGCACACCTGAGAAGGTGCGCCGGTTGTACACCCAGGAAACCAAGTGACAGGGATGGGGGAGGTGATAAGTTGAAGTGACCGTGCTCGCCAAGCTCCTGGTCACATGAGCTGCTCGGACCTGGGAAGGGCAGAAAACACAGGCCCAACCGAATCTGTGCCTTTGTGGAGTACCCGAGTACTTAAACCTGAGTGGCTTAGACCTGGGAAGTGCATACAACCCAGGGCTGGCCTCAGACAGTTCCCTGCAGAGCAACCTAGAGCCTGACCAGTGTAGACTGGGAAAGCACACACACTGTGAGTGGGGGCAAACCCAGTGTGGCTGAGTCACTGTGAGCACATGCCAGTATTATTTGTGTGCAGTGTTCTTCCCTCCCCACAGCACGACTGAAAAAGTGACCTAAAAAAGTGTCCACCACAGCTCCCTTGTGTCAGGGTGGAAATTAGACACTGAAGAAACCAGCAAACAGAGGAAGCTAAAACAGAGAGAACTGCCTTGGATATGACAGGTACAATAGATTAAAACCCTGTAGTTAGCACCGACTACATAGGAAGGAGCCTATAGATCTTGAGAAGTATAAGCCAGATCAAGGAACTATCTGAAAATGAACTGACCCCACACTGTCCACAATAACACCAGAGAAAGTCCTAGATATATTTTTACTATTATTATTTTTTTAATTAATTTTTTTAATTTTTAAGTCTTCTATTATACCTTTAATAAGTGTAATAGAAGGTACACCTATTAGAAGGTGTAATAAAAGTAGGTCATTTTTATAACCTACTATTACTTTGCAAAAAAAAAAAAGACCCTATTTTTTAAAGCAAACTTCATATATATGCTGCTGCTGCTGCTAAGTTGCTTCACTCATGTCCAACTCTGTGCAACCACATAGATGGCAGCCCACCAGGCTCCACCATCCCTGGGATTCTCCAGGCAAGAATACTGGAGTGGGTTGCCATTTCCTTCTCCAATGCATGAAAGTAAAAAGTGAAAGTGAAGTAGCTCAGTCATGTACAACTCTTAGCAACCCCATGGACTGCAGCCTACCAGGCTCCTCCGCCCATGGATTTTCCAGGCAAGAGTACTGGAGTGGAGTGCCATGCCTTCTCAATTCATATATATATTTTATAATTTTTGTGACTTTGTTTTTTTCTTTAATATTGTATTTTTGAGAATCCAACCTCTACTCTAGATTTTTAATCTTTGCTTTTTGGTATTTGTTATCAATTTTGTACCTTTAAAAACCCAATCTTCAGTACCACTTTTACTTGGGAGCGAGATCACTGGCTTGACTGCTCTCTCCTCCTTTGGACTCTCGTTCTTCTCAACCAGGTCGTCTCTATCTCCTCCCTCCCCCTTTTCCTCTCTGCCCGACTCTGTGAATCTCTTTGTGTGTTCCAGACTATGGAGAACAAGTGGGAACTGATTACTGGCTGGATCTGTCTCTCTCCTTTTCATTCACCCCTTTATCCTCCTGGCCACCTCTGTCTCCCTCTTCCCTCTTCTCTTCTCTGTATAACTCTGTGAACATCTCTGAGCAGTCCAGACTGGAGAGCACATAAGGAAGTGACTACCGGCTAGCTTGCTCTCCCCTCTTTTGATTCCCCCTCTTCTCCTCCTGGTCACCTCTATCTCCCTCCTCCCTCTTCTCTTCTCCATGTAACTCTGTGAACCTATCTGGGTGTCCCTCACTGCGGAGAAACTTTTCATCTTTAACCTAGATGTTTTATCATCGGTGCTGCATAGATGGAGAAGTCTTGAGGCTACAGTAAGAACAAGACTGAAAACCAGAAGCAGGAGGCTTAAGTCCAAATCCTGAGAACACCAGAGAACTCCTGACTCCAGAGAACTCCTGACTCCAGGGTACATTAATTGATAGGAGCTCATCAAACACCTCCATACCTACACTGAAACCAAGCACTACCCAAGGGCCAACAAGTTCCAGAGCAAGACATACCACACAAATTCTCCAGCAACACAGGAACACAGCCCTGAGTTTCAATATACAGGCTGCCCAAAGTCACACCAAACTCACTGACAGCTCATATGGACACTTCATTGCACTCCAGAGAGAAATCCAGCTCCACCCATCAGAACACCAACACAAGCTTCCCTAACCAGGAAACCTTGACAAACCACCTGTCCAACCTTTCCCACAGCAAGGAAACTCCACAATAAAGAGAACTCCACAAACTGCCAGAATACGAAAGGCCACCCCAAACACAGCAATATAAACAAGATGAAAAGGCAGAGAAATACCCAGCAGGTAAAGCAACAGGATAAATGCCCACCAAACTAAACAAAAGAGGAAGAGATAGGGAATCTACCTGATAAAGAATTCTGAATAATGCTAGTGAAATTATGATCCAAAATCTTGAAAACAAAATGGAGTTACAGATAAATAGCCTGGAGACAAGGATCGAGAAGATGCAAGAAAGGTTAACAAGGACCTAGAAGAAATAAAAAAGTCAATATATAATGAATAATTCAGTAAATGAGACCAAAAACACTCTGGAGGGAACCAACAGTAGAATAAAGGAGGCAGAAGATAGGATAAGTGAGGTAGAAGATAGAATGATAGAAATAAATGAAACAGAGAGGAAAAAACAAAAATGAATGAAAAGAAATGAGGACAATCTCAGAGATTCTCTGAGACAATGTTAATAATCTCTGGAACAATGATAAATGCCCCAACATTCGAATCATAGGAGTCTCAGAAGAAGAAGACAAAAGAAAGACCATGAGAAAATACTTCAGGAGATAATAGTTGAAAACTTTCCTAAAATGGGGAAGGAAATAATCACCCAAATCCAAGAAACCCAGAGAGTCCCAAACAGGATAAATTCAAGGCAAAACACCCCAAGACACATATTAATCAAATGAACAAAGATCAAACACAAAGAACAAATATTAAAAGCAGCAAGGGAAAAACAACAAATAACACACAAGGGGATTCCCATAAGGATAACAGCTGATCTTTTGATAGAAACTCTTCAGGCCAAGAGGGAATGGCAGGACATACTTAAAGTGATAAAAGAAAATAACTACAGCCCAGATTACTGTACCCAGCAAGTATCTCATTCAAATATGAAGGAGAAATCAAAAGCGTTACAGACAAGCAAAAGCTGAGAGAATTCAGCACCACCAGACCAGCTCTCCAACAAATGCTAAGGGATCTTCTCTAGACAGAAAACACAGAAAGGGTATATAAACTTGAACCCAAAACAATAAATGGCAATGGGATCATACTTATAAATAATTACCTTAAATGTAAATGTGCTGAATGCCACAACCAGAAGACAAAGACTGGCTGAATGGATACAAAAACAAGATCCCTATATATGCTGTCTACAAGAGACCCATCTCAAAACAAGGGACACATACAGACTGAAAGTGAAGGGTTGGAAAAAGATATTCCATGCAAATAGAGACCAAAAGAAAGCAGGAGTAGCAATACTCATTCAGATAAAATAGACTTTAAAACAAAGACTGTGAAAAGAGACAAAGAAGGACACTACATAATGATCAAAGGATCAATCTAAGAAGAAGGTATAACAATTATAAATATATATGCACCCAACATAGGAGCACTGCAATATATAATACAAATGCTAAGAAGTATGAAAGGGGAAATTAACAATAACACAATAATAGTGGGAGACTTTAATACTCCACTCACACCTATGGATAGATCAACTAAACAGAAAATTAACAAGGAAACACAAACTTTAAATGATACGACAGACCAGTTAGACCTAATTGATATATATAGGACATTTCAACCCAAAACAATGAATTTCACCTTTTTCTCAAGCACACAAGGAACCTTCTCCAGCATAGATCATATCCTGGGCCAGAAATATAGCCTTGGTAAATTAAAAAAAATGGAAATCATTCCAAGCATCTTTTCTGACCACAATGCAGTAAGATTAGATCTCAATTACAGGAGAAAAACTATTAAGAATTCCAACATATGAAGGCTGAACAACACACTGCTGAATAAGCAACAAATCACAGAAGAAATCAAAAAGGAAATAAAAATATGCATAGAAATGAATGAAAATGAAAACACAACAACCCAAAACCTGTGGGACACTGAAAAAGCAGTGCTAAGGGGATGGTTCATAGCAATACAGGCATACCTCAAGAAACAAGAAAAATGTCAAATAAATAACCTAACTCTACACCTAAAGCAACTAGAAAAGGAAGAAATGAAAAACCCCAGGGTTAGTAGAATTAAAGAAATCTGAAAAATTAGGGCAGAAATAAATGCAAAACACACAAGAGATCATAGCAAAAATCAACAAAGCCAAAAGCTGGTTCTTTGAAAGGATAAATAAAATTGACAAACCATTAGCCAGACTCATCAAGAAACAGAGGGAGAAAAATCAAATCAATAAAATTAATAATGAAAATGGAGAAATCACAACAGACAACATGGAAATACAAAGGATCATAAGAGACTACTATCAGCAACTATAGACAATAAAATGGACAACTTGGAAGAAATGGACAAATTCCTAGAAAAGTACAACTTTCCAAAACTGAACCAGGAAGAAACAAAAAATCTTAACAGACCTATCACAAACATGAAAATCGAAACTGTAATCAGAAATCTTCCAGCAAACAAAAGCCCAGGACCAGACAGCTTCACAGCTGAATTCTACCAAAAATTTAGGAAGAGATAAATTCCTACTCAAACTCTTCCAGAAAATTGCAGAGGAAGATAAACTCCCAAACTCATTCTATCAGGCCACCATCACCCTAATACCAAAACCTGACAAAGATGCCACAAAAAAAGAAAACTACAGACCAATGTCACTGATGAACATAAATGCAAAAACCCTTAACAAAATTCTAGCAAACAGAATCCAGCAACACATTAAAAAGATCATACATCATGACCAAGTGGGCTTTATCCAAGGGATGCAAGGATTCTTCAATATCTGCAAATCAATCAAGGTAATACAACATATTAACAAATTGAAAAATAAAAACCTTATGATTATCTCAATAGATTCAGAGAAAGCCTTTGACAAAATTCAACATCCATTTATGATAAAAACTCTCCAGAAAGCAGGACTATAATAAAAGCTATATATGACAAATCCACAGCAAACATTATCCTCAATGGTGAAAAATTGAAAGCATTTCCCCTAAAGTTAGGAACAAGACAAGGGTGCCCACTCTCACCACTACTATTCAACATAGTTTTGGAAGTTTTGGCCATAGCAATCAGAGCAGAAAAAGAAATAAAAGAAATCCAGATTGGAAAAGAAGTAAAACTCTCACTGTTTGCAGATGACATGATCCTCTACATAGAAAACCCTAAAGACTCCACCAGTAAATTACTAGAGCTAATCAATGAAAATAGTAAAGTTGTGGGATATAAAATCAACACACAGAAATCCCTTGCATTCCTATACTCTGGCGTGCTGCGATTCATGGGGTCGCAAAGAGTCGGACACGACTGCGCGACTGAACTGAACTGAACTGAACTGAAGTTTACAAATAAAAAACCTCCATTATAAAATCACAGATACTTTGAAAATACAATTTTGCAAAGGGCATGAATTAGACTGAAAACAGACAGGACTGTAATGGACGGCAAGTCTGGGATGGGAAAGGCAGAAGTCTGGCCTCTGCAGAGGAGAAAGAGCTAGTTATGAGGGAGGGAAGGATGAGCTGAGGATAGTCCAAGTCAGAGGAGGTGGGAGCCTCCTTAGTACAAAAGCTGCCTGTTGGTCATCAGTGGTTGTCTCATACCAGCTCATATACCTACAGCCAAAGCAGAAGTCTAAAGTTACTTTCCCACACCACCTCCCACACACACAGTCCTTGCCATCTTACACAGCTGGGCCTTATATATTCTATCTCCTCCAGTCAGAATATCTTCACTTAGCCCACCCTTTGAAAAGAAGCTGTACTTCTCTTTCAAACTGTGCTCAGATGTTACTTGGCCTCAGAAGCCCACTCTGGCCCCTCAGCCCATTGCCCCCACCATCTATGAATGCTTTCCCTTCACAACCTAAACCCTCTCAACAGATCTGTGCATATCTGTAACTGTTCGTGAGTCAGCTTCTCCCAGTAGACCACAACATATCTGAAGGTAAAACAAAATGTTATATACTAGGTGCCTGGTGCATCAATCAGTCAGTTCAGTTGCTCAGTCATGTCCGACTCTATGACCCCATGGACTACAGCACGCCAGGCCTCCCTGTCCGTCACCGACTCTTGGAGTTTACTCAAACTCATGTCCAGTGAGTCGGTGATGCCATCCAGCCATCTCATCCTCTGTCATCCCCTTCTCCTGATGGTAGTAAGTGCTTAACAATTAAGCTGTAAAAAATGAACAGAGACAAAATAGCCAAAGCAATCTTGAGAAAGAAGAATGGAACTGGAGGAATCAACTTGCCTGACTTCAGGCTCTACTACAAAGCCACAGTCATAAGACAGTATGGTACTGGCACAAAGACAGAAATATAGATCAATGGAACAAAATAGAAAGCCCAGAGATAAATCCACACACCTATGGACACCTTATCTTTGATAAAGGAGGCAAGAATATACAATGGAGTAAAGACAATCTCTTTAACAAGTGGTGCTGGGAAAACTGGTCAACCACTTGTAAAAGAATGAAACTAGATCACTTTCTAACACCACACACAAAAATAAACTCAAAATGGATTAAAGACCTAAACGTAAGAACAGAAACTATAAAATTCCTAGAGGAGAACATAGGCAAAACATTCTCCAACATAAATCACAGCAGGATCCTCTATGACCCACTTCCCAGAATACTGGAAATAAAAGCAAAAATAAACAAATGGGACCTAATTAAAATTAAAAGCTTCTGCACAACAAAGGAAACTATAAGCAAGGTGAAAAGACAGCCTTCGGAATGGGAGAAAATAATAGCAAATGAAGCAACTGACAAACAACTAATCTCAAAAATATATAAGCAACTTATGCAGCTCAATAAACGACCCAATCAAAAAATAAATGCCAAAGAACTAAACAGACATTTCTCCAAAGAAGACATACGAATGGCAAACAAACACATGAAAAGATGCTCAACATCACTCATTATCAGAGAAATGCAAATCAAAACCACAATGAGGTACCATTTCACACCAGTCAGAATGGCTGCGATCCAAAAGTCAACAAGCAATAAATGCTGGAGAGGGTGTGGAGAAAAGGGAACCCTCTTACACTGTTGGTGGNAATGGCTAACAAACACATGAAAAGATGCTCAACATCACTCATTATCAGAGAAATGCAAATCAAAACCACAATGAGGTACCATTTCACACCAGTCAGAATGGCTGCGATCCAAAAGTCAACAAGCAATAAATGCTGGAGAGGGTGTGGAGAAAAGGGAACCCTCTTACACTGTTGGTGGGAATGCAAACTAGTACAGCCACTATGGAGAACAGTGTGGAGATTCCTTTAAAAATTGCAAACAGAACTGCCTTATGACCCAGCAATCCCACTGCTGGGCAAAGAGACATGTGTACCCCAATATTCATTGCAGCACTGTTTATAATATCCAGGGCATGGAAACAACCTAGATGTCCATCAGCAGATGAATGGATAAGAAAGCTGTGGTACATATACACAATGGAGTATTACTCAGCCATTGAAAAGAAGACATCTGAATCAGTTCTAATGAGGTGGATGAAACTGGAGCCAAATATACAGAGTGAAGTATACTGTATACTTACACATATATATGGAATTTAGAAAGATGGTAATGATAACCCTGTTTGCAAGACAGCAAAAGACACAGATGTATAGAATGGACTTTTGGACTCTGAGGGAGAGGGAGAGGGGGAGGGTTGGATGATTTGGGAGAATGGCAGTGAAACATGTATACTATCATGTAAGAAACAAGTCACCAGTCTATGTTCGATACAGGATACAGGATGCTTGGGGCTGGTGAATGGGGATGATCCAGAGAAATGATATGGGGAGGGAGTTGGGAAGGGGGTTCAGGATTGGGAACTCATGTACACCCGTGGCAGATTCATGTCAATGTATGGAAAAAAAATTTTTTTAATGAATAGAGACAAAATGGAGACTCAGAATGGCGTCCTTGCATAGAAATCCTGAAGAATGTGGTCAGATTTCATGGGAGATGGAGTTGCCAAGGTAGGTAGCTTGTAGATGGACATCCTCTCCCTTTGTTTTTATTACCCACATGTAAGACTTGAAGTGAAGTTTCACACTTTTAAGGAGGCCTGAAAGCTGACTAAAATCTTGGGGACAGGGAGAGGGCAAGAAGTGTTTTATGAAGGTGACTTTTCAAGAGGTCTTTCAGATTGGAGGTGGTGGGGTTGGGATGGGATATGGAGGCAGTGCTCTCACCTTCGAAGGCATTTTTTTATTCCAAAATGGAGAGGACTCCACCAGGAGCAAGGTGGTCAGAGTAATCTCTGTCCCCGAGGGCAGGGAGGGAATTAAAGAGGGCGCCTTTTTTCCAGTCTGCTAAATCAGCTGGTCCAACAAACTAGAATGTGGACAGAAATCCTATCCCAGGTAAAGGAAGACTACAGTAGAGGCCAGGTGTGTGTGATGCTGAGTGAAGCTGGCATGTGACAGAAAAGAGGGAGGAAATTAGGAAAGGACACATCCTATATCTCACAAACTGCTCACACAACCATACTCATGGTTATTATTTCTAGCAGGAATATGGACTCTTGGTTGCCAGATCTTTCTATGAGAGGTAGAAATCTAGATTTAGTAAGCAATATCTCCATTTCTTTACAGTCCAACTCTCACATCCATACAGAAGAATTGATGCTTTTGAACTGTGGTGTTGGAGAAGACTCTTGAGGGTCCCTTGGACTACAAGGAGATTCAACCAGTCCATCCTAAAGGAGATCAGTCCTGGGTGTCCACTGGAAGGACTGATGCTGAAGCTGAAACTCCATTACTTTAGCCACTGATGCAAACAGCTGACTCATTTGAAAAGACCCTGATGCTGGGAGGGATTGGGGGCAGGAGGAGAAGGGATGGCAGAGGATGAGATGGCTGGATGGCATCACTGACTCAATGGACATGAGTCTGAGTGAACTCCGGGAGTTGGTGATGGACGGAGAGGACTGGCGTGCTGCAATTCATGGGGTCGCAAAGAGTCGGACACGACTGAGCAACTGAACTGAACTGATCTCCATTTCAATATTGAGAAATTGTCTAAATAGTCTACCTTTGAGTAGACTATTGTACAGGCCAAACCATACCTCTCTGAAACCCGAATCTGGGTCATGCGTCACTAATTTGTAACTCTGGATGATTTGGAAGGAGAAGTTAGATACTAAGGAGCCCTCAATGGTTCCCAGGGTGGAATTCATGCAGCGTCATCCAAGCTTCACCTTCATCCCATTGTTACCTAGCCCTGAACATGGTTCTGATACCTCCATGGTCCTGCCTACTCCAAATCTGTTCTTCCATTGACCTTCTAGAAAAAAGAATATCTACACTTCTCAAAATAGAGAATCGACCTGTTCACCATATGGGGAATTAAGTTAAGAGCTGTTTTTCATTGTCAGTATGAAATAAAAGTGGACAGACATTAACATTTGGTGTATTCAGTTGGTTCTGAGAGAAGAAAGACATATTTTCTGAGATTCCATTAAAAAGTATAAAGATTTGCCCATGGGCTACTTTCGGTTCAGTTCAGTTCAGTTCAGCTGCTCAGTCATCTCTGAGTCTTTGCGACCCCATGGACTGCAGCACAACAGGCCTCCCTGTCCATCACCAACTCCCAGAGTTTGCTCAAACTCATGCCCACTGAGTTGATGATGCCATCCACCCACCTCATGCTCTGTCGTCTCCTTCTCCTCCTGCCCTCAATCTTTCCCAGCATCAGGGTCTTTTCAAATGAATCAGTTCTTCGCATCAGGTGGCCAAAGTATTGGAATTTCAGCTTCAACGTCAATCCTTTCAATGAATATTTAGGACTGATCTCCTTTAGGATGGACTGGTTGGATCTCCTTGCAGTCCAAGGGACTCTCAAGAGTCTTCTCCAACACCACAGTTCAAAAGCATCAATTCTTTGGTGCTCAGCTTTCTTTATGGTCCAATTCTCACATCCATACATGACTACTAGAAAAACCATAGCTTTGACGAGACGGACTTTTGTTGGAAAAGTAATGTCTCTACTTTTTAATAAGCTGTCTAGGTTGGTCATAACTTTTCTTCCAAGGAGCAAGCGTCTTTTAATTTCATGGCTGCAGTCACCATCTGCAGAGATTTTGGAGCCCCCCAAAAAATAGTCTGTCGCTGTTTCCACTGTTTCCCAGGCTACTTAAGAGAAATAAAAATCAAGCTGAAGTACATTTTCTAAAAAGATGGCTTATATAGTTCTGTTTCAGAGATGTGTTATTAGAGTGGCCCCAGTTCAGATTTCCACTGGGTATGTTTTCTACCTAGACATAAATTAACACAGAACCTTGCTGGGTTGTACATGTGGCTGGTAGTCCAGAGGGTGGGTGAAGAGGGAAGAGGTATCCAGAGCAGTTAGATTCTAGTAAGTGATGCAAAAACAGAGTTGAAAAACAAAGTTCACAGATCATATGTAGGTTTAAATCAATGTTCTTATCTCACATGGGTTAAAAAATAATCTGTAGAAGCCTCAGAAAGATTGCAGCTGAAATGGTTTAAAATCAATTTTAACTCATTTTCCATTCATATACCATGAGGGAAGGGAGCCGACTTCACTGGTTCACCGGAGAAATAGTTCTCAGGTTTCCATCATAGAGAAAAAAGTGTGCTCTCAGTCCAGACAGATATTTCAGTCTTCCAGGGCTGTGTCTGGACTGAGATGGATTCGCTCTCCCTAAGTCCTATCCCACAGGGGAGTGGGACTTTACCCAGGACTTTACCCAGGTGCCTGAGTTTCTCTAGAACTTAAACTATAAACAACTATAAGACCAGCTGCTTCAAATCCCCTGGCTGGCGCCATCAGCCTTCCAGATTACAACTATATCGTTAGCACATTTATAAGAAAATTCTCAGAGGGGAGATCGTGAATCAGTGAGGACTGACTGGCATTTGTGAGTGTGAGTGTGGGGCGTGTGTGCTAGAGGGGAGGGGGGAGACAGAGAGCCGAGCGTGTTCTCATTAGGGGACGATCTATGATTTGCCAGGCTCTCTGCTGCTGCTCCTGCTGCTGCTCCTGCTGCGGCTGTATGGTCTGTCATCAGTTGGAAAGGCTGTGAGGGTTTAGAGGAACCGCAGTTCTGAAGACGGAGCCTTGTTAAGTGGTCTCCCTGCCAAGCAAAGTGGACGAGGCTTTCCGCAAGGTTGGAAACTCGCGCTTATTACCGCTCCATCTACCTGGAAGAAGGGGCAGCGCTACGAGGAAAAGGTAAGAGGAGAAATTGTTCTCTGTTGAGTCTGCAGGGCAGGGGGCCTGGGGAGGCTTGCTATTTTGTAGCAGAGGGATCTCACCCTTTGAGACCTAAGGAGGCAGATGCTAATTTTCTGTCAAGCTTTTTGGCTTCCCCCACCCCCACCCCCAGCCTCCTACCCAGTATCTTTTTCTTCTTTATTTTACTTTCCCCAAGCATCTGAGAGATTTCTTTGTATTTATTTTTCAGGTAGCTGATATTGTTTCTTTTTTTCCCCCCTACTGAGGATTCTTTCAAAACAGGGAGCATTTTCTGTGTCTCTTTTTCTTGAGCATTTTTGTCCATTAAGAAAAAAACAGTCCCTCTTATTGTAAACTGGTCAAAACTGTTACTCTATCCTGTACTACTGCTGCTAAGTCACTTCAGTCATGTCCAACTCTGTGTGACCCCATAGATGGCAGCCCACCAGGCTCCTCCATCCATGGGATTTTCCAGGCAAGAGTACTGGAGTGGGGTGCCATTGCCTCCTCCACTATCCTATTCTAGATTGCAATAAAAGGAGTTTTCAGAAGTACAAATGAGCCCTATTACTGGAGAAAAATGGGAGGAGAAATGAGAGAACATGAGAATTACCTGTAAGTGATTGTGACACTGTGAATGAATATGGACTATAACTCTTCACAGGGGGAGAGAACCAGTGTGGTAAAGGCAGGGCACCGGAAGGAAGATGTGTTGAGAAGTGTTCCAGAGGAACGTCAAGCCACTAAAGATGGAAAACGAGACGGGAGGTGAACTGAACCAAACGCAGCTTCAGCCGCGAGCCGTGGTGGCCCTCGAATACCAAGTGGTCACCATCTTTCTTGTGCTCATTGTTTGTGGTCTGGGCATCGTGGGCAACATCATGGTAGTTCTGGTGGTCATGAGGACCAAGCACATGAGGACCCCCACAAACTGCTACCTGGTGAGTCTTGCAGTAGCTGATCTCATGGTCCTGGTGGCCGCAGGCCTCCCCAACATAACGGACAGCATCACGGTTCCTGGGTCTACGGCTACGCCGGATGCCTCTGCATTACTTACCTCCAGTACTTGGGCATCAATGCATCCTCCTGCTCAATCACAGCCTTTACCATTGAGCGGTACATAGCGATCTGTCACCCCATCAAAGCCCAGTTTCTCTGCACATTTTCCAGAGCCAAAAAGATAATCATCTTTGTCTGGGCTTTCACATCCATTTACTGTATGCTCTGGTTCTTCCTGCTGGATCTCAACATTAGCACCTATAAAGATGCTATTGTAGTGTCCTGTGGCTACAAGATCTCCAGGAATTACTACTCACCTATTTACCTAATGGACTTTGGTGTCTTTTATGTTGTGCCAATGATCCTAGCCACTGTCCTCTATGGATTCATAGCTAGGATCCTCTTCTTAAATCCCATTCCTTCAGATCCTAAAGAAAACTCTAACACATGGAAAAATGACTCGACCCATCAGAATAAGAATTTGAATTCAAAGACCTCTAATAGATATTTCAACAGCACAGTATCGTCAAGGAAGCAGGTAAGCAAATCTGAGCCTCTGAGTTCACAGAGGAAATGTTGGAGAGTTCCTTGTGAGATAGGATCAACTTTGCCCTACTTAGCTGATGGCAAAACTAAAACACAATCATACAAACGTTTCACTGGTGTAAGCCTCTGCTTTACATATTAAATCCATCTCTAAAACAACAGAGGACCTAAAAATAGATGGAGAAGTGTTGACAGCACACCAGCAGGTACCAGTTTGTGTGCTATTAAAATATAAGGAAATATAAACCAAAACCCTAGAATTCTACCTTTAAAATGGTGTGCCTTTCTGAGAAATGGTATCAATATATTTAGGCCATTTCTGGCTTCTATAGGTAGCAGCTGGACATATTGAAGAACTCTATCATCTGAAAAATATTTGACAAGGTAGTTTGAGAAAAGGCAAGTCAAAACAATACTGAAACAGAGGGGTTCCTGGACTTTTTTTTTTCTTCTTCAGTCTTAGTGGAGAAAGACTATCACTTTCTCCTCAGCTCCCTACAAAATGTCCTGGCATGTAGAGGCTCACAGAGCACTCTGCACAGGAAGTGTTCTGATAAAAAGGCTAACACCAAGCTTATTTTTGACAAAGAATGATCGCATCTTTCACACGTCTTTTTCCTATTTAGCACAGCTATGTTTCAGATCACCTGAATGCTCAGGTGGTTACTGTTGAACAGTGGTTTTATGTAAGTGAAGTGTAACTGTGTTTCAGTAGGTGTAGTTTGTAAGACAGTTGCAGGAATACTTTATATCATGTGCAGCTTACCTATAGTTACACACCTATGTCATCTAGGAACTTGGCTTTCGGATCCTTTTCTTTCTTTGTTAAACAGAAAAAAGAACAGGTGATCAGCAAGACTTACTCATTCAAATAGGTTGAATTTTCTTTTTTTTTTTTTTATCTTGTAGGAATGTAGTTCTTCCTATGTACATAAACAAAAACTGAGTGTACCTTTTAAAGTATGCAGATGAATCATTCATACTATCACTTCCTAATCTCTGGATATGCTGAAATATGAAGAATTGAATTGAATGTTGGGCACATAGTGAAGTTACTAATAAATAGTGGTGTTTTAGGCATGCATGAAATGAATAATGAACTATCACTAAAAAGAAATATATGCAACATTTTAAATGATATCATGACATTTGATTTATATAACATTTATTATTAAAGGTGCCTAGATGATAAAAGGGAAGACTTGAGAAATTATTGCCAGCTCTTAGATTTCTGTTGCTTTGGATCTAGCAGTGCTACCTAATACAGGGCAAATTTGGCCATCTATTACCCAAAACTTGATTAAGGGAAACTTAGAGAGGTCTGTTGGCCATCTGCCAAGGCAAATAGTAACAAATACAACAAGAGAGTAAAGAATGTGTACATCTCAATTAGAGACTAAACATGGGTTAATGTCTGTAGCAAAGAAGGTCAGGAAGTAAATTCATTCATTAGACTCATTTATATTCTTGTTATAAATTCTAAAAAATTGTTTGTCTGGTCTAATGTCTCCCTTTCAATTACAGTCATTAGTACCTATCAGCATTAATAATGTGCTTTAAATTGCTAATTGTGTTACATGTTCACACTCATATTTCAAAGCTGTTAACAGGTAGGCTGTTCTCATAGAGGCCGAGTGGTGAAACAAAAAGCCAAAGCCCTCAAAAAACCCTGGGCTTTAAAATTCTAGGGTTCTAATAATCTTGAATGTATGACCCTGGGTAAGCAGAACTCTCTGAGCCTCAGTTTCCTCATCTTTAAGCACGAGGATAAATAGCAACCAGGACTGCTGTGAGGGTTCAGTGAAATACCTGATGAAGGACACCTAAAGGTGGTTCATCTGAGTGTTTAATTAGCCTCATTCTGGGTCTGTTAATATGTTGGCAACTGTAAGGGAAATAGATTTATTCTTTAAACTATACATGCACCATTTAAACAAAGATCATTCGTGGAACAGGTGTGTATAGGATTTTGCAACTTCTCGAACTTTTAATAATTAGGGCATTTGGAATTGTGTTCAGAGCATTTAGGGTTGTCATGAGGATATGGCTGGAAAGAGAATGGTATGGATTTGGAGAGGGGACCAGGACACGGTACTATGGGGGAATTTTAATAGTATGTAGTGATTTGGTTCCCTGGTGGCTCAAATGGTAAAGAATCTGCCTATAATGCAGGAGTCCTGAGTTCAATCCCTGGATTGGGAAGATCCCCTGGAGGAGGGCACCGCAACCCACTCCAGTTCTTGCCTGGCGAATCCCCATGGACAGAGGAGCCTGGCAGTTTACAGTCCATAGGGCTACAAAGAGTCAGACATGACTGAGCAATTAAGCACACTCAGCAGTGATTTGATTGATTAAAATGAAGTCTTTGAAGGAACAGCAGAAAGTAAGATTGGATAGCTAATGTATATGGGTATCTGTGAGACAGAAAGAGAGAGGGAAGAATGAGAGAAAGGGTTGTGGAGGATCCCAAATATCAGGCAAAGGAAGAAGTTTGAACTTAGTGCAGGAGCAACCAAGAGTGTGAGTGGTGACAGGAAGCAGTGGTGAGGAAAGTGATGTTTGGGGACAATAAATCTGACAGCTGTGGATGAGGCAGGGTTGGAGGCTGAGACTCTGCCTCCACTTTTGAAGAAGAACCACTCTTGAAGCTGTTGGTAGTAATTTAGGCATGAAGTATTGTAGCAAGATTCTCTATCAGGAGAATTTAAAGTAAGGTGTGAACCAGAGAGGAGTTTCAAAGAGAGAGGAGGGGAGATGTGAACATGCCAGATACAAAGGATGAAGAGGGAACAATTCGACGGTTCTGAGTCTGGAAGAACAGAGGTGTCTCCCAATGAATGGAATGAGAGCCATGAAGGGTAGTCAGTTTTGTCCAAACTCAGTGACCCCTTGGTCTGGCTTTTTCCTCTTCTGAAATGGTTCTTTTCTTAAATCTTGAAAAGATTCTAACCTCCACCTCCTCTAGCTCCAGGATTTGATTCTACTATTTTCTCTGCATGTTTTTTCTTTTGGGCAAGTTTAATTTACATTTTAATAAATATTCTGTCTGGACCAGGTCTTTCTAACCGAGTAATTAAAGTAAATGTGCAGAGCTTAGAAGAACTACATTTTAGAGGAAATATAAAGAATATTTATATGTGAGGGACAAGTGTGAGGTTTGTATTTGATGATTTGTTTACTTTTAACTTATATTTCAGATGCAGAAAACTCAGGCCAGAATCTTCTTTCTCTCTGTTATTCAGATTCAACTAAATATTTGGTCAAGTCGATAAAACAAATTACTCTCAATAATAGCTTGGAACTGTGTAGACAAAATAATTATCTGATTGACTAAATCTTTTGCTTTACAGTTGGTTGTTTTGATGCTGGAGCCATAGTTTAAACGATCACATTTGTCACATTTCAGCTCCATCTACACAATACCAAAAGATTCTCTGTTAAGTCAATTCAAGTGTTCAACATTGTATAGATAAAATGTCTTTATCATTGGCTGAAGAATTGATTGGATCTTTTGGCATTGTGGAGACACAGGAGTATCTTGCTAAAGGACAACCTGTGAATAAACACATTCAATTCAAATATTTGCTTTCCATTGGACACAGGGATATGCAAACTATCTTACAGATCAGGCTACCAGTTTCATTTTCAGTTGAGTCACTCTAATGTACTTTTTTTAAAAACAGTATAGCCAGTGGGAAACTGTGTGACATAGTTTGAATAGAAAGTCCAAGAGTTTGTGACAAAGTTTTCATTATGGGTTTTGTTTGACTGGACAAGTTTTTAAAAGGCCAAATGGTCTTTGTTTCTACAAATTTCTTAAAAGCCTTCTACCTTCCCAAGAGGAATGTTGGTAACCCAAAAGACAAAAGCAGTCTTCCTTTTAAAGAAATACACGCCGTTTATTTGTTGCTGTTGTTACTATTATTGTTGCTGATGGTAGAAAAGCAATCATGTATTATGGAAAACATAGAACACACGGCATAAGAAAAAAAGCATCCTGTATCCTACCTCTCAAAACCATAGTATATTAGCATTTAGTAATATTTTTCTCGTGTTTTTGCTTGATTTTCTTTTATATCATTATAGTCAATATATATACATATATATTACTGATATATGATATATATATACACACATACATACATACTGCCGATTCCCTGATAGTTCAATTGGTAAAGAATCTGCCTGCAATGCAGGAGACCTAGGTTCAATTTCTGGGCAGGGAAGACCCCCTGGAGAAGGGATAGGCTACCCACTCTAGTATTCTTGGGCTTCCCTTGTGGTTCAGCTGGTAAAGAACCCTCCTGCAATGTGGAAGTGGTGGTGAGTGGTTTAGTCGCTAAGTCGTGTCCGACTCTTGCGGTCTCATGGGCTGTAGCCCGCCAAGCTTCTCTGTCCATGGGATTCTCCAGGCAAGAATACTGGTGTGGGTTGCCATTTCCTTCTCCAGGAGATCTTCCTGACCCAGGGATCGAACCCAGGTCTCCTGCATTGCAGGCAGACTGAAGACCCGGGTTCAATCCCTGGATTGGGAGGAGCACCTGGAGAAGGAAATGGCAACCCATGCCAGTATTCTGCCTGGAAAATTCCATGGATAGAGGAGCCTGGCAGGCTACAGTCCATGGGGTCGCGAAAAGCTGGACACGACTGAGCAACTTCACTTCGCTTCACTTCGTAGATATATAACCTTACATGCAGCTTTTACACAAAATGTTGAAATTAATATTCCCAAGGATAGCACAGAGTAAAGGAAAATGGATAAGATTGTGAGTCAGTTTTTCTCAGCCTCAGTTCTCTCATTAATAAAATGAAACTAACAATGCCTCATGGAGTGACTTGAATCAAATGAGAGGCATCAGACAAAATCCATGGTTTTGTCTCTCCTCACCTGTACCATCAGCTGCCCTTCCCGCAGCCCTGTCCTTCTCAGTGACCTCCACGCCCTCGGCAGCCTCCTGACGCCGACTCTGACTGAGCAATCTGAGTAGGATGTGCTCGTGGAAAATGATGAACTTGGATAGAAAAGGGGCTTAAATGTGTCACTTCTCCCCTGCCTCCTTCCACCTCTTACCTTTTTAAAGAAGAAACCCTGAATAAGAAAAACAGAACACAAAGGAAAAGAGGCGTAATAGTGGCAATAGGGCTGACATTTGCAAACATGAAATCCCTTCAGTTGTGTGGGTAGCCTAATCAATGATTAAGCTCAAAAGGCAAATTAATCATACCAAACTCTTCAGCATTAGGCCTAAATCACAGGTTTCTCAAGTCTACTGGGACTGTTTTCATACTATTCTCACAGGTCCATCTTTCATTTTTAATTGTCTTATTTGCTCTATTTGTCTGGGCCCAACTATATTCTTAACAATATAAAGATCTCTAAGATGGGATGGAGTGCAATTTTTGCCACTTAGCACACAGATATCTAAGTGTGCCATCTTATTTTTTTATTATTAAAGAAAAGTGTTCTATTTTCTAATTCACATCCTATATAAGGAAAAACTCCATCTGCCATAAATTGCCTCAGTGAAAGTGCCCTGCAGTTTCATGTTTTGTGCCCTTTGGTTAGATGAACACACATTGTTTATTCCCAATTTTATCTTGCAGCTTTGAGTTATAATTTCACTGGTAGAGAAAAATAAAATTTTCTATATGCCTACAAAAAAGAAAAACCTGCACTCTTACAGAATTCTCAAGTTGACCATACACCAAAAAAACCTCTTAAAATCAGCTAACCTTGAAAATATGCATTCTCTTGTGAATTCTTCAAATTGCAGACAGTCCAAGTTCCAGACAGATGAAGGCTAGGCTGTAACCATGTACTTAGTCTCCTTTACTTTGGTTATGAGTTAGGGGAAGGTGAAAGGTGAAAAGTTAAAGCTAGGTCAACATTAAGCAGAATTTTATGGTAGATCATTTTATTTTCAAAGAAAAGTGAAAACAGTGAAAGTGTTAGTCACTCAGTCATGTCCGACTCTGAAACCCTATGTACTGTAGCCCACCAGGCTCCTCTGTCCATGGAATTCTCCAGGCAAGAATACTGGAATGAGTTGCCGTTCCATTCTCCAGGGGATGTTCCCCACCCAGGGATTGGACCTGTGTCTCCTGCATATCAGGGAGATTCTTTACCATCTGAGCCACCAGGGAAGTCCAATATTGGGGAAGATTCAATATCCTCCCCAGTTTAAAGAAACATTCATTCATAACCCCAAAAGCACCTAACACTCCTAGATACAGAGGCCACCAGGACATTTAAAAGCAAACTCTTCACTTTGGAGGGGCTCACTATTGACCATGTGCACAATAATCCTGAGTAGACTATTATGCTTTACAATAGAGGACACAGCGTCCATGAGGAGAAAAGCTGGGAAAGAGTGGAGGAAGGCTCAGTGGAGTACCTGGCATTGATCTGGGCCTGCAAAGATGGGTGGAATGTCTCAAAGCAGCAATAAGGAGAACAGAGAGGAAAGGAAGAAAGTTCAACTGAGAGAGGAGTAAATAGGGGAAGACTGAGCTCGTTCAGGGAGAGAATAGTCTAGTATCATTGAAGTGGGACAATGGAAGTGCATTGTCTATGGAGGGAAGCCTGAACTGGACTGTGGTGGTTCTTTCCCAGCCCTGACTTTGTCACTCCACTTACTTACATCCACACCCAAGGTTAGAACTCCTGCCTAAGAGAGCCCAGGACACAGCTCTTGCAAAGACATCTGACCCATACACCTAACTGGTTTTTGGACATCATGTAAGTACATCAAATCCAATATGACTAAATCTAAATCCATTTATTTCCTTCATAAATCCATATCACTTTTCTTCTTTCCTATTTTAGATTCCCAGACTACAAATCTAGGAGGCCTTATAGTACTTTTATGTCCTATCTACCCACCCCAAGTGATAACCAGATGCTGGTGATTCTAGCTCCTAAACTCTCATGTTTGACCTACTCCATCACACAACCATTGCTCTAGTTTACTATTTCTCAGCTGCTCCATTTCAGGACATACCTCACCAAGCCTTTCCCATTCCACCATCTCCTAGGTCATCCTGCACACTGCTCACCAGGAGGTTTCTGTAATACACAAATATGTTATCAAAATGCTTTTTGTAGTTCCCTAAAGCCTAGAGAGTTTAAACCTCTTAGCATAACAAATGTGATCTTGACTCCTTTATATGTTTTCAACTTCATCGCTTATGGCTTGCCTAATGTATACTTTATACCCCAGCAGTACTGAATTATTTGTAGTTCTCTGAACTTGCAACTTTCCCTCAGCTGGAAAACATTTCATCTGGCAAGCTCCCAACTATCTTCCAAGTCTCAGATCCAATGGCAGCCCCCCCATGCACCCTATCAAGCCTTCCCTGCATTTCTCAGGCAGATCTATATAACTGAATGCCTAACTATAATCATTATGTTAGGTATTCTGTTTCCACAGTACTTGGTATTTACTTCTGGTTTAGTAATTCTCATGTATCATAATTGTTACCTGTTGGTCTTCCCATTGCCACTAACGTCTGTAAGGTTGGGGCCCTTATTCCCAGTGCCCTCAGCACTGAATTTGGTATGCAGCAGCTCCCCAAAGAATATATGGCAAGTCATGTGTTGCAGCCAGGGAATACAGGCTTTGCAAGAGTGGGTGGCTAGCATTCTTCGCAAATCTACGTTCAGTGACTTCATACTGGTTGCTTAAAATTGGTCATGATTGGAGTACTAATATTGTAGAAATCAGCAAATATGACATTTCAGGGCCCCTCCCTTTCTTGTGTAGAGCCAATTGTTAAATATTGATCAATACACTTCTGTGTATGTGTGTGCCTGTGTATCATACATAATAAATGAATTGTAAAAGAGTACATGATGTACTCTGCATATAAGTTAAATAAGCAGGGTGACAATATACAGCCTTGACGTACTCCTTTTCCTATTTGGAACCAGTCTGTTGTTCCATATCCAGTTCTAACTGTTGCTTCCTGACCTGCATACAGATTTCTCAAGAGGCAGGTCAGGTGGTCTGGTGTTCCCATCTCTTTCAGAATTTTCCACAGTTTATTATGATCCACACAGTCAAAGGCTTTTGCATAGTCAATAAAGCAGAAATAGATGTTTTTCTGGAACTCTCTTGCTTTTTTGATGGTCCAGCAGATGTTGGCAATTTGATCGCTGGTTCCTCTGCCTTTCCTAAAACCAGCTTGAACATCTGAAAGCTCACGGTTCACGTATTGCTGAAGCCTGACTTGGAGAATTTTGAGCATTATTTTACTAGCGTGTGAGATGAGTGCAATTGTGCAGTAGTTTGAGCATTCTTTGGTATTGCCTTTCTTTGGGATTGGAATGAAAACTGATCTTTTCCAGTCCTGTGGCCACTGCTGAGTTTTCCAAATGTGCTGGCATATTGAGTGCAGCACTTTCACAGCATCGTCTTTCAGGATTTGAAATAGCTCAACTGGAATTCCATCACCTCCACTAGCTTTGTTCGTAGTGATGCTTTCTAAGGCCCACTTGACTTCACATTCCAGGATGTCTGGCTCTAGATGAGTGATCACACCATCATGATTATCTGGGTCATGAATATCTTTTTTGTACAGTGCTTCTATGTATTCTTGCCACCTCTTCTTAATATGTTCTGTTTCTGTTAGGTCCATACCATTTCTGCCCTTTATCAAGCCCACTTTGCATGAAATGTTCCCTTGGTATCTCTAATTTTCTTGAAGAGATCTCTAGTCTTTTCCGTTCTGTTGTTTTCGGACGCAACTGAGTGACTGAAATGAACTGAACTGAACTGAAAAGAGTACATACATGCCTAGTTGAGACTAAGTCAAGTCCAGCACTCTATTTAGCTCCCTGAAAATGTATTGCTTGCCATTCCATATCCTTCTCTGGTTTTAATTAAAATTTATTTTATTTTATTGACTGTCTTTTGCATTATAAAATAGCAAAACTCGCAACCAGATAGCATAATAGTGCGTTTGTTGCTAGATAAGAATTTGAGGACGATTTCCCCACTTTCAGACAGAACAGGCTGACTTAGAAACATGGCATACTCAAATCATAATTTACTTTTTATACAAAATCCTGTTGGCTTTCCAACAAGCCTTTCAAATATCCTTCCCAATAAGAGAACTACACTGGACAGAATATGCAGAGATGCAGAGGGATGGCAACTTAGGGAAGGAAACAATGTGAGCAGAAGTACTAAGATGAGAATAAATCTGAGTGTTCCTCTGTGACTAATTTTCCAAAAACGGTTTGCACACATCATCTTATTTCAAAGAGAAATGCCCCCAATTTCCCCAACTGGCTTTCAAAGCCCTTTAAAATCTGACCTTTTCATCTTTTTTCTTGTTTTGTTCAGCCATTATTTCTTTAATTCAATGAACAATTACTGAGCACCAATCTCATGCCAGGCATTACTCCGGAGAACAAATAATAGTCTCTGTCTTGTGGAACTTTCTGTATCACAATTCAAAAGCAGTTTGAGTGGTATTTTTGATTTTTCAGATATATAACCAGGAGTGGATCATATACTAGCTCTATTTTTAGTTTATTGAGAAACCTCCATACTGTTTTCCACTGTGGCTGTGCCAACATGCATTCCCATCAACAGTGCACAAGGGTTTCCTTTTCTTTTCATCCTGCCAACATTTGCTATTTGTGGTCTTTTTGATGATAGCCATTCTGACAGGTGTGAAAAATAAAAACACTAATTTGAAAATATGCATGTACCCTAATGTTCATAGAATTATTTACAATTGCTAATATATGGAAGCAACCTAAGCATCTATAAGCAGTTGAATAGATAAAGAGGATATGGTACATCTACACAATGGACTGCTGCTCAGCCATGAAACAGAATGAAATTTTGCAGTTTGCAATAACATGGATAGACTTGGAGAGTATTATGCTAAGTAAATAAGTCAGAGAAAGACAGATACTGTATGATACCACTTATATGTGGAATCTAAAAAATAAAACAAACTAGTGAATATAACAAAAAGAGAAATAGTGTAAGAGGGTTCCCTTTTCTCCACACCCTCCCCAGCATTTATTGCTTGTTTACTTTTGGATCACAGCCATTCTGACTGGTGTGAAATGGTACCTCATTGTGGTTTTGATTTGCATTTCTCTGATAATGAGTGATGTTGAGCATCTTTTCATGTGTTTGTTAGCCATCCGTATGTCTTCTTTGCAGAAATGTCTATTTAGTTCTTTGGCTCATTTTTTGATTATACTGTTGGTGGGAATGCAAATTAGTACAGCCACTATGGAGAACAGTGTGGAGATTCCTTAAAAAATTGCAAATAGAACTGCCTCATGATCCAGCAATCCCACTGCTGAGCATACACACCGAGGAAACCAGAATTTAAAGAGACACATGTACCCCAATGTTCATCGCAGCACTGTTTATAATAGCCAGGACATGGAAGCAACCTAGATGTCCATCAGCAGATGAATGGATAAGAAAGCTGTGGTACATATACACAATGGAGTATTACTCAGCTATTAAAAAGAATACATTTGAATCAGTTCNCAATGTTCATCGCAGCACTGTTTATAATAGCCAGGACATGGAAGCAACCTAGATGTCCATCAGCAGATGAATGGATAAGAAAGCTGTGGTACATATACACAATGGAGTATTACTCAGCCATTAAAAAGAATACATTTGAATCAGTTCTAATGAGGTGGATGAAGCTGGAGCCGATTATACAGAGTGAAGTAACCCAAAAAGAAAAACACCAATAGAGTATACTTACACATATATATGGAATTTAGAAAGATGGTAATGATAAACCTGTACGCAAGACAGCAAAAGAGACACAAATGTATAGAACAGCCTTTTGGACTCTGTGGGAGAGGGAGAGGGTGGGATGATTTGGGAGAGTGGCAATGTAACATGTATGATATCATAAGTGAAATGAATCGCCGGTCTAGGTAAAAAAATAAATTAATTAATTTAAAAAAAAGAGAGAAACAGACACAGATACAGAGAACAAACTAGCAGTTACCAGTGGTGGGGCGAGAGGGAGAGGGGCAGTTAGGATTAGGGGATTCAGAGGCACAGACTACTGTGTATAAAATAATCTATAAAGCTGCTGTCCAGCACAGGAATATAGATGATACTTTATAATAACTGTTGTTGTTGTTCAGTCGCTTGCTGCTGCTGCTAAGTCACTTCAGTCGTGTCCGACTCTATGCGACCCCATAGACGGCAGCCCACCAGGCTTCCCCGTCCCTGGGATTCTCCAGGCAAGAATACTGGAGTGGGTTGTCATTGCCTTCTTCAATGCATGAAAGTGAAAAGTGAAAGTGAAGTTGCTCAGTCGTGTCCAACCCTCAGCGACCCCATGGACTGCAGACTTCCAGGCTCCTCCGTCCATGGGATTTTCCAGGCAAGAGTACTAGAGTGGGGTGCCATTGCCTTCTCCGTCAGTCGCTTAGTTGTGTCCAACTCTATGTGACCCCATGGACTGCAGCACACCAGGCTTCCCTATCCTTCACCATCTCCCAGAGTCTGCTCAAACTCGTGTCCACTGAGTCGATGATACCAACCAACCATTTCATCCTCTGTCGCCCCCTCCTCTTCTTGCCTTCAATCTTTCCCAGTGTCAGGGTATTTTCCAATGAGTCAGCTCTTCATATCAGATGGCGAAAGTACTAGAGCTTCAGCTTCAGCATCAGTCCTCCCAGTGAATATTCAGGGTTGATTTCCTTTAGGGTTGATTGGTTTGATCTCCAAGCTGTCCAAGGGACTCTCAAGAGTCTTCTCCAGCACCACAGTTCAAAAGCATCAATTCTTCAGTGCTCAGCCTTCTTTATGGTCCAACTTTCACATCTGTACATGACTACTGGAAAAACCATAGCTTTGATTTGCACACCTTTGTTGGCAAAGTGATGTCTCTGCAACCTTTAAAGTTGTGAATCACTATATGGTACTCCTGTAGCTTATATAATATTATACATCAACTATAACTTTTTAAAAAGTTGAACAAAACAGTAGGAAAATACAAAGTTAGGCTGTACAATGTGCAGAAGAGACACAAGTGGTGAAACCCGCACATGATGCTGGAGAACAGCACCCCCAACAGAGAAGAGTCACTGCACTTTTGAAAACCAAGTAGGCAGTCACCAGGCTGACATGAAACCAGCAGGATACAAAAGCATCAATTCTTCAGTGCTCAGCCTTCTTTATGGTCCAACTTTCACATCTGTACATGACTACTGGAAAAACCATAGCTTTGATTTGCACACCTTTGTTGGCAAAGTGATGTCTCTGCAACCTTTAAAGTTGTGAATCACTATATGGTACTCCTGTAGCTTATATAATATTATACATCAACTATAACTTTTTAAAAAGTTGAACAAAACAGTAGGAAAATACAAAGTTAGGCTGTACAATGTGCAGAAGAGACACAAGTGGTGAAACCCGCACATGATGCTGGAGAACAGCACCCCCAACAGAGAAGAGTCACTGCACTTTTGAAAACCAAGTAGGCAGTCACCAGGCTGACATGAAACCAGCAGGATTAGTCATTTACGTAGTCAAACAGAGCCCAGGGTAAGACTTTGGAAGGCCCTGTGTGTCACTGAAAATATCTAAATTTGGGTCTAAGGCACCAGGGAACCACTGAAGGACTCTAACAAGGACATTGGCAAACTGGATTTGACTTTGGAAACTTCACTCATGAAATTTTTCAATGAATCCAGCCCATACCTGGGAAACAAAAATGACACTTTTGTAATCCAAGCAAGAAAGCAAAGACTTGCACTAAGATGTAAATAGTAGAGAAGGCTAAGATGGATGTATAAGAGCAAAATCAGTGGGATTTAACTACTAACTTATCAAATGACAAAGGGAGAAGTTCCCAAATCGAGTCCCAGATTTTCAGCTGGAATGAGTGGACAGGCAGTGGTGTTAGGAGGCATGGCACAGAATACAGGAGGAAAAATGGCCTTTACCTATATTTATCCCTTCTTCATAGCTGCAGGTGTGTCCACTAGTTTCTCCCATGTATACTAAGTTCATTTAACTTTGCAACCTTGCTGGTGTAATTTTTCCCACCTGTAAAACCCTCCCCACTCTCAATACCTCTCACACTCTGAAAAGCTCAAGGTCCCAGTTCAGGCTGCAGTTAGAGCAAGGAATCCCATAGGTTGACCATCTACCCAAAGACAGAGTCCAGCATGACCTCTGGAGTTAGAAAAATGCAAGTTCAATTCTACTTCCTGTCTCTCTTACTTTGGATAAGTTATTTTACTTCATAATACTTGTTTGTTCAAGGGTAACATGGGATACTAATGATACCCATTCATAGGGTTGCTGTGAGGAAATACCTCGTACATACTAAGCATTCCATAATTCTTATTTACTATACTTAAATTACATGTCATAATTAGAATATTGTTTATCCCCACCTTATTCATGAAATAGCAAAAATTTTAGACTAGTAATTCATTCCTGAAGAAGACAAAGTTTAGAGGTTGTAGTAGATGGATCTTCCAGGCTCACCTAACAGCAAATCCATAAGATCAAATTAGTAAGTATTTCTCAGTCTTCTGCTCTATGCCCAGAGAGAAATACAGTAATCACATTAAGTTTATATGAACTAATTCAATATATCATCACCAGAATCCTGAGTAGGAACTAACTGTAAAAGAGGATTTGGAGGCATAGGAATACAAAGTGAAGTCCAGTGGTGTCAAAGCCAAGATTTTAACCCAGCTCACCTGCTCCATTTCAACTATAGAGTAAGAGAGAAATCAAAGGAGAGATCAGTAAGGGTTTCCTGGAGCTGGAGGTTTGGGCCACATTAAAGAGCCTGAGCAGAAAGAGGTCATTCCAGATAAAGGAGGAAGATGAGAAGGATATGATGGTATTATCAATGGGGGAATAAGCCCAGAATTTTATTATAAAGCATGCTCTGTCTGAGGAGTAGTAATGCAATTAGCTAGATGTGTGCCAAAAGTTTATGGGAAATAAATGTGGAGGACCTGCAGGCTGGGGCTGGATCAGTGAGGCCAGAAAGCCAAGCACAGGGCCCCCACTGCCACCTGCCTTCCCAAGTTCCCCATCAGGCTGGTGAACAGCACCAAGGAAATCACATTCCACAGGATGCAGCTTTGGAGTTTCCCTTCCAATGAGCCCTCGTTAACTGCTGCCTATCCATGTCCCTGACAGCTCAGTTGGTAAAGAATCTGCCTGCAATGCAGGAGACCCAGTTCAATTCTTGGATCCGGAAGATCCCCTGGAGAAGGGATAGGCTACCCACTCCGGTATTCTGTTCAGCTGGTAAAGATTCCGCCTGCAATGCGGGAGACCTGGGCTTGATCCCTGGGTTGGGAAGATCCCCTGAAGATGGGAAAGGTTACCCACTCCAGTATTCTGGCCTAGAGAATTCCATGAACAGTATAGTCCATGGGGTCACAGAGATGCACACAACAAAGCGACTTTCACTTTCATCTATGTACAGGGCCAGCACCAATTCCCTTCTTCTGGGCTATAAATGCCCTCCTCTTGCATAAATTTCCACAAGTCTGCTCTCCTCAAGTCATCACACCTGGAATTTTTTTCCTCTGAAATCCCCCCAGCATCCACCCTCTTCTCTCTAATGCTATTTCCCTAATTCCAGCCTCATCGTGTCCTCTCTGCACTGGAGACCAGGAGGCCAGTCTCTCTGCCTGGCCAAACCGTTGCATAAGCTTCCTTCCTAACACTCCCCTGCCTCTTGGTTGCCCTTTTGCAATTCAGCCCCCAGGGTGCTACTAGAACACGCTAAAACACACACTAGATAGCATCACTATGCTGCCCGAGCCTTCCAATACCCTCATTCTCTATAGGTTTACATCCAAGGTGTTATCACAGCACACTGGGACAGCTCAGTTCTGCCCCCTGCTTACTTCCTCAAGCTCCTTTCCTTTCTGTCCCCAGCATACCCTTTCACAAGCAGTGTCTTTTATCTGGCCACACTCTCTCCTGCCCTCAAGCCAGTGTGCATACTCTCCCTGCAGCAAGCATTCCAAACAGGTGCAAGAACAGAGTGCTACAGACAAAGGGACAAGCACCAATCCCTGCCCCTGGAGGGAAGGAAAGCCTGCTCTGAAAGCTGATCTGTGAGAGGGTGAATTGGAAGTAACACATCTGAGGACCTGCATGCGCTATATTGCTGGAGTCATTGTTCACATGTCTCTCCCACCAGACTGTGTGCTTTGTTGAAAGAAGTCTTAAAGGACAAATGTTAAAAAACATTGTCAGAAATCTTTAGCTTACAATAAAGATATGGAAATTTTAGATTCTAAGTATTTAGGATTTGGAAAAAGTTATACTCTAAGTGAGTAGTCAGGAACAGATATGTGCATTTACAAACCAGTAGAATAATAGAAAGAAAGTATGACTAGGATTGAATTTATTTGTATATTTGCCTGGTGGCTCACACGGTAGTGTCTGCCTATAATGCAGGAGACCCAGGTTCAATCCCTGGGTCGGGAAGATCTCCTGGAGAAGGAAATGGCAACCGACTACAATATTCTTGCCTCAAAAATCCCATGGACGGAGGAACCTGGTAGGCTACTGTCCATGGGGCTGCAGAGTCAGACACAACTGAGCAACTTCACTTTCTTTCTTTCTATTCTTTTTATTGAACTACAGTTAACATTATACTCATTTCAAGTGTACAACATAAGCGATTCAACATTTATATACATTATGAATTGATCACTATTACAAGTCTAGTAACTGTCACCAAAGTTATTATTGTAATTATCTCCATGACATTTATTTTTATAACTAGAAGTTTATACTTCTTAATCCTCTTTACTTATTTCACCCAACACCCCATCACCCTATCCCTTGTTAACCACCAGTTTGTTCTCTGTTATCTATGAGTTTGTTTTTAGTTTATTGTCTGGTTTTTTTTAGATTTCACATACAAACACAGTTCATTTTATCCAATTCATAGGTATTGCAATTTTTGCAAATTGAAATTTTGTGGCAACCCTGTATTGTTGGATGATAGCATTTTTTTAGCAATAAAGAATTAATTAAGGTATGTATATTGGTTTATTTTAGACAAAATGCTTTTGTGCACTTAATAGACCACATTATAGTGTAAACATAACTTTTATATGCCCTGGGAAACCAAAATATGCATGTAAGTCACTTTATTGTGATATTCCTTTTATTGCCATGGTCTAGAACCAAGCTCACAATTACTCTGAGGTGTGCCTGTGTAAGTGAAATCATACAGTATTTGTCTCTCTGTCCCACTTACTTCACTTAGCATATATTTACCCTCTGGTCCATCCACATATTACAAATGGCAAGGTATCATTCTTTTTTAAGGCCGAGTAATAGGTAGTGGGGACAAGAGCCACTCTGGAGGGGCCAGATGGGACAGGTGGGTTGAGTGAGATGGGTCCCAGGGAGCACCAGGACAGGGTACACGGCTTTAGCTCGGTTGATGGAGTGGGACAGGCATGGCACATGCCAGCCCTGAGCCAGCTGGGTGAAAGACAGTGAAAGAAATTTGGGACCCACCAGTGCTTTCGCCTCCAGAGAAAGTGCCAGCAGAACCCCGTGCCTCTGGCACCTGTCTTTACGTCAGTGATCTCCTCCGTGTATGGCCCAGGTTCTTTTCAAGCTGCTACCTGTGTGCTGGGACTCAGAGGGAACAGGTTTATATGCAAGCCCTGCAAGAGTGAAATCTCCGTTTCCCCACAGCCCTCCAGCTCTCCTGGACATAAGCCCCTCTGGGTTTCAAGCTAGATGTTAGGGGGGAATCATCTTCCCAGTGCAGGACCCCTGGGGCTGGGGACCCCAAGGAAAAGCTCAGACCCCTCTCTCCTCAGGGTTGGGGAGAGGGTGCTCCATGAACGTGATATCCCTCCCACTTGTGGACCACTGCCCTGAGGGTGGGGGTTCTGACTAGACCGCATCTTGGCCCCTCCCACCCATCTCAGCCTGGCCCTTTCCTTATGTCCTGAGTTGTAGAGAAGCTTTTCTTCTCATCTTCAGGTTGTCTTCAGAGATGGTTGCTGTGTGTGTAATTGTGGAGCATCCCTGGGATGGAGTGAGCTCAGAATCTTCATGCTCCACCACCTTGATTCTGACTCTGACTAGAGGTGAATTTTTTTAAAGGGAAGGACAGATGGACAAAATCCAAGTTCTGGAACAATGACTGCATTTAAGAGGCTAGAAGAGGGGTGGGTTCTTTGCTAGAGATTAAAAAAGCACACAATTCCCCCCTCTTGGAACAGCTAGAGGGCCACAGGCATATTTGTAGCAGGTGATTCCAGTTACAAGGGAAAGTAAAGAAAGACAAACGAGCCAAGGAGAGTGAGGAGTTTCAGTTAAATAAATCAGTGGATTTACCTAAAACTGGGAAGTCATGGCCTTGATGCTAGAGTCAGACACAGCTCTCCAGAGCTGCATGGGAGGCACCTAAAAAGAACTTGAATAAACTAAAAATTAAATTAGCTCTGAAGATTAAACAAAGCTAAATACATGTGCTCATGGAATAGGATGTATAATGTAAAGCACCTGACATCCATATTTAGTTGCAATAAAAATAATGTTATTTTGGAAAAGAAAATAGTACAATCTTTTATAAACAACACAGGTGACTTTTAGCCAAAATCTATATCCCTTGGATAGATTGCCTGAGCATAATTATAAATTAGCTGCAAGTAAGTAAAGCATCCTATGCCTTTCCATTCTGTGCCTTTGTTGTTTGAGTTTTATGGGGATTTATGACTATGGAAGAATTCAGCATCCTTTCTGCAGCAGAAGCTCTTAGCTGGGAAAATAAGGAGAGTGGTGGCACCACTGGGAGAGTGAGAAAGGAAAGAGGCAGAGTAAGTGCAGAGCACCCCATGGATCTTTAAAGATCATTTGTAGAGTCAAGTGACTAAAGCCCCCATGTGCAGGACTGACATCCTGCTATGGTTCCTCTGGTGAGAATTCAGCTCTGGGACTGATTCTGCCTGATAAACATTTGCAATACTATGCATGTAGAAAAATCTGAGGGAAGATTAAGAGACGAGTGCACGGAGACAGTTTTGTTCTACGGGGAAAAGATAGAAAGGGACTCGAATTCAGGATGAATTTACAGAAGAAATATTTAACTAGATATTATAAAGTGCTAGAATGGACCACCAGGAGTTTCTTTACAAATCCATTAGGCATGTCTCTGAAGAAATTAAGAGCGATCGAGTCAATACTTTTGTATAAACCAATTGTGCAATACGCAGTGGAGGTATTATCCTGGAATTAAGGATGGCTTTGTTCAATTTTTATAATCCCTTCAAGTTCATGATTATATGGAATGGGAAAACAGTGGGATTAAGGTTCAGTCCCTGGGTCAGGAAGATCCCCTGGAGAAGGAAATGGCAATCCACTCCAGGATTCTTGCCCAGAAAATCCCACAGACAGAGGAGCCTGGTGGACTACAGTCCATGGGGTCACAAGTCAGACATGACTAAGTGACGAACACAAGGACAGGTTTGCATCTGCTCATTTATGATTCAGTTGAAAACCTACTGTATGTCAGGCACTGAGTTAGGCACTGGGATGTAAAAATGAACAGGAGTTTCCACTCACAATAATATCACAGTCTAATAGGAAAACCATGAAAGTAAACCGATCACTGACGCCGTAAAGGAAGAAGTGTCACCATGGGGGAAAGCACACATTAGTGGTCCCTGATCCAGATAGTTCTGGGGAAAGATGAGCATCAAAGAGGCTTTCTGGAAAAGAAAATTCCTAAACTGAATGGATGATGGAAATTAATGGAAGCTGTCTAGGTGAAGGAGGGAAAGAAATTATGCAAAGGTAACCATAGAGGTGAGGGCCAGGAGTCCAGAAAGAACAGGATCGGTCCAAAGAACCAAAGTAGCTCATTAAGGCAGAGCAACAAAAGTGGAGACAACCAGGAATGAGGTCTTAGCCTAAGATGCTGAGAAGGCTTCCCTGGGGGCTCAGATTGTAAAGAATCTGCCTGCAATGCAGGTTCTGGGTCAGGAAGATCCCCTGGAGAAGGAAATGGCAACCCACTCCAGTATTCTTGCCTGGACAATTCCACGGATAGAGGATCCTGGCAGGCTGCGTTCCATGGGGTTGCGAACAGCCAGACACAAGATTGAGTGGCTAACACTTTCACAGGGTACTGAGAATTAGGACAATATTCTAAAGGCTATGAAAAGTCATTGGAAGACTGCAAGGCAAGGTGTATTATAGCTAGACTTATGCTTGAGGATGATCACTGTTTTCAGTTGGCAAAAGATTAGACCAAAGTCAAAGACATTAGTTAGGAGAGTGCTGAATGATATGAGTGAGATAATCTGAGTAATACTGCAAAGACCTAATACATCGAGGGAAATAGCAGTGAAAATAGAAAGAGATATATTTGAAATAGAATCCATAGATTTGATAGATCTAGGTATGTAGAAACAGGGAGAGAAAAGACTCCAACACTTGAACCACTGAGATAAAAAGTGGTATGACAGTTGAGAGTCTGCATTCTGGATCTCATGCCATGGTCTCATTCTCTGGACCATGAAAATAATAAATGTTATTTTTAATTGAATAGTGTAATTTGTCTAAATGAAGACAATTAGTGGAGGAACATATTTCAAGCAGGGTGAGCGTGTTAAATTCAGTTCTGCCTTCATTGTGTTTGAAGTGCCGATAGAATACATAGGCACAGTCGGAAACACAGAATTTGAGCTAGAATAAACATCTGACCCGAAGATATAGATTTGAGAACAAATCAGGTTTTTGAAGACTCTGGAGTAAGTGTAATTATAGGAGGAAATTTTGTGGAATTGAAAGGAAACCCTGGAGTAGCTTGAATTATAGGGAGACTAGGATGAACAGCCTATGATATTAACAGAAGAAATTTCCAAAGAGGAAGAAGGAAGAAGAGGAGAAACAGAGTCACAGAAGCCAAAGGAGAGAACTTTTAATAGTGGATCAATAAAAGAGGCGAAGATAAGAACTGAATAAACACCCAAAGTAGGTATTGGTAATCTTTGTGAGTAGCATTTTCACGAAAGTGTAGGGAAGAAGAATAAATCAGATCTCATGCAGTTGGTGAATGAATTGATGAGATGAAGAAAACTGGAAAGAGAGAATAAGCAGCTATCCTAAGCTTGACTGTGACAGACAACAATAATGACAGTGAGGAACAAGGCAGGGTATTTTTATAATTGTTTCACTTGTATTTTATTTTTTAAGATGAAGAAATCATAATGGGAAAGAGGTAGTTGAATGGGAGGATTTATTTGTAGATAAACAAGCCAGACCAAGTATTGGTAGAGCCCAGTTTCTGAGGATGCAAGAAAGGAAACCAGGGAGTGTAGGCAAAGCTCTCAGACTTAGGAAAGGGGGCATCCTTGTTTCCCTTGTCAGCGGGGTTTGTGTCTAATTCACTGACCCATTTACAGCACCTAGCACTATGGCACATAAAAGTATCCAATAGTTGTTCATTAAATAAATAAATGGATAAATGAATGAGTAAAAGAAGGAATGAATAAGATACAAAAAAAGAGAGAGAGAGAGAGATGAGGATGACCACGTTGCATTAGTTTTAAGTACTGGGGCAGGAAGTGGTGAGTTCTCACAAGCTGGTCTCTGTTTTCTCAGTAATGGGATGGACAGTATCAACTGAGAATGAAGAAGCAATGGCAGAAAGAGGGAAAATGGGAAAGTTCCCACAAAGTTCATTGTGGAAAATGGGAAAGGTCAGTGGCAGGGAGAATGGGAACAGGATTCAGTCCCATTCTTGTTTAGAAAAGGTGAACCAGAGCACTAGTAAGCTGTTCCTGCCATTTAGTCACTAAGTCATGTCCGACTCTTTTGAGACCCCATGGACTGTAGCCCACCAGGCTCCTCTGTCCATGGGATTTCCCAGTAAGAATACTGGAGTGGGTTGCCATTTCCTTCTCCAAGGGATCCACCTGACCCAGGGACTGAACTCGTATCTGCTGCATTGGCAGGAGGATTCTTTACCACTGAGCCACAGGGAAGCCCAATAGTAAACTACAGGTGGTCTGATTTCTTCCTGACATCTGAATACTTGCAGCGGACCTCTTCTAAGACTTATTCCCGATAAACATCTCCAGCAAATTAGGAAAACCCATCCCTTTGTTTGGACAAGCAGAGGTCTTTACTCATTGGGCCCTGTTTAGAGGAGCCATTTCTTTGTCCTCAAGGTTTGTTTCCTCTTCAGTTGCAGCAAGTGACACACCCACAACCGGTACAGTTTCACATTTAGCACTTCATTCCCTTTCCCTGAGAATACTTGCAGCGGACCTCTTCTAAGACTTATTCCCGATAAACATCTCCAGCAAATTAGGAAAACCCATCCCTTTGTTTGGACAAGCAGAGGTCTTTACTCATTGGGCCCTGTTTAGAGGAGCCATTTCTTTGTCCTCAAGGTTTGTTTCCTCTTCAGTTGCAGCAAGTGACACACCCACAACCGGTACAGTTTCACATTTAGCACTTCATTCCCTTTCCCTGAGGCAAAGATCTTAAGACAAAGGGTCAGATCAGACCAACTGTGATGCATTGCCACAGGGCAGGGATTTTCACATTTACCAAAATTGCCAGAAGCTCTGCCTCCAGACCGATAGGAGCCAGGTGCTTCGATAAACCCCTTCAACCAAAACGTTGTGGACAGGATGAGTTCATGGGCAGTAACTCCTTCCTCACCTCTCCTTCAGCAGCATCCTCAGCTGATGTGCCTAGTGTTCAGTCTGTTTTTCTCTCCCCTCAAATATCTTGGCTCTTTCCATTTTATAAACTTCTGAGTTTTTATTGAAGTATAGTTGATTTACAACACTGTGTTAGTGGCAGGTGTACAAAAAAGTGAATCAGTTATACATATACACATGCCCACCCCTTTTCTTAGATTCTTTTCTCATATAAATCATTAAAGAGTATAAAGTAGAGTCTCCTGTGCCACACAAAAGCTCTTATTAGTTATCTATTTTATATATAGTAATGTGTATGCACTTCCCAGGTGGTGCTAGTGGTAAAGAATCTGCCTGCCAGTGCAGGAAACATAAGAAATGCAGGTTCCATCCCTGGGTCTGGAAGATCCCCTGGAGAAGGGAATGGCAACCCACTCCAATATTCTTTCCTGGGAAATCCCATGGACAAGGGAGTCTGGCAGGCTACAGCCCACGGGGTTGCAGAATTGAACATGGCTGAGTCCTTGGTATGTATATGTCAATCACAGTCTCCCAAATTCTCACTGCCCCCTATCCCCTGGTAACCATAAGCTTGTTTTCAACAAGTGTGACTTCTGTTTTATAAATAAGTTCATTTGTACCTTTTTTTTTTTTTTTTAGATCCCATATATAAGCAATATCACATGGCATTTGTCCACTTTATCTTTGGAGGATTTTGGAAACATACTTAAAGGCGATTAGCCTTGGGACAAAACCAACACACTCCAGTCCTTGACTTTAACTTTGCTATTGACTTTATCTCAAAGAAAGAGGGTATAATGAAGTACAGACACCCTTAATAAACAGGGATCCGCATGATCAAGGGTGCTTGACCCTTCTTGTTCAAATGCAAGTATACTGGGTTCTTATGCCTCGCTGAGACCCTTGAGATTCTAAAGGCAAAACCAGAGAGGCTTCACATAAGGACACTTTTTTCTATCAGTGCTACACTTCACACTTTAGCATCATGCAGAAAGTTTGTTTATTTCTCAGAGGAGCTCTCCCATCTCAAGAAGCCTGTGCCAGCCACTCAAAATCCAATGCAGACCCAAATTCAGACAGGTGGGAACTGTTGTTATTCACCATGGCTTTTAAGCTAATGAATAAAAGCTTCTGTTGCTGGCTCCTCCCCAACTCCACCCAAATCCTCAGAAAACTTAATTAAAAGAGGTTGTTAAATCACATCAGACTTATGGTCCCCTTCTAAACATGCTTTAAAATAGATAATTATCCATGCATAAACCACAAATAGAAAAAGCATTCTGGAACTTTTTTAAAAATCATGAAGACTAAGGCATACACAAAGAGAAAAACCTCACAATCCTATTAAACTCATTCAAAAGAGAGACATTTCTAGGCTGAGATGATATGAATTATCTTCTCAAATAATTTTTAATGGCCATTAAGAAACTCTTGGTGGCCCTTTAAGTTTTGCAAATGTAGTCTCACTTTCAGATGCTGCTGCTATCTTTTTTGAAGAGTTACAGAGTAAAGCTATTAGGATTCTATTCAATAAGGCCACCTTCCTTCCTTGCTAAACTGACCCAATACAATCCCAATATTAAGGATAGTTGTTGTTATTTAGTCTCTAAATCATCTCTGACTGTTTTGCAACCCCGTGGGCTGTAGCCTGGCTGGTTTCTCTGTCCATGGGATTTCCCAGGCAAGAATACTGGAGTGGGTTGCCATTTCCTTCTCCAGGGGATCTTCCCAACCCAAGGATTGAGCCTGTGTCTCCTGCTTTGGCAAGTGGATTCTTTACAGCTGAGACACCAGGGAAGCCCTAAATATTAGGGATAGAGTAAAGTTATTTAGTAACATGGAGAATATAAAGGATTCTTTCAAAAACACCAGTAATTTTATCATGAAAATGAATCATGGTGATTAGCAAGAATAAAAATGCACAAAACCATTTTCCCTAAAGAGAAATGGAAGTTTCTGCTTTTAGAAGTAAAACATCTTGGTAAACAGTTATGTAGTAGTGCCAGGGGAAGTAGTGTGCATGTAAGCCTCTGTAATAAGGAGTGATTACCCAATGTACTAATTAGCCTATATTTCACATATGTTCCATGTTTACCATCATCATCATAAAGGTTTGAACATATTATATTTTAATGCGTGTGCTCATTCACTTCAGTTCTGTCCAACTCTTTGCAACCCATTGGGCTGTAGCCCACCAGGCTCTTCTGTCCATGGGATTTTGCAGGCAAGAATACTGGAATGGGTTGCCATGCCCTCCTCCAGGGGATCTTCCCAACTCAGGGATCGAACCCATGTCTCCTATGTCTCCTGCAATGCCAGCAGATTTTTTTTTTTTTTTTTTTACCATTGAGCCACCAGGAAAGCCAGGATATCTTAATAATGTATTGTAAATTTATCAACCTTTTTTCCACTCCAAGTCTGTAGCCAAAATTCAGCCTGTNGACAGGGAGGCCTGGCGTGCTGTGGTTCATGGGGTCACAAAGAGTCAGACACGACTGAGTGACTGAACTGAACTGAACTGAAGCTTCTTAAGGGCATGGTACTGTATTTCACTCATCTTTATCTCCCTATGGTGCCTAGCCCAGTGCCTCACATGTAATAAGAGCTTGACAAATATTTTAAAAGTTAGGTAATGAAAGGTAGGAGGAGTAGCCAAAGGTGATGTGTTCATGGCAAACCAGCTCCCTTTCTTTCTGCTGTCCTTATCCGTTGCCTCTATCTTCAATATTCAGAATTTAGATGATTGTAATAACTATAGATTGTATATAACTATGATTGTATACCTTCCCCTGGTGGCTCAGAGGTTAAAGCGTCTGCCTCCAATGCGGGAGACCCGGGTTCGATCCCTGGGTGGGGAAGATCCCCTGGAGAAGGAAGGGGCAACCCACTCCAGTATTCTTGCTTGGAGAATCTCATGGACTGAGGAGCTTGGCGGGCTGCAGTCCATGGGGTCACAAAGAGTCGGACTCGACTGAGTGACTTTACTTACTTACTATGATTGTATATAACTATACCTTGTGATTTCTTGACTGGGTCTGTTCAAGTATTGTTTAGGCTAAGTATCCAGATTTTAAATTTTGGATAGTAGGGTCATTAATGATAATAATTAGGTAACTTATACATTTTGTTTATTCTACTTTCTTATTTAAAAAATTTTAAACTTATAGAGAATTTAAAACACACAAAAATAGAGACAATAGTATAATGAATCTCTCTGTACTCATTTCCCAGCCGTAACAGCCATCTGCCCATGATCAACCCTGCCCCATCCATGTCCGTATCTACTTTTCCCCTGCCCCAACTATTTTGAAGAAAATTTAGATATCATTTCGGCTGCAAAAATTTCAATATGTACAACTAAAAGATAAGGACTCTTTTTTTTTTAAAACATACCCACAATACCATTGTATCTTAAAAATACTAATTGCTTAATATTATCAAAGGAATATCTAAAATCAAATTTCAATTGTTTCCTCCATATCACATTTTTAAAGGTTTGTTTTTGTTTGAATTAGGATCCACAATGGTTTACATGTTACAATTGGTTGATATATGTTTTAAGTATCTTTTATTCTATAGATAACCCTTCCATCTTTTTTTTTTCCCCTTCCAGTTTATCTGTTGAAGACACCAAATTAATTGTTTGTCTGTCTCCAGAGTCTGGACTTTTGCTGACAGTATCCCTATGGTGTGGTTTGACGTACTTCTCTGTCTTCTGTATTTCCTGTAAATGAGTAGTTAGATCTATTTGATAGTATAAATATATATTTTTGTTAGTTAGCCTGGGAACTAAGACATTATTTATAGTATTGTGTCTGTGATAAGGAATGCATTGTGAGTTCTAGTCAGCTGACTTGGGAACACAGTTTTATTCATATAGGGCATGGGGTCTAGCTAATATAATATCGTCTTAATTTCAGAAATGCCCCAAGATGAGAATATATTTAAAAAGAGAAATTTTTATTTCATAAAAAATTTCTTTCATATTTCAAAAAAAATAAAAATTTTTCTTTCATTAGAATTAGAGGATTTTTACATTAGATAAGATGAACAGTGAGGTTTTTAAATAGCTTATCTAAACCAAATTATCTTTATACTTAAAATAATGTTTACAAACAATCTTTCAAAGCTTTAGAACAAGAACACTATTTTTACTTTTGTAAAAGGATCTTACTCTCAATGACTATAAGACATTTATATTGCATTTTTGCTAAAAGCGTCTGCCTCCAATGCAGGAGACCCGGGTTCGATCCCTGGGTCGGGAAGATTCCCTGGAGAAGGAAATGGCAATCCACTTCAGTAGTCTTGCCTGGAGAATCCCGTGGACAGAGAAGCCTAGTAGGTTACAGTCCACGGAGTCGCAAAGAGTCGGACACAACTGAGTGACTTTACCTACCTAGGTCTATCCATAGTTTTTTTTTTTTTTTTAACAACAGTTTCATTTACTCATTTGGTAACCTACTTAAAATGCCTTGAGCTAGGCAAGGGTGATACAGTTTTGAATAAGACAGATTTGGTTTCTGTTCTCATGGGACCTTCTGGATTAATATGTTGAAATTTTTTTTCATAAATTTATCTCAGATTGATTAAATGAAGGTAAAGAATAAAGAAACAAAAGAAATTTATTGGTACATGTGAAGTCAAGAGATAGACTGATGAGGTGGTCTTGGATCCAGAGGCTTAAATAAGGTCAATTGGACTTCCATCCATCACTTTCTCTTCCTGTACTCTCCTTTTTTCTGTATTGGCTTCATTTGTACAAAGGCTGTCTCTCCTTTATGGCCTTGGTAGCTCTAGGCTTACATTCTACCAACTTCAAGGCCAACAGAAAGAGTGCTTTTCCCTCTAGCCCCCTAGTAATTTCAGCAGAAGTCTCATCTTTGGATTTCATGTGCCAAGTCTGGGTCAAGTATATTTAGCTGGGAGTTGGAGGGAATGGAATCAACTCCATCAAAACCACTTAGTCACTTAAAATAATGGGTATAGTTCCCCAAAGGAAAACCAAGGCATAATTACTAGAAAAGATAGCATTTGATTCTGGGCAGACAGAAACCAATAGCTACCCACTGTAGTCTATCCTTTAGCTGATTAGCAACTATAACTATTAGTTATTGATGACTGCCTAATAAATAAACTTAGTGGTTTAAAACAGCAATATTTATTATCTCTTAGTTTCTTTGGGTCAAGAATCCAGGCATGGCTTAGTAAATCTTCTGACACAGAGTTTCTCACAAGGCTGCAATTAAGGTGTTGGCCAGGGTTTTTAGTAGCACCTGAAGCATCCTCAACTGGAGAGGACTTGCTTCCAAGCTCACCAATATGGTTGTTGGCAGGCTTCTGTTTTTCAAGGGCTGTTGAACTGAGGGCCTCAGTTTCTTGTTGGCAATTGTCTGGAGGCCTCCCTCAGTTCCTTACATGTAGCCTCTCCACTGGGCAGCTCACAACCTGGTAGCTTTGTGAGAGCAATTGTGAAGGGCACAGAGCGTGCGAGTGAAACACAAATCACATTCTTTATAACCTCAACTTAGAAGTGTCATCTCATCATTTTAGCCTTTTTCTGATCATTAGAAGTGAGCTATGAGGTCTAATTCACACACAAGTGGAAAGACTTACATAAGGATGTGAATACCAGTAGGTGGAAATCAATAACCCCTTTACAGTCTAGTCACAACACATATTAATGCTTACCCTTATTCATGTATACATATAATTCAGAAGTGCTCTACTTAACTAATGCAGCTATTCCATTTGCTTTTGAAAACAAACCCATCCCCTCTCTAAAAGATGATAACCTAGACTCATCCAAGTCATTCCAGCTCTAACTCTTTGGTCTGGAAAACTAAATAAATATGAGTTTTAATTATTCTCCTCCTCCTCCCCATCATCTTCCCAATTTATAATGATGAAGGGAATACCGGGCAGCTGGAATGAAAACAATTTGGAGAATGGGTGAAGGAAAAACAGCACACTGTGACTACAAGTTCCATAACAAAAGCACAGCTGGCCAGGAATATCCTGAGAATTCTTTGTTTTAGCACTGAAGTAAAAGCGTGGTTAATTTGGCAACTCTAGCTTGCCTTTTGGGGAAGATCTCCTACTTGGAAGGATTTCCTTTCTGGAGTCTGTACATTTTAACAGCCCACTTAATGTTGTTAAGATGGAGTCATAGATTCCAATAGGGACAATAGCCACAACTTTTTGTTTGCCTGGTTTAGAGTTTCACAGTTTGCTTAGAAGCTTTGTAGACTGTTGATTTGTGTTTCATTAACTCAGAAACCAGAGATCATGTTGAGCCCTAATTGTTAACTCTAGACCTTGACCTGACAGTTGCTACCTGGTAATAGGTTTCATTGCCCTAAGATGTTACCTGTCTCCCTGGACCTCGGCTTTTATGTGATACAATAACCAAGCGTGAGAAGGTTTCCTAATTTGTGCCTTGTCTCCAGGCTAAATTCTAGCAATATTTCTTTCCAAAAGGAGAGTAGATGTCTTTGCTGGGAGGAAGGGCCTAGAAGGAAGGGGTACAGGTGAAGAGATGAGGCATCCCTAGGTCTCAAGTTTCCCGTTTGCTCTTTCCTGCCACTGTCACTTGTGCATAGGGCACAGATTTGGCATTTACACAATTTGAACGTTGCCATAGTTCAAAATTATTTAGTTCTTAGTCACTCTGTCTCCTGTAAAGATAAAAGTTAATGAGAGAGTGTTTTTGATGATTAAATGAGATCATGTATGTAAAACAAAAATATATGGTATCTATTGCTATGGCTATATCTATATTTAGGATTAAATGTGTATTTGGAAATGTGGAAACAGAATTTTCAGACTTAGGCCAGTCTGAGGGGTCAAATATTGTGCTCAGGTGAAAGTATTAGGTGATACAAGTATGAACAGGTTAATTCTGAAGCTGACCTGAATTGAACAGAGCAAATGTGGGTGCATTTTAAAATTCATCACAGGACATTTCTGACGTAGGATTCACCATAACTTTGAATTATCAGTGTGTCTTTTGTTTGTTATTATGGCCAGGATGTTTTAATGGTGTTCTAGTGTTCCAGATTCACAAAAAAGATAATTCCCCCACGTGAAGCTTTAGACCAATGTGAATTTTAAGAAATCTGTCTGTAATTTGAATAATGACAGAAGCTCATACAATCATATTGAATTAATTGTCCTAAACCTGTGTTAACAGCCAGTTTATTTCACTGGGTATCATGTTGCTGTAAAGAAACCTCCATATAACTTCCTTTAGAAACTTTTATTTCATTCCATTAGCTTTCAAATGTTTCTAGGAAAGGATGGCATTTTGGATCTTTTAAAAAAGTCTCTGGGAGCTCAGACTTCTGGTGAAAATGGTATCATCAGTTCATATTTGGAAGGATAAGGCATACATTTGGCTCCAGGGAGATCAATAATTTATTAAATATATTTTTAAAAGAGATTTATCTGGACTCAAAAACAGGATAAACATCTCTGTGGGCCAGAAATGGAATAAAGAAGCAGAGTATGGCGTGAAGTCTCCAACCTGCTTGACTCCTGGTCCAGAAGCGGGGAGCAGAAGCAGAGCTGAGAGGGGCTCCTGCAGACTAACGGAGCAGAAAGGACTCAAAGAGAGACGAGGGGCCTGATCCAGGTCTCTTAAAGCCTGGGGCCTGGGGTTAGCTCTCTTCTCCCCTTACTGAAAGAAAAACCTAGAACACCATAGGCTTTAAAGAGAGACCCACAGGGTCACCACTTTCAGTCATGGCCCTCTTGGTTCTAGGGGGCCCGTCACTTAGACCTAGAGTTGTGCAGTACACAACCTGCAGCACCTACCTGTGGTCTTGCAGACAGAGCTCAGCCTTTTCACTGAAAGTACATTTCACTTTTTTGTCCTAAGTAAAAACTGAATGACTCCTGAGACCAGTGTTTCTCCTTCAGCCTTCATAAGTAGAAGCGTTTTTCTTCATTATGCCAAGAATTACTGGGTCTAGGGGTCATATAGGTGTCTCCTAACCCCTCATTGCTGAACCCAGACCACAATAACTTCTTCCCTAAAGGATTCCAGCTCCTTTGAAGCACCTGCCATCAGACTACTACTCCCTTTTCAGTCATTTCCCACATTCATCAAAGAGTGAAGCAAATGTTATCAGTGTCTTTTTCTTTCTTTTTATTAAGACTTAAAAAAAAAGTCTCCAAGATAAGGACTATTTTTTATTTTAACATAATCATAGTAAATATTTCACATTTTTCTAGTTGTCTCCTAAGTCTGTCCCATTTCTTTAGCTGTTTTCTAATACATACATTTATGGTTGGTTGGTTTGTGTGAGGAAAGAAAGTCCCACATTACATTTAGTGCATTTTTCTCTTCAGTCTTAAAATCTGGATCAATTCCTCATCATTTATTTATTTGTTTGTTTGTTTAAGAAACCAAGTCATTTGTTCTTTTGGATTTCCCACACTGTTCTGTTTGCATCCTTGTGGTATGAGTACTTGTAACATTTTTATTTAGCTCCTGTATTTACTGTATACTCGTGATTAGATTTAGAGCTTTGATAAATATATAAAGAATACTTTGTCCATGATGCTGTGTACTTCTGTTGCCTTGAGACACATATGTCTTATCTCTCTCTTAACTATGATGAGATTGATCAGTGTGTTTAGGTGTTATAAGTCTGATTCACCTGTCATATAGTTTCCCATTAGGTTTTTACTTTAATATCTTTAGCAGTCAAGGATGGTACTTATTTAGAACTGTGTCTCATCAGGAGTTGCATCTTGTGATTCTATCATTCCTTCTACATTTGTTAGCTAAAATCCTTCTATAATAGACTTTGCCTAATCAACTATTTGTTACCCTGAAGTAAAACAAATTCTGATTGTTTTCCCTTATTTATCAGTTTTCAAATAATGAGTTCATTTCCTGGCATGCCCAATGAGTTTCTTTGTTGGTGTTGATGATGATGTTATTATAAACTTGCAGATTTAAAAATTTTGGTATATTTCAATCCATTGCAGTCATTATTCTCTTTAATGCTTGAATGGTTCCATCTTTCCCCAGTTGACTCCTGTGTTCATTTGGGATGATTTCAGTAGCTTGCTTTCATTTCTGATAAGATGTTCTAGGTTTTTTATACATTTCCTATTCCAAACTTGGAATCAGCCATTTTTTAAAGAAGGCTTTGTTCCTTTTGGAGGGGAATGCTACATGGATACCATGATCCAAGTTCTAGGTATGCTCATTGCTATTGGTTTGATCCTTACTCCTAGATAAAATATACTTTTTCACCAATAAAAATATATCATTAGTATGTACTGAGCTTTCAAGTTCAAATTCAAGATTATGGCGTTTACTTCTGATTTGTTTTATTTGCAGTTCTTTTCTCTTACAAGAAAATTTTGATTCCTAAAGATATTAATATATTCTAGAATATACCCTAAAATATAATTTAAAATAATAAACTCAATATTGTTTTACATTTTTTTTAATATGAATAAATCTATATATCTTCATAGCCTTCCCTTTATAAGATAAAAAGTATCATACTATACATACTTTTTTGCATCTTGCACTTTTTATTTTACAATGTATTGTGGAGATCACTCCATAGATATTACTAGTCCTTTTTATAGCTATGTGTTATTCTACTCTGTGAATGTAGTTTATTCAGCCTATCCCTTATTGATACACATTTGGGTTGTTTCCAGTCTTTTGCTATTACCAGTAGTGATGTATGTAATAAGAGCCTATTTATATGTTATTTCATAATTTTGCCTATTTATTTTGGTGTAGAATTCTACAAGTAAGATTGCTAGGTCAAGGATTATGTGTGTATATAATTCTGCTACCTCTTGGCTTGGTGATGACTGATAGGGATAGGAGTTAGGGGATAGGTAATAAAAATATATGCCTTATAGATATAAGTATTTTGAGGAAGTACTTGTAAGAAGTTTGACTTTATCTTCCTATTTTTTTCCATAGCCTTTTATTCTTCATTAATGCTATAATTGTCATAATCAATTTAGAATGATGTTAATATTTTGATGGAAATTTAGAGAAGTATTAACTTCTAGGTATAATTAATCTCTTTCAGTTTTTTACCTCTTTATTTAATATCTTCTGGTATTAACCGGAGATTTCATAAATTTGTCTTGCCCAATGTATTTTTTTATTTGTTGTAGATTATCTGTCAATTTCAAAATTTTTGGCTGGTATTGCCAAATTTTAAAATCCTTGTAAACTTTATTTAGTTAACAAACTTTTATAACAGTTTTGACTATCATGGGCACATCTCTGTTTGTTAGTTGGTGCTTAGTTTTCTTATATGTTATCTCTGTGTTTTTACATATGGAAACATTTTCCACCCCTCTGTGCAGCTTGGCTTCTTCACTATGCAGTCAGTTTCTTTACTAACACCTCCTACTCCACTTTTGATTTTTGAAGTTATTATATCTCTTTTTTAGAACTTAAATTTTAAAGTAAAACCAAGCCCTAGAAAGAGATATTCTCACTATTTTGAACAGAAATCATCTGATCTCTTTCCAGCTCCTATAAGCTATACCCCTTTGACTATATACTTCACTGTTCTAACACTGCACCACTGGTACATCATACAGGTTGGCTTTCAGATTAAAAGTCTCATAGATCATTTTCTACTGATTTCTAACTTTTCTGTATCTGTACTTTTGTTGGTCAATTTTTGTACCCAAATATGTCGTCTTATGCCTGGTTCCTATTAAATTCTTCTTTCTATAGTTAGATAGCAAGAATGCCTTTTAATTTTTTTTTCTTTTTTGGTGTGTTTCAGAATCTTGCTAACTTATCTAATTAAAAGTTTGATGTATTTTAATGTTGTTTGTTGGTATTTCCTTTTTCCTTGTTTAGGTTCGTAACGTTCTTAACGATGCAGTGGATTTACTGGAATTCCGTGATAGAGTCATTAAAGCCTCTTTGAAATATGCACACTTAGTTGTTTCAACATCTCTTCAGTGTTATGTGTTCTCGTAAGCATCTTGCATTTCTTTAAAATATAGAGTTTTGTCTATGAAAAAAAATTATTTTCCAGCTGTCATATTAACATGGTTTGGCTTAAACTTAATTTTCTCAAAAACGTCACCTATCTTGAACTTACTCCTAACTGAGAAGTGATAAAAAGTTAGCTATGAGCAGAGAAAATAGATATAATAGTTGTGCATCAAAGGTTAATAATCACTTTTATAATACAAAATACCTTCTCTGGGATAATGCTTGCTCTTATTTTACTCATAGCTCAAGGACTTTGGTATACTTTTATTTCAAAGCCCAGAGAAGTTTAGGAGCATCTGATAAATGGTATGAAAAGGAATCACCTTTTCATACTGGCAGAGAGGACAGCTTACAGCCTGACAGCAGGCTGAAAGATGTTCAGTAAGGACACAAGGAGGTGTTCAGGCTTAATATCATAGCCCAGGGTAATCATAAATGTTCATATTGATAATCCAGAGTCGTCCAGAGGTGATGAAAGAAAATATTCAGTATACTTTGTGTTGGGCTTCCCCGGTGGGAAATTGCAAAATTACTGAAATTTAAGACATGATGTTTGAATCTGAAATATTAATATCATTATTACTTATATTAGAGGGGTTGCCTTTTAAAATATTTACCAAAGGTTTAGAAGTTGTTATTGATTTTTTTCTCATTACCTTTCTCACACTAATTAATACGTATCAAAATATTAAATTGCTTTTCTTTTCTGATTTAACATTTCTTCCCCTCTCTTGTTGGCAAGACATTCACTAAGGTACAAAATATTTATTAAAGTGGAATTCAGTGCGCAGTAGTGGAAATGAAGTAGTACTGAGAGCCATCATACCAAAATATATTTCATTAAATCATTATAAAAATACCTGATATTTTAGATAATAACAACCATTCTTTACTGAGCACTGTTATACTATCGTTTATGTTCATGATCTGATTTACTCTGTGTGTTGAATATTATTATTATTCCCACTTTACAAAATGAAGAAACTGAAGGATGCAGAGGTAATTAAATATTAATAATACCCTGAGTCAAACTACTTAACTTCTTTACTAAAGGAAGAGCTTAGATTTAAATCCAAATTCCTAATAACTGTTGTTCCTTTTTTAGTAATAAAAATATAATTAAAAAAATAAACCTGCAAACAACATACTGGTTTATATGGAAAGAAGTTCCAAAGAAAATCACATATGAGCATTCTATGTTAAACTTTCATTTGATTTCTCAAATAGTTGTATAGAAAGTTCCCTTCTGATCAACATTTAGTTTAAGGAGTTTATATCTCCATGATATGTGTATGTAGCTTAGTTGTCAAGAATCTCAGATATTTTGTAAGGGGACATGGGAAAAAACCCTCATACTCACTGCTCTTTTTAGCTCTCTTGACAAAGAATGAAGGTTAATTCTAATGACTGCATAAATGAAGCATGTGTGATATTTTTTTCTAAAGTACAAAAGTACATAGCTTTATCATACCTGTGAACCTCAGACTTGCTAATTATTAGTAACAGTTTATTCACTATTTGGCTTTATACATGCATTTACTTACTGAAATGGGTATCAGGCTCTGCGTTAGCCACAATTAATTCAAGCAATGTGCCTGCTTACTGCAACCTTTCCCTTCCCCCATCTTCTGGATCTGCATATGAGATTTAAAGAATTAGTCTATGAAAGTAATTGAAAGAAGTTTAGAATATATAGGAATAATAAAACATTTTAAACTGTCAACCAACTTTGATTATTTGAGGATGGGTTTTTCAGTTTGTAAATGTTCTTTCTGCCCATCCCTATCTTTGAATTAAACTACATCATGAAACTCATAGGAGTTATTTGTTCATTTGTTTTATCCATTTGTTCAGTAAGCATAGTCATAGCTTACTTATATATAGAATTTTATAGTTACAGACTGTTTCACAGAAATCTTCATTTGCTCAACACTTACACTGGGAGACCGATAGGAAAAGTGATCATGTTATTGTTATGATAGTTTTTGTTCAGTATGTGCTACACAATAGGCAGTCAATTAGACACTTTAGGTAAGACATCATTATTACCATTTTACAAATAATGAAACTGTTGTTTAGGAGGTTAAGCTTATGAAGATCATAAGGCTGACAGGTGGTGAAACCAGATGTCTAATCCTGATCTGTCTAGCCAAAACCCCATCCTCTCAAGAGGGAGGGGACATATGTATACTTATGGCTGATTTATGTTGATGTATGGCAGAAACCAATATAATTGTAAAGTAGTTATCTCTCAATTAAAATAAATAAATTAACAGAATGTTCATAGCATCACAATTCATAAGAATAAAAATCTGAAATCAACCAAATGTCCATCAACATTAGAATAGGTAAACAAACTGTGCCATATCCATGCAATAAAATATTACATAATAATAACCAAAAATAAAACCCCATCCTCTTTTCACTATGCTATGCTGCTACTATTTTTCAAAAGAGAAACATTAGATGACATGCTCAAATCACATGAGCTTATGATTCCTCAGTTCACAAGTTGTGGTTCCTAGAATAAACATTTATGGAGTACTTACTATGTGCTAGGTGCTAGGAATACAGACTCCACTTTCTAGTCAGGTATACAGATGTGTAAGTGAATAATTTCAGAACAATGCACTAAGTGCTATAATAGAATGATACACAGAGTTACTGTGAAACTAAAGATGTTTGTTTAAAATGAGTACCCGTCTACTTATTAAAAAGTATTTTAAGTGTAAATAAGTATCCATTTTATTTGTCTTTCAGTACAAAGAACTGGAATACACCACTTATATTTGATCTCAAGGAAGGAACTGTTAGTTTAATTCTGCAAGCAGAAAGGTAATTTATTTATCATGTTTCACTATTGAATTTGAGATTAAAATATTTTAACTTACAGTAAAGTACTCCTTAAAGCATGCCATTTATAGGATGGTATGTTCTGAAATCACTGGTACACTGGAATCAATCTGTTTCTTCTATTTATTTTAAAAGGAAAGAAAAAGTAAGAGAATAAGCTGTAGTTCTAAAACTTTTTGGTCTCAAAATTTCTTTACATCCTTAAAGTTATTGAGGTCTATATGTGGGTTATACGTGTTGGCCTTTACTATGCTAGAAATCCTTCAAGCAAGGCTTCAACACTACATTAACTGAGAACTTCCAGATGTATAAGCTAGATTGAGACGAGGCAGAGGAACTAGAGATCAAATTGCCAACATCCATTGGATCATGGAAAAAGCAAGAGAATTCCAGAAAAACATCTGCTTCATTGACTATGCTAAAGCCTTTGACCATGTGGATTCCAACAAACTGTGGAAAATTCTTAAAGAGATGGGAATACTCGACCATCGTAACTTGTTTCCTAAGAAACTTGTTTTGTGGGACAAGAAGCAACAATTAGAACCAGACATGGAACAGCAGACTGGTTCAAAATTGGAAAGGAGTCCGTCAAGCCTGTATATTGTCAACCTGCTTATTTAACTGATATTCAGAGTATTTCAAGCAAAATGCCAGGCTGGATGAATCACAAGCTGGAATCAAGATTGCTGGGAGAAATATCAATAACCTTAGATGTGCAGATGATACCACCCTAATGGCAGAAAGCAAAGAGGAACTGAAGAGCCTCTTGATGAAAGTGAAAGAGGAAAGTGAAAAAGCTGGCTTAAACCTCAACATTCAAAAAACTAAGATCCTGACATCTGGTTCCATCCTTTTTGGCAAATAGATGGGGGAAAAAATGGAAACAGTGGCAGATTTTATTTTCTTAGGCTCCAAAATCACTGCAGATGGTGACTACAAGCCATGAAATTAAAAGACTCTTGCTCCTTGGAAGGAAAACTATGACAAACCTAGACAGTGTATTAAAAAGCAAAGACATCACTTTGCTGACAAAGGATCACACGTATAGTCAAAGCTATGGTTTTTCCATTAGTCACATGCAGATGTGAGAGTTGGACCATAATGAAGGCTGAGCACCAAAGAATTGATGCTTTTGAACTGTGGTGCTGGAGAAGACTCTTTGGAGTCCCTTGAACAGCAAGGAGGTCAAACCAGTCAATCCTAAAGGAAATCAACCCTGAATAGCCATTGGAAGGATTATGCTAAAGCTGAAACTATTAATACTTTGGCCTCATGATATGAAGAGTCAACTCATTGGAAAAGACCTTAAAGCTGGGAAAGATTGAGGACAGAAGGAAGAGCGGGCAACAGAGGATGGCACCACTGACTCAGTGGACTTGAATCTGAGCAAACTCTGGGAGATAGTGAAGGACAGGGGAGCTTGGCATGATGCAGTCCGTGGGGTCACAAAGAGTCAAACATGACTTAGCAACTGAACAAGAACAAAATACTACAAAGTAAAATTGAGAGATTTAAAAGGTATCAATATTATAAATGATAATAATAAACTTATTACAAGTAAACATCAGTAATGATGAGAGAATGACAGTGAAACAGGCAAATTACTATAACATAGTTTTGACCTCATTGTTCCCATATTTTCTGTCTTGTATTTGTTTTAAAATACTGATTGAAGTTCATTCATTTTATGAGGCACTACTAGGCTGTGATGTAGAGTTTGAAAAACAATATTCTCTACCAAGACTTTGTGTGTACAGGACTGATAAACTCTGGGCCAATTAACTGGAGTAAATTAGTAATAGCTATTACTCAGGAACCCGCATTTTCCTGTGAAAATAATCAATCAATCTGTCATGTACAGTGGTACTCTACGACTCAAAGGTCAGAATTAGAAAGTTAAACTTGATAAAAACAGGAATAAAGCATGAAAATATAATCTGCAATTACTTAAGATTGATACCCATGAAATCTTTTCACTAAAACCATTTATTACCTCATTCCTTTACTCACCATTTAGGCAGCTCTTGAGAGTGTTATTATCAGGTTTTCTAGCCCATTTGTTGTTGTGTAGTTGCTAGATTGTGTCTGACTCTTTTGCGACCCTTATGCACCACAGCCTGCCAGGCTCCTCTCCCCATGGAATTTCCCAGGCAAGAATACGTGAGTGGATTGCTATTTCCTACTCTGAGATATTTTCCCAACCCAGGGATTGAACTTGTGTCTCCTGCATCTCCTGCATTGGCAGGTGGATTCATTACCACTGCACTACCTGGGAAGCCTTCTACAAATAGCCAGATAATGAATGCTGGTGGGCTATTAGACTCTGGCACAATGACAGGAAGAAAGTGACTGCTGGCAAGGGAGCATGGAGGAAAACTAACAGCACAGAGCCTTTTTTTTTTTTTTGAAACACAACTTTATTCTGATTTTAAATGAAAAGGAATGGGAATGACAGTAACAAACAAGATTCCATCTCTCAATATTGTCATGTGACTATAACAGTCTTATGTTTGAAACTCAAGGAGGAAACAACTGTGTTCTGAAACACATATTTAGGTCCAAAAAATGAAGGTTTTTTTTTTTTTTTTAACTGCCATATTCACTTGAAAGCCCATCCATCTCCTTCTGCATCTAAAGATTAAACACATATTCTTCTTCAGTTCAGTCCAGTCACTCAGTCGTGTCTGACTCTTTGCGACCCCATGAATCGTAGCACGCCAGGCCTTCCTGTCCATTACCAACTCCCGGAGTTCACTCAGACTCACATCCATCGAGTCAGTGATGCCATCCAGCCATCTCATCCTCTGTCGTCCCCTTCTCCTCCTCTGTCGTCCCCTTCTCCTCCTGCCCCCAATCCCTCCCAGCATCAGGGTCTTTTCCAATGAGTCAACTCTTCGTGTGAGGTGGCCAAAGTGCTGAAGTTTCAGCATCATTCCTTCCAAAGAAATCCCAGGGCCAATCTTCAGAATGGACTGGTTGGATCTCCTTGCAATCCAAGGGACTCTCAAGAGTCTTCTCCAACACCACACTTCAAAAGCATCAATTCTTCAGCGTTCAGCTTTCTTTATAGTCCAACTCTCACATCCATACATGACCACTGGAAAAACCATAGTCTTGTCTAGACAGACCTTTGTTGGCAAAGTAATATTTCTGCTTTTGAATATGCCATCTAGGTTGCTCATAACTTTTCTTTCAAGGAGTAAGCATCGTTTAATTTCATGGCTGCAGTCACCATCTGCAGTGATTTTGGAGCCCAGAAAAATAAAGTCTGACATTGTTTCCACTGTTTCCCCATCTATTTCCCATGAAGTGATGGGACTGGATGCCATGATCTTCGTTTTCTGAATGTTGAGCTTTACGCCAACTTTTTCACTCTCCTCTTTCACTTTCAACAAGAGGCTTTTTAGTTCCTCTTCACTTTCTACCATAAGGGTGGTGTCATCTGCATATCTGGGGTTATTGATATTTCTCCCGGCAATCTTGATTCCAGCTTGTGCTTCTTCTAGCCCAGCGTTCTTAGCTATATAATAAAGTGGCAAACATGCCGCATCACTGACATCACAGGACAGTTGCCTATAAAACTAGACTTCTGACACTGGGCTCCAGCTTCACTTTCTCACAGGTCATCATCTTCATCTGGGAGAGCAGTTATCTGAGCAACCTCTAAATTGTGCCCGTGCTGTGCTGCCAACACTGGGGCCATGACCACCTCTTGTGGGGCAAGAGCAGGCATGGCAACAAACTCCATGTTAGAGTCTCTGATCAGTTTTCTAGTAAACCAGAGGAAGGGCTTCTCAAAGTTATAGTTACTTTTGGCAGAAATGTCATACTACTGAAGATTCTTCTTGCAGTGAGACAATTGACTTTTCCTTAACCTTTCTGTCCTTAATATCCACTTGGTTGCCACGCAACACAGTTGGGATGTTCTCACACACTCATACCAGATCTCTGTGCCAGTTAGGCACATTCTTGTCAGTTAACTCTTGATGTTACATCAAACATTACAATGGCACACTGAGCTTGTATATAATAGCCATCTCTCAGTTCACCAAGCTTCTCCTGACCAGCTATATCTCATACACTGAACTTAATTGGTCCTCTGTTGGCATGGAACACAAGAGGATGGACGTTAACACCCAAGGTAGCCACATACTTCTCAAATTCACCAGTCAGATGACATTTCATAACTGTAGTTTTTCCAGGACCACCATCACCAACCAAAACAAGTTTGAACTGAGCTTGGGGTTCTCCTTGGGCAGCCATTTCAGTGTTACTTCCAGAAGTGTCTCTGTGGCCATGTGACTAAAGGCTGGAAAGATGGCAGAAGCATAGCACCAACAGATTCTCCTAAGTATCAAAGCTATCAGTTGCACAGTTGCTGAAGAGTATGATCATTATATTGAGACCCTGAGTGATCAAGAAAATAATTGCATCAGATTTTCTACCAGCTGTTTAATGATATTGAACCAGTGATTGATTGATTGATTGATATGACAAATTTTTCAAACAAAAAGACATCTTTGCTAGTTAAAAGGTAAGATGTCAGCTATCTAAAACACCATATTTTTGAAATTCTTTTTTATTTGAATAGTTCCAAATAAATTTGTTTATTTATACACTATTTATAAATGCATATTGAATATGCTCTTAGTAAAGTCATGTATTAATAGCGTAAATGATTAATTAAAGAATATTTTATTTATTAACCATTGCTGGCCATGTTTGTACATTAGAAATGTTTGCCTCTTGGAATAGTGTTTATTCACAGGAAGTTAAAACTTCGGTGTGTTGTTTAGAAGAGAAAATGCTTTTATAACTGAGACAAAAAAAGAATATATACTAGTATGATATGTCACTTGTCAACATTAGCAAATATGTTTTCATAATATGTAAGAGCCAAATCCTTCAATTAAATAAACCACGCAGCAATACTCAAGTATTCATTTAATTCAAGTGTACATTTTTGGTAGTCATTGTATGCTAACTTTTGTTTGTCTTGATGTTTATTTCCTAATGGTGTCCACAGCAAAAAGGTACAGTTAGCAATTCTTGAATCAAGAAATAGTTCTGGGGAATTCCCTGGCCATCCAGTGGTTAAGATTTTGCTCTTTCACTGCTGAGGACCCAGGTTCAATCCCTAGTTGGAGAACTAAAATACCATAAGCTGCGTGGTGTGATCCCCAAAAAAGAAAAAAAATGTTCTGAATCAAGGATATTAATAGCTTGAACATAAACTTTTAAGAAGTAATAATATATTCAGCTTTGAAGAAACAGACTCTCCGATATAGCAATAATATGAGTGTAAATCAGTAAACCTTTTAAAGGGGAGTTTAACACCATATGTTAAATTTTTAAAAGTATGTGCCCTTTAATCCAGTTATTGCATTTTTAGGATTTATACTAAGGAAATAAGCAATGTAAACATACAGAGATATGTATATACCTTAGACATTCTTTAAGAGTGGATAATTTGAAATAAAATAAATGTCCATCAGGAAAGAGTTAATTAAGTTCTATCCATACTTTGCCATAAGTTATCTCTATGGAGGTACGAGGATTGCAAGAGATCTTTTACTTTCTCTGTATTATTTGAATTGTTTTTTTGTAATGTTCTTAAAATTTCAGAGGAAAAAATAGCAGCCATAAAATGTTTACATTTTGACTTAAAAAATAAACAACACAGGATACTATGCCTTGAATAGAGCTGTCATCACAGCAAATGAACCCAACTACCTGATATTAAAAACAGACTTTTAGATATGAATACATTTATTCATGGTCACGGTATTATTTTAAAATCAAAGCTTCTTATTTTAATAAATGCTCACTCTGATGTTAATTTTTGAGTCATTTTCACTGTTTAGGACTCTGCCTAGTATTTAATCTAATATTGATTAATTAAATATAATGATCCTTAGCATAATCTTTAATTGTAAAATATGTGTTAATACTGTTTCATAAAACAAATAGCATCTGTCATTAAAAGATTCACTGGATTGTAAATTACATGATTTTTTATTGCTTTTGTATAGGTATGCTTCTTTAGGAAAGGAAATGAATTATAATATTAAAGGAATCCAAACTTTATAAGGTGGTGATTATGGACATTTTCATTTTTCTTTTCCTACCTCCATCAAAAAACAAAAACTTAGGAAACAAATCAAAACAACCAAATATTGACTTTTCAGGTTATTTTTATATTTCATTCTTTATATATCTGTGTCTTATTATTGTTTTAATTGTAAGATTTGGATATTTCCAAAGCATAAAATATTTTCTAATATGAAAATGAAATTATGGTAAATCCTACTTGAGAATACATCTTTATTCTGTATTTTTTAGACATTTTCTTCTTGTAGATGGTGGTGGCATCTATTTATATTCTTATGAAGGGCGCTTCCTTTCCTCTCCAAAATTTCCTGGAATGAGAACAGATATTCTAAATGCACAGACTGTCTCTCTGAGTAATGATACCATAGCAATAAAAGACAAAGCTGATGAAAAAAGTAAGTGCATTTTTATAATTTTCATTGAAATTTATTAAAATTTTCATCAATTGACTTTCATTTTCTCATCTATTAATATGTTGACTTTATATGGAAGAATGATGAGCTTTCTAATTTGTCCTAATCATGAATTAAAGAACTAAAGTTGTATTATTTCCAGTTGATGGAACAAATAAATATTGTCACAACATCAAAGCTTAGTGATAAGAAGTAAATCTTTATATTCAGTAGCTGTTGGTATAATTTTAATTCAAGACTGTGAGTCCTAAAAATGTATGCTAATTTTTAAGTTTATTGAAAGTATTTCCTTTTTCTTTATTTAGTAAATATTGTGCTTCATTGTACTATTTATTTTGCTTATATATATATTCATGTATTTTTTATACTTACATATTTTTAAACTAAAGAAGTAGAGAAAGTTACAAATAATTTTTGATTTTCATATAAAAATTTAGGCCACATTACTGTTTACAAATAAATTTAAGTATGTCAGGCATTTTGGAATGCCACAGTATGAGTAAAACTGTTTTTTTAAGGCAATGCTGTATCATAACATGTATCCAACAAATAATATTGAGTGCTTCCTATGTGCCAAGTAGTCTTCTAGAAATTGAGGATACAAAAGTGCATTAAAAAAAAACAAATAATCAAGCAAATATAGTCAACTAATGATACATGATGTGAAGAAAATTAATGCAGGGTGAGGCCATAGAGAATTCTAGAGCTGGGGCAGGGCAATGACTATAGGAAAAGCAAATGCACGGGTGAGAATGTTCCTTAAAAGGAACAAGGCTTTAGGACTAGGTCACCATGAACTAAACAGAGTGTGATAGGAGAAGACACAAAGTTAGATAAGTAGCAGCCAGATCATGTAAAGACTTGGCCATGGTAAAGATGCCGGCATGAGAGAGTGAAGACAAGCATATTATCCTAAAATTTTTCCTGGGTGAATGAAGGATGGGGAACGAGGAAGTTTTGAGTAGGTCACACAAACCCAGAGTTCTGTTTTTGTCATGATAAGTTTAAATACTTTCTAGACTTCCAAGAGGGGTTAGAGAGGAAACAATGAAATAAACAAATCCAGGGCTCAGGAGAGAGTTGGAGATGAGATATGAATCTATTGATGTGTAGATGGTGCCATGGCATGATGAAGTCACCTAGAAAGTGAATATAGACAGAGAAGACCAGTGGCTGAGCACATCAATATTTAGAAATGAGTAAGAGGAAAAAGAACTAATGAGGTGAGAGTGAGAGTGAGGTATCCTTAAAGCCTAGTGGTAAGATACAGAATAATTGTTCTTCTCTGTTAATATATATTACTAAATATTCATTACTGTGACATGTTAAAAAAAGGTATGACCTGGCTGTTAATTTTGTTAGTTCATGGAACACCTAATTTTGGAGCTAGAAAACTGTCCCACTTTAAAATTTTCAGACTTTCAGATAGCATCACCTCTCCTTCTGGTAGAAAAAATAATTCTAAACAGAGTGTTCTCTAAGAGAGGGCATTTGGTAATTGTTTTGTTTTTAAGGGACTTCCTTCCTGTCTGAAAGAGAGAGAAAGAGAATGAAATGAAATGAAATGAAATAAAACAGAATCTAGACAGCAGACAGATTTAAGATGGGAGTGTAATTGTTAATAATTTGGAAGTCAGATTTTTGTCTTCAGTAAACTTAAATTTGAAAATCCCAGTGATCACTATGAAGTTTCTATACTTTCCTTATTCAACATCACATATTTTAGATGGAAGCTGTAATAAGGTATGTATGTTTCCAACTGAATATACCTTATTCTGAATTTTCCTATAGTTAATTCACATCTGAAACATATTTCATCATCATTTAAGCCATTGATAATTCATAGAATTTTAGAGCCAAAAAGAATTACGAACATTTTCAGAGTTGTGGATTTACATGCAAATAAATTATGTTTTACTTACATAAATTTTGTTGAACAAAATAATCATGTTATATCATCCTGCTATAAACAGAAAATTTTAAAAACTAAAACTAAAATTATTTTAGAACTGATAGAAAAGTGAGAAGGAAAATAGTTTTCTTATGTTTAAAGAAACTAGTAATTACTGAAGGCTAGATAGAAGGCAGTGGCAGCCCACTCCAGTACTCTTGCCTGGAAAATCCCATGGATGGAGGAGCCTTGTAGGCTGCAGTCCATGGGGTCGCTAAGGGTCGGACACGACTGAGCGACTTCACTTTCACTTTTCACTTTCAGGCGTTGGAGAAGGAAATGGCGACCCACTTCAGTATTCTTGCCTGGAGAATCCCAGGGATGGGGGAGCCTGGTGGGCTGCCGTCTATGGGGTCGCACAGGGTCGGACATGACTGAAGCGACTTAGCAGCAACAGATAGAGATATACACTAACAATAGAAAGCACAATAGAAATACCTGGAATCTTTAACCTGTAAAAAAAATTTTCTTTCAAGAGGACCATTCATTATGAAATCAGTGGTTCCTTCCTGACTTGGGAGTTCCTTTACAGGCAGGATTCTTTGAACCAGGCCTAGTGGTCTTAAGTTATAATCAGTCAGTTCAGTAGGTGCTCAATTAATGCGTGTTAAGTGCATTTGATTATGATTAAGGAGTAGAGGTACATATGATTAATGCGTGTTAAGTGCATTTGATTATGATTAAGGAGTAGAGGTACATATGATTAAGGTAGGTACTCCTTATGATTAAGGAGTAGGAGTATTGCTTTTGACTTGCTTCTTCTCCTCATCCACCTTGCACGGATGTCATTGTGAGTGATTCTTTGAAACAAGTCTTGGTAGAGGAAGGCGAAGTTAGAGAGCAGTTACTTAGATTTAGAAGCAACTCTTGCAGCTCCCAGCTCCTTAGTTGTCCAATCTGCCAGTTTCTGTTGTGTATTAAAATTAAAATACAACTCCAGCCTCCCACTGAATCAGGGCCACCTCCAGTTGTGGAAATTAGATAAATTCATCCATATACCTCCAGCTCTTTATAATATGTGCAGTAAACAAAAGGATGAAAAACTTACTTTTTTATTTTATTTTTTTTTTATTTTTTTTATTAATTTTTATTTTTTAGTTTGTTTTGCTTTACAATACTGTATTCGTTTTGTTACACATTGACATGAATTATCCATGAGTGTTTTAAAAAGTTAGTTTATATAGCTGTGAAAATAACTGGGCTTAGTCATACCTAAAGCATTTTTTAAAATGGAAGTCAAATTTTTCTATTTTTGTTTCTATACTTAGTTAAAAATTCTATAACAGTATTTTTCATTTTTAACAGCTAGATTGGCAATTTTAGAACATAACTTATTGTGAAGACATAATTTCCTCTGTGAATATAGCCAGTGACCTCAAACTTAACATCCTAAGGTTTACTAACAGCTATAAATCAATATACTAAAAGTATTATCCTCTGGAAATTAAATATGTTATGGAGAAGGCAGTGGCACCCCACTCCAGTACTCTTGCCTGGAAACTCCCATGGAGTAGGAGCCTGATGGGCTGAGGTCCATGGGGTCGCTAAGGGTCGGACACGACTGAGCGACTTTCACTTTCACTTTTCACTCTCATGCATTGGAGAAGGAAATGGCAACCCACTCCAGTGCTCTTGCCTGGAGAATCCCAGGGATGGAGGAGCCTGATAGGCTGCCGTCTATGGGGTCGCACAGAGTCGGACATGACTGAAGCGACTTAGCAGCAGCATACATATATTAGCAGTTTTATGATCTGTATAAATTGTCCAGTTTTTTTTTGCTGACTACTTGTGTCATTCTGTCTTTTCGTTTTTGTAATTCTTTGTGTGTGTTCAGTCATATGAAATAACTCAATTGGAGATGAATCTTGAGCTGGAGTAATTTGGGAATTACTTAAAGAGAATCACTAAAGCACTGACAGTCTTCAAAGAGCAAAAAGTAGTGGGTAATATCTCTGTCACTTATGATACTAGGAGAAGCCTTTGATGAAAGAGAAGGGGCAGAGGCAGCTTTTGTTCCTGGCTTCTTCAGTATATATCTCCAATAATTTTTACAACTTGGCCTACTCAGAATATCTGAGAAAGATGGGATTGGAAATAGAGAACTTTGAATTATCATTTTTAGATAATGATTGATGTTATAAAAATAATCCAGGAAAGTATATAGCATGGACCTAAAACAAAACCTAGGAACAGAGATCACCAAAGAAGGAAGAACTAGCAAAAAGAGAATAAGGGATGGTCCAAAATAGGAAAGAATCAGGAGAAAATGGTGTTTTTTGGTAGCTCACATGAGAGTTTCAAGAAGGAGGATGGTCAGGAGTATCCAGTGCTCCTGGGAGGTCAAGAGTAAAAGTAGATTCTTGACTAAAAATAGACTCTTCGATTTGACACCGTATTGATGATCCAGGCAAGAGCCTTTGCATCAGTGTAGTGAGGTTGAACATCAAGTTCCTCAGTGGTAAAGAATCTGCCTGCTAATGCAGGAGACACAGGAGACTCAGATTCAGTACCTGGGTTGGGAAGATCCCCTGGGGAGGAAATGGCAACCCACTCCAGTATTCTTGCCTGAAAAATGCCATGGACAGAGGAGTCTGGTGGGCTATAGTCCATAGGGTTGCAAAGAGTCAGGTGCGACTGAGCACACAAAAACCTATTTCAGGGAACTGGAAGTCCAAACTCTATAATCATATGCTTGGTCTTTCTGGTGACCCTATAGCTATCCTGAAGCTATCTAGGGAATCACCCAGAATCTCTCTATTAGCATAACAAAGACATTCCTGTGACTCAGAAAATTCCAAGGGTTGTGGAAGACCTATGTCAGGAACCCAAGACAAAGACCACACAAATTATCACACAGGGAACTCAGCACTACAAAATTTCCTGGTAGTATAGTAGGCATTCAATACATTTTTCCTTTGTGAAATGATTGGGTTGTTATGTTGGTCTAAATCAGAGTTATGAAAATTACAAACTGCATCCAGATTTGGACTTGCCATTTTTGATCCTGTGGTACATTGATTCCATACCATTAATAATAATTCTAATTAGGGAATGTATATTTTAGGAAGACGTGTTTGGTTCCACTGAGAAATATGACCTTATTACTAACTAGGAATTTGATGGCTGCTGCTCTTCAGTGCTGATAGGTATGCTGTGGTCCAAAGAGTTAAATAATTTCTCATTAGGATTATGATAATTCCATAGAAATTTCCCAGTAAAAATTCTAATGTAATATGGTAATTAATACTTTACTTTTTTTCAAGTAATCTTCCTCTTTGAGGCATCAACTGGAAAACCAATGGGAGACGGGAAGTTTCTTTCTCATAAGGTGATGGATATTAGCTATGTTTAATGTAAATAGTTCTTTACTTCTTTTCAAAATTAATGTTTTCAGACTTCCCTGGTAGTCCAGTGGTTAAGACTTTGCACGTCCATTGCAAGGAGCATGGGTTTGATCCCTAATTGGCAAAGTTTCATGTGCTCCATGGTGTGGCCAGAAAACAAAAATTAAAAACGAAACACTAGGAGCAAAATTAATGTTTTCATTTTAAGGAGAAAACATGGAGATTAGTTTTATATTTAAAACCAGCATGCATTCTTAGAGTATTTTGCCTAAAAATGTCCTAAACACGAAGCACTATTAAATTCTATAATGGAAAGCTATATATATGCAAATTAATTGAAAGGAAGAATCTGACATATGTTTTTGTTCAAGCTCTTTACTCCTTTTTTAAAAATGATTATTTGTTTTATTTATTTTTGACTGTGCTCATTCTTCATTGCTGTGCACGGGCTTTCTCTAGTTAAGGCACGTGGACTTCAGTAATTGCAGTGCATGGGCTCAGTAGTTGTGAGTTCGTTACCCCACAGCATGTGGAGTCTTAGTTTCTGAACCAGGGATCGAACTCATGTCCCCTGCTTTGGCAGCTGGATTTTTAACCACTGGACCACCAGAGAAGTCCCTCTTTACTGCTTTTCAATAAAAAATTCTATCTTGATTAAACTTTTAGCACATATAGTATCAGTAAATAAAAATGTGTTTATACATCAATACAGCTTACACTTTTCCCATTGACCTGTTCTAGCCCCTTTTTTTTAGGTTTTAAGACTGTAGTTAAACTGAAAAAAAAAATCCTGAATTGTGAGCTGTTTATTAGTTTCTGACTTTTAGCCTTAGAACAAATAAATGGCACCATTCATTAAGTTATCCTGCAATAAGTGATATTTAGGGTTTAAAGATGTTTTTAACTTTATTGTTCAGTGCTACTACTGAAGTGTTACCCTATATTTTATTTTCTTCTTTTTGTAATTATTAGTTGAATAACAAATACATTCATTGGTTCAGAAATGGAAAAGCAGTCAGTGAAAAACTATTCCTGCTGCACCTGTCAGTTTAGTTCCTTTCCACCGAATAAGTAGCCATCATTATTAATCTCCTTTTACCCTTCCAGAGGTTTTTAGTACATATATGGACAAAATGGGTGTATGTTCCTTTCTCTTTCTTTTACAAAAAGATGACATATAAGTCTGCAATTTGCTTTTCTCATGCAGCATTCTATTTCTGGAAATTTTTCCAATCAATAGATAAAAGTACTTATGCAGTCCTTCTTCCTGCCATAAATATAACATTTTATGGATGTATAAAAATTTGTTTAACTTGTGCCCAAATGATGGACACAAATGGAAGTGTATTTCAGCTTATAGAGTTTCAAAGATTATCTTATGGTGTTCTAATGGGCATTTTTCCCTTGTGAATTAAAAAACAAGTAATTACACTTTAGCTTTTGAATTATTTGTATATTAGCAGTTAAGTTATTTAGCAGGGACGTTTTATCACTATAAGTAGGTAAATGATATTTAATTGATCTTTAAATAAACATATGTTCTTGTAAGTAAACAATTAAAATAATCTGATGTAAGCACTAAAACTAATCCAGAATTTTCATTCTTTAAAAATTCTAGAATGAAGTTTTAGAAATTGCTCTGGATCAAAAGGGACTCACCAATGATAGAAAAATTGCTTTCATTGATAAAAATAGAGATCTCTATATCACGTCAGTGAAACGATTTGGGAAGGAAGAACAGATTATCAAACTTGGTAAAATAATTGTAATACACTTAAATTTTTTATTATTTTCAGTATTCTTAGATCTACTCTTTATATTATAGCTTACTTGTTTGAATGAATCTATGAATAATGCTTTGATCTCCTAACATTTCTTAGCTATTTAATTCCATTTTGATAGCAAGTCTTTAGCTGCTGCAACTAAATGGGCATTGAACAAAAGACATGCAGATTGAAAATATAGTGGTTCTGGGTAAAATGCTCAAATACTTCCATAAATTTCTATGTGAATTTTTGCACATATTTTCACCATCATAAAATACTCATACCTACCAGCAGTTAGTTGGGGTCTTATACATCAGCTAATTTTAAAGATATGTTATTAATAATTATATAATGGAAATAATACATTAACATTCTTTTTAAAATAAGGAACAATGGTGCATACTTTGGCGTGGAGTGATACGTGCAATATCCTTTGTGGACTTCAAGATACTCGATTTACAGTGTGGTATTACCCCAATACGGTTTATTGGACAGAGACATTTTGCCTAAAACATTATATGAAAGGGATGCAAGGTAACATTTTACTGTGTGGGATTGTTTATTGTCATCAATAAAACTAACAAAGTGTTGTGTTCTTGCTTCTAATTTCATTCCTACAAAATAATCTTTTATGTTACTTAGTTAACTAAATTATTCAGCTAAAGCTAATTTAATGAGATTTAAGTGACAGAATGAAGTTGAAAGTGTTGTATTGATGTTATACTATTTATTTATATGTTTCTTAAATGGATATAATTTTTTCTTCTATGATTTTCAAGTTTACTGTTGTTTAGTGGTAACTCAGGTAGTTTTTTCAATGTGGTTTAATTATTTTATTTTAGGCACTCAATATTTTTCTGTGATATACAATTTTATGACAGCCTTTACTCTTTCCCATTTTATCATTGACCTTGAAATTCTCAGGAATGAATGTATCTCTAGAATTGAATTTAAAATTGATATTAAATATAGAAAAAATACATAGTTATTTAAAAGTTTTTTTTTAATTTTACATTCTTCAGAAAGTCAAATGTATTTATATTCCTAAATTCTCTAAGAAATAGCAGGGAGATCTCTTATTCTTGGCAAACTAGGAATACAAAGGCTTCTTAACGCCTAATCTTAGTTTAACTTTCAAATCTATTTTGAGTTCATTTTTAATATTCAAGCTCCCATTAGCAAAACCAGAGAGGCATCATATAAAAAAATTAGCTAATGAAGAGAAGTTAGTCTCTTTACTTAAAATTCACCTCCTGTTATTATGAGAAAATAATCTTGGAATTAACTTTTTAATGTTTGTACTTTCAAAAGCTGAAGCTAAGTGCTTTAATCACTTGTGTGATTTACCTTAATTCTTAGGAAAAAAGATCATTTCAAATGCTTTTAGGCATAGTTATCAAATATGTAATAATTTTTGTCATGTTAAAATGTTTGTATATTTTGCTCTAAGTGTACATAGCAAGTTAGATTCCAATATTTATTTGAAGATATACATTCTCCCTGGAATTAATTTCTTGGGGTGAATTTTGGAGATTGTAGATTTCATATGAATGTTGGGGTCAGTTCCCAAATTTAAATTGTATGAAATTTTTTGCTCAGAATATAAATTGCATTTTGCCTTTTTCAACAGTGAATTTAGTAAAAACCCCCATATTGTGAGTTTTGTTGGAAATCAAGTAACTATAAGAAGAGCTGATGGCTCTCTGGTTCACATCATAATATCACCATATCCTGCTATTCTCCACGAATATGTAAGCAGTTCAAAATGGGAAGACGCTATAAGACTTTGTCGTTTTGTTAAGGTACTTTACGTTTCAGATCCACAGTTGTATATATATTGTGTATTAGTTTATATAATATCTTTTTGCAAAATGAGAAATCATAAGAGCTAAGGGTTGGAAAAATTGTAAACAAGATCACATCTTTTTTTTTTGGAAGAAAAGCTATGACCAACCTAGATAGTATATTCAAAAGCAGAGACATTACTTTGCCGACTAAGCTCCGTCTAGTCAAGGCTATGGTTTTTCCACTAGTCAGGTATGGATGTGAGAGCTGGACTGGGAAGAAGGCTGAGTGCCAAAGAATTGATGCTTTTGAAGTGTGGTGTTGGAGAAGACTCTTGAGAGTCCCTTGGACTGCAAGGAGATCCAACCAGTCCATTCTGAAGGAGATCAGCCCTGGGATTTCTTTGGAAGGACTGAATCTAAAGCTGAAACTCCAGTACTTTGGCCACCTCATGCAAAGAGTTGACTCATTGGAAAAGACTCTGCTGCTAGGAGGGATTGGGGGCAGGAGGAGAAGGGGACGACCAAGGATGAGATGGCTGGATGGCATCACAGACCCGATGGACGTGAGTCTGAGTGAACTCTGGGAGTTGGTGATGGACAGGGAGGCCTGGTGTGCTGCAATTCATGAGGTCGCAAAGATTTGGACACGACTGAGCAACTGAACTGAACGAAAGGGTTGGAAAAATTGTAAACAAGATCACATCTTTTTTTTAATAAGTGATGTCATGAGAGAGAGAGAGAGAGAGTTGCTGTGATTTATTCTCTGAAGAAACGAGTAGTTTCTTCTTTCTGGTACATATAAAAACCTTTCATGGAACTTTATTTAAAAGTCAGATTCCCAGGTTCTACCCCCAAGGGCTAATTTATTAAATCTAGTGAGCCTGGACATATTTTTAAGTTCCTCAGATGATTTATATAGCTAAGGTTAAGAACCGTTTACTACTTTAGATCAACATTTTCCAACCTAGTTGAATTAAGTATTTTTTGAGCATGTTTGACCACAGAACTCTTTTATTTTACATTGTTTAATTCTCTTACACTTTTGTAAAAGGACTTTTAGGTGGTTTTCCTTACAATGCGTTATTTATGACAGTCTCCTCTAATAGCATTGTCTGAAAACCTCACTTTTTCTTCGGTTCCCTACAGTTGCATTCTTTGACATCTCATCAAAAAACATATTTTTAAGTTCCTCAGATGATTTATATAGCTAAGGTTAAGAACCGTTTACTACTTTAGATCAACATTTTCCAACCTAGTTGAATTAAGTATTTTTTGAGCATGTTTGACCACAGAACTCTTTTATTTTACATTGTTTAATTCTCTTACACTTTTGTAAAAGGACTTTTAGGTGGTTTTCCTTACAATGCGTTATTTATGACAGTCTCCTCTAATAGCATTGTCTGAAAACCTCACTTTTTCTTCGGTTCCCTACAGTTGCATTCTTTGACATCTCATCAAAAAGACTGGAGGGCTTATAACCTTGAATTATCATTCAGTTCAGTTCAGTTCAGTCGCTCAGTCATGTCCGACTCTTTGCAACCCCATGAATCACAGCACGCCAGGCCTCCCTGTCCATCACCATTTCCTGGAGTTCACTCAGACTCACGCCCATCAAGTCAGTGATGCCATCCAGCCATCTCATCCTCGGTCATCCCCTTCTCCTGCCCCCAATCCCTCCCAGCATCAGAGTCTTTTCCAATAAGTCAACTCTTCGCATGAGGTGGCCAAAGTACTGGAGCTTCAGCTTCAGCATGATTCCTTCCAAAGATATCCCAGGGCTGATCTCCTGCAGAATGGACTGGTTGCATCTCCTTGCAGTCCAAGGGACTCTCAAGAGTCTTCTCCAACACCACAGTTCAAAAGCATCAGTTCTTCAGTGCTCAGCCTTCTTAACAGTCCAACTCACATCCATACATGACAACTGGAAAACCATAGCCTTGACTGGACGGAGCTTAGTCGGCAAAGTAATATCTGCTTTTGAATATGCTATCTAGGTTGGTCATAACTTTTCTTCCAAGGAGTAAGCGTCTTTTAATTTCATGGCTGCAGTCACCATCTGCAGTGATTTTGGAGCCCCCAAAAATAAAGTCTGACACTGTTTCTACTGTTTGCCCATCTATTTCCCATGAAGTGATGGGACTAGATGCCATGATCTTCGTTTTCTGAATGTTGAGCTTTAAGCCAACTTTTTCACTCTCCTCTTTCACTTTCATCAAGAGGCTCTTTAGTTCCTCTTCACTTTCTGCCATGAGGGTGGTGTCATCTGCATATCTGAGGTTATTGATATTTCTCCCAGCAGTCTTGATTCCAGCTTGTGTTTCTTCCAGTCCAGCGTTGCTCATGCTGTACTCTGCATATAAGTTAAATAAGCAGGGTGACAATATACAGCCTTGACGTACTCCTTTTCCTATTTGGAAACAGTCTGTTCCATGTCCAGTTCTAACTGTTGCTTCCTGACCTGCATACAGATTTCTCAAGAGGCAGGTCAGGTGGTCCGGTATTCCCATCTCTCTCAGAATTTTCCACAGTTTATTGTGATTCACACAGTCAAAGGCTTTGGCATAGTCAATAAAGCAGAAATAGATGTTTTTCTGGAACTCTCTTGCTTTTTCCATGATCCAGCAGATGTTGGCAATTTGATCTCTGGTTCCTCTGCCTTTTCTAAAACCAGCTTGAACATCTCGAAGTTCATGGTTCACACACTGCTGAAGCCTGGCTTGGTGAATTTTGTGCATTACTTTACTAGTGTGTGAGATGAGTACAATTGTGTGGTAGTTTGAGCATTCTTTGGCATTGCCTTTCTTTGGGATTGACATGAAAACTTACCTTTTCCAGTCCTGTGGCCACTACTAGTTTTCTAAATTTGCAGGCATATTGAGTGCAGCACTTTCACAGCATCATCTTTCAGGATTTGAAATAGCTCAACTGGAATTCCATCACCTCCACTAGCTTTGTTTGTAGTGATGCTTTCTAAGGCCCACTTGACTTCACATTCCAGGATGTCTGGCTCTAGGTGAGTGATAATACCCTCGTGATTATCTTGGTCTTGAAGATCTTTTTTGTACAGTTCTCCTGTGTATTCTTGCCACCTCTTCTTAATATCTTCTGTTTCTGTTAAGTCCATGCCATTTCTGTCCTTTATTGAGCCCATCTTTGCATGAAATGTTCCCTTGGTATTTCTGATTTTCTTGAAGAGATCTCTAGTCTTTCCCATTCTGTTCTTCTATTTCTTTGCATTGATCGCTGAGGAAGGCTTTCTTACCTCTCCTTGCTATTCTTTGGAACTCTGCATTCAGATGCTTATATCTTTCCTTTTCTCCTTTGCTTCGCTTCTCTTCTTTTCACAGCTATTTGTAAGACCCCTCCAGACAGCCATTTTGCTTTTTTGCATTTCTTTTCCATGGGGGTGGTCTTCATCCCTGTCTCCTGTACAATGTCACAAACCTCTGTCCATAGTTCATCAGGCATTTTATCTATCAGATCTAGTCCCTTAAATCTATTTCTCACTTCCACTGTATAATCAAGGGATTCGATTGAGGTCATACCTGAATGGTGTAGTGGTTTTCCCTACTTTCTTCAATTTAAGTCTGAATTTGGCAATAAGGATTTCATGATCTGAGCCACAGTCAGCTCCCGGTCTTGTTTCTGTTAACTGTATAGAGCTTTTCCATTTTTGCCTGCAAAGAATATAATCAATCTGATTTCGGTGTTGACCATCTGGTGATGTCCACGTGTAGAATCTTCTCTTGTGTTGTTGGAAGAGGGTGTTTGCTATGACCAGTGTGTTCTGTTGGCTAAACTCTATTAGCCTTTGCCCTGCTTCATTCTGTACTCCAAGTCCAAATTTGCCTTTTACTCTAGGTTTGTCTCGATTTCCTACTTTTGCATTCCAGTCCCCTATAATGAAAAGGACATCTTTTTTGGGTGTTAGTTCTTAAACGTCTTGCAGATCTTCATAGAACTGTTCAACTTCAGCTTCTTCAGCATTACTGGTTGGGACGTAATCTTGGATTACCGTGATGTTGAATGGTTTTCCTTGGAAATGAACAGAGATCCTTCTGTCGTTTTTGAGATTGCATCCAAGTACTGCATTTCAGACTGTTTTCTTGACCATGATGGCTACTCCATTTCATCTAAGGGATTCCTGCCCACAGTAGTAGATATAATGGTAATCTGAGTTAAGAGATTCCCCACGTCCAAGGTAAGAGAATCCCAAGTAAGACAGTAGGTGTTGCAAGAGAGCATCAGAGGGCAGACACACTGAAACCATATCACAGAAAACTAGTCAGTCTAATCACACTAGGACCACAGCCTTGTCTAACTCTGAACCTAAGCCATGCCCTGTGGGGCCACCCAAGACAAGCCAGTCTTGGTGGAGAAGTCTGACAGAATGTGGTCCACTGGAGAAGGGAATGGCAAACCACTTCTGTATTTTTGCCTTGAGAACCCCATGAACAGTATGAAAAGGCAAAATGATAGGATACTGAAGAGGAACTCCCCAGGTCAGTTAGGTGCCCAATATGCTACTGGAGATCAGTGGAGAAATAACTCCAGAAAGAATGAAGGAATGGAGCCAAAGTAAAAACAACACCCAGTTGTGCATGTGACTGGTGATAGAAGCAAGGTCCGATGTTATAAAGAGCAATATTGCATAGGAACCTGGAATGTCAGGTCCATGAATCAAGGCAAATTGGAAGTGGTCAAACAAGAGATGGCAAGAGTGAACATGGACATTCTAGGAATCAGCGAACTAAAATGGACTGGAATGGGTGAATTTAACTCAGATGACCATTATATCTACTACTGTGGGCAGGAATTCCTTAGAAGAAATGGAGTAGCCATCATAATCAACAAAAGAGTCCGAAATGCAGTACTTGGATGCAATCTCAAAAACAACAGAATGATCTCTGTTCGTTTCCAAGGCAAACCATTCAATATCACAGTAATCCCAGTCTATAACAGCATAGCCACAATGAAATTTCCACATCAATTTATTAAATTATTATTTTTTTCAGTGCCAGGCTCAGCAATCTTTTATTTTACATTAAAATATAACCTTGTTATATTTTAATTCAGCCATGTAGTTGAAATAATTGTTCTCATATTTCACTTTAGGAACAATCCATGTGGGCTTGCCTAGCTGCTATGGCAGTTGCTAATCAAGATATGACTACGGCAGAAATAGCCTACGCAGCAATTGGTGAAGTAAATAATTTTTACTTATGTTTATGTGTTTGTGTGTGTGTGCGTGTGTTTTTAACTGTAATTTGTTACTATATACTTCAAATATTTTCTTTCTTTTTTAGATTGATAAAGTTCAATATATCAATTCTATAAAAAATCTTCCATCTAAAGAATCAAAAATGGCCCACATATTAATGTTTAGTGGGAACATACAGGAGGCTGAAATTGTTCTTCTTCAGGCTGGCCTTGTTTATCAAGCAATTCAGATCAATATTAATCTCTACAACTGGGAAAGGTAATAAAAACATTTTTCATTAATTCCAAAACCTGAGTGATCTTAATGTATTCTTCTGTCTACCACTTAGTAAATTACATTTTCCATTGCACTTAAGAGTTTCCTGGTATCGTATAAAAATTTATTCACATTTATGTTCGTGAGTCAGTTCAGTCGCTCAGTTGTGTCCAACTCTTTGCGACCCCATGGACCACAGCATGCCAGGATTCCCTCTCCATCACCAACTCCCAGAACTTGCTCAAACTCATGTCCATTGAGTTGGTGATACCATCCATCCATCTCATCCTCTGTTGTCTCCTTCTCCTCCCACCTTCAATCTTTCCCAGCATCAGGGTCTTTTCAAATGAGTCAGTTCTTTGTATCAGGTGGCCAAAGTACTAGAGTTTCAGCTTCAGCATCAGTCCTTCAAATGTATATTCAGCACTGATTTCCTTTAGGATGGACTGGTTGGATCTCCTTGTAGTCCAAGGGACTCTCAAGAGTCTTCTCCAATACCACAGTTCAAAACCATCAATTCTTTGGCACTCAGCTTTCTTTATGGTTCAACTGTCATAACCATACATGATTACTGGAAAAACCATAGCTTTGACTTGACAGACCTTTGTCAGCAAAGTAATGTCTCTGCTTTTTAATATTCTGTCTAGGTTGGTGATAACTTTTCTTCCAAGGAGCAAGTGTCGTTTAATTTCATGGTTGCAGTCGCCATCTGCAGTGATTAGAAGCCCAACAGTCTGTCACTGTTTCCACTTTTTCCCCATCTATTTGCCATGAAGTGATGTGACCAGATGCCATGATCTTAGTTTTCTGAATGTTGAGTTTTAAGCAGCTTTTCCAGTTCCTCTTTTACTTTCATCAAGAGGCTCTTTAGTTCTTCCCATTCTACCATAAGGGTGGTATCATCTGCATATTTGAGGTTATTGATATTTCTCCCGGAAATCTTAATTCCAGCTTTTGCTTTATCTAGCCCAGCATTTGCATGATGTACTATGAATATAGGTTAAATAAGCAGGGTAACAATATATAGCCTTGACGTACTCCTTTCCCAATTTGGAACCAGTCCATTGTTCCATGTCTGATTCTGTTGCTTCTTGAACCAGAACTGTTCAAGAACTGTTGCTTCTTGACCTGCATACAGATTTTTCAGGAGGCAGGTAAGGTGATCTGGCACTTCTATCTCTTGAAGAATTTTCCACAGTTTGTTGTGATCCATACAATCAAAGGCTTTGGCGTAGTCAGTAAAACAGAAGTAGATGTTTTTCAATGACCCAACAGATGTTGACAATTTGATCTCTGGTTCCTCTGCCTTTTCTAAATCCAGCTTGAACATATTTGTGAGTAGCCTGCCATTAAAGATTTTTGCCATCTCTGACTCATGATTAATTAGATGTTGTCTGTGAGGAAGAAAAGAGAGTCTAAGATGGCTCCAGAATTTCTGGTTTTAGTAACTGGATAGATGGTGATAAGAATATTAGCAGGTTTGGAAGTGATGATGAATTTGAAATATTTGTTTAGAGATATGTGATAATAGTTGATTATTAGACATGGAGCTCAGGAAAGATTTTAAATAGAGATGTAGATTAAGAGTCATCAGCAAACGGATGGTAGTTGAAGCCAGAAGGATGGATGCAATTGCCTGGGGTATGTGTGGAGTGAGAACACATCAACTCTATTTGCGGGATGGGTGAAAGAAGAGAAATTCACTGAAAGGTGGGGATAAAGCAATTAGACAGGCAGAGAGAGGATCCAAGAAAGATTTGTTAAGCTAAGAAAGACAAATGAAAGGATTTATATCAAGGAGTGGTCAGTAACCTTTCCTGCCAGCTTAGCTGTTGGGACAGGTTGCTTTCTGAGACTTAGTGCAAGCTTCTCTTTTCTATGGCATATAATGTTTCTCTGTTCTTTTTCTTCAGGTATATATCTCTCATTGAACAAGGTTGTAGTGCTTATATACACCTGAAGTTACTATGTTATAAAGTTGGCATGTTGATTTTTTCAGGTTTGAAATGTCTTTCATCATCTTTGTCTCTCTCTGTGCTTAAAAATAACCACTAATTTTTAAATTACTAGCCCCTTATAATTCCCTTAGATTAGAATTTTTATAGATACCCTGTCTCTATCTTCCCCTTGAACAGGAATAATAAAAATGGGCTAACAAAAGTAACAAGTGATTTTGGTATGGACATACTATGGTCTCTTTATTTAACTTACACATTTATACAGGTCAGCCATTCTCTTTCAATGCTTTATTTACACAAATCTGTTGTCATTGTTTAGCTATACAAAGGATTGTGAAAACTATTTTAGGTTCTACAAACATAAATAGGCCTTTGTTCTTGAGCTCAGTTTAGTCATAATTCATAAATATTTAAGTAGTTTGGAAAGTATCAATAATATTTTTTAAACTATATTAAACAACTGATGGAAAATTATACATATTATTACTAAACTATGAGTTTCATGAGAAATGGTGAAGAATAGTGTTTACAGCATATTCTCAATTGATACTTTTGAGAAAATATTTATGTTGATAAATTTTAGGCATTACTATTTATACAGCATTCTGAACACCATACAATATAACAAATATTTTAAAAATCATCTTTATATTAGAAAGCTTACAACCTATTTAAGAATTCCATTTTATTGTCATTAATAATAGTGAAGCTTCTACTTATTGATGCTTATGATGTGTCAGAATGGTGTTCAGCGCTTTCCATATATCATCTCACTTTGTGATCACAACATTATACAAATGAAGAAGTTGAGGATTATTTGTAAGTAAGTGGCAGATCTAGGATTTGAACCTGAGCCTTCCAATATCAAAACAGACCTGAATTTTCTATTATTACTGCAATAAAGTATATACTGCTGATACTACTATTACATTGTTCTGTAGGATTGATGTTTATCTCTTTTATTATTTATCTTTGTAAATTTTTACATTTATACAGATTTTAGATTATATACTTCTTGAAGGATAAAAACATTTTATCATTTTATATTATCTATGAACATAGCAGGTATTTAATTTCATGCTCTTAATCTTTATGCAGTACTCAATCATTTTGCCATACACTTCCTCTGCAAACACTGAATGTAGATACATACAGTGTGTAAGTGTCAGAGCACGTTTATGAAGCAGTTGGCCTCTGATGGTTTCTACTGATGGCCTATAATACAGCCCTCTGAACATTTCTTATACCTCCTTGACCTAAGTGAATATCATGTCTTTCCAGAGGACCCTCCTTGCCTGCATCTCAAATGAAGTCAGTTTATTCTTTCCAACTCCACATTCATTAGGTCTGGATGTGAGTGATGGCTCAGCGATAAAGAAACTACCTGCAATGCAGGAGACACAAGTTTTATCCCCTGAGTCTGGAAGATCCCCTGGAGGAGGGCATGGCAGTCCACTCCAGTATTCTTGCCTGGAGAATCCCATGGACAGAGGAGCCTGGCGTGCTACAGTCCATGGGGTTGCAAAGACAACCCCATGGTTGGACATGACTGAAGCGATTTAGCACACCTATACAAACATCTTTACTTGTCCGGTAAAAGTCTCTGATCCTTTGAGACATGTCATGTAACCATTATTACTCTCTGCTGTTAATTTCACATCTTCTCTACTATGCCTATATCCTGCCCTCCTTGGTGCTCCTTCCCCTGCTCTAGTTTTCAGCGTAGGACCCTGCTTTAAGATATTAGGTGTCAGGGAGAGGGGAAACAAGAAGGGCAGAGAGATGTAATGGAGAAAGAAAAACAAACACTTGGTGCTCCTCTGTTCCTTCTATCTACTTGGCATCTCGTTTCTGTTTTTTATCTAAACTATAAACCAATGGGTTGGTCAAATGTTGGTAGACCTCTGTGCCTGCCTGATAAGTTGATAAAGGTCAAGTGCATTATTCAGGCTTCTGATTACTATTTACACACTTTTTGTTGTTGTTGTTCAGTTGCCCAGTCATGTCCGACTCTTTGCGACCCCATGGACTGCAGCATGCCAGGCCTCCCTGTCCCTCACCATCTCCTGGAGTTTGCCCAAGTTCATGTTCATTGCTTTGGTGATGCCATCCAGTTACCTCACCATCTGACACCCTCTCCTCTTTCTGCCCTCAGTCTTTCCCAGCATCAGGGACTTCTCCAATGAGTTGTCTGTTTACATCAGATGACCAAAATACTGGAGCTTCAGCTTCAGCATCAGTCCTTCCAGTGCATATTCAGGGTTGATCTGTCTTAAGATTGACTGGTTTGAGCTCCTTGCTATCCAGGGGACTTTGAGAAGTCTTTTCCAGCACCACAGTTCAAAGGCATCAATTCTTTGGTGGTCTGCCTTCTTTAATGTCTAGCTCTCACAACTGTATATGACCACTGGGAAGACCATAGCCTCGACTAGATAGACCTTTGTTGGCAGAGTAATGTCTCTGCTTTTCAACAGTGTCTAGGTTTGTCATTGCTTTCCTGCCAAGAAGCAATCTTCTTCTGATTTCATGGCTGCAGTCACCATGTGCAGTGATTTTGGAGTCCAAGAAGAGGAAATCTGTCACTGCTTCCACCTTTTCCCCTTCCATTTGCCTTGCAGTAATGGGGCCAGATGCTATTATCTTAGTTTTTTTTTTTTAATATTTAGTCTTAAGCCGGCTCTTTCACTGTCCTCATCAAGAAGTTCTTTAGTTCTTCTTCACTTTCTGCCATTAGAGGGGTATCATCTGTATATCTGAGGTTGTTGATGTTTCTCTTGCCTATCTTGATTCCAGCTTGTAACTCATCCAACCTAGCATTTCTCATGATGTGCTCATCATATAGGTTAAACAAACAGGGTGATGGCAGACAGCCCTGTCACACTCTTTTCTTGATCTTGAACCAATCATTTGTTCCATACAGGGTTCTAACTGTTGCTTCTTGACCCACATACAGGTTTCTCAGGAGACAGTAAGATGGTCTGGTATTCCCATCACTCTAAGAGATTTTCAGTTTGTCATGATCCACACAGTCAAAGGCTTTAGCATAGTGGATGAAACAGAGATAATGTTTTTCTGAAATTCCCTTGCTTTCTCTATGATTCAGTGAATGCTAGAAATTTGATCTCTAGTTCTCCTTCCTTTTCTAAACCCAGCTTGAACATCTGGAAGTTCTTGGTTTGCATAATGCTGAAGCCTAGCATGCAAGACTTTAAGCGTGACCTTACTAGCATGGGAGATGAGTGCAATTGTCCAATGGTTAGCACATTCTTTGGTACTACCCTTCTTGGGAATTGGGATGAGGATTGACTTCTTCCAATCCTGTGGTCACTACTGGGTCTTCCAGATTTGCTGACATAATGAATGCAAAACCTTGATTTATACACTTCAGTTCAGTCACTCAGTTGTGTCTGACTCTTTGCGACCCCATGAATCGCAGCACGCCAGGCCTCCCTGTCCATCACCAATTCCTGGAATTCACTCAGACTTACGTCCACTGAGTCCGTGATGCCGTCCAGCCATCTCATCCTCGGTCGTCCCCTTCTCCTCCTGCCCCCAATCCCTCCCAGCATCAGGGTCTTTCCCAATGAGTCAACTCTTCACATGAGGTGGCCAAAGTACTGGAGCTTCAGTTTTAGCATCATTCCTTCCAAAGAAATCCCAGGACTGATCTCCTTCAGAATGGACTGGTTGGATCTCCTTGCAGTCCAAGGGACTCTCAAGAGTCTTCTCCAACACCACACTTCAAAAGCATCAATTCTTCGGCACTCAGCCTTCTTCACAGTCCAACTCTCACATCCATACATGACCACAGGAAAAACCATAGCCTTGACTAGACGGACCTCAGTCGGCAAAGTAATGTCTCTGCTTTTGAATATGCTCTCTAGGTTGGTCATAACTTTTCTTCCAAGGAGTAAGCGTCTTTTAATTTCATGGCTGCAGTCACCATCTGCAGTGATTTTGGAGCCCAAAAAATAAAGTCTGACACTGTTTCACTGTTTCCCCATCTATTTCTCATGAAGTGATGGGGCCAGATGCCATGATCTTTGTTTTCTGAATGTTGAGCTTTAAGCCAACTTTTTCACTCTCCTCTTTCACTTTCAACAAGAGGCTTTTTAGCTCCTCTTCACTTTCTGCCATAAGGATGGTGTCATCTGCATATCTGAGGTTATTGTATTTCTCCCAGCAGTCTTGATTCCAGCTTGTGCTTCTTCCAGTCCAGCATTTCTCATGATGTATTCTGCATATTAAATAAGCAGGGTGACAATATACAGCCTTAACGTCCTCCTTTTCCTATTTGGAACCAGTCTGTTGTTCCATGTCCAGTTCTAACTGTTGCTTCCTGACCTGCATACAGATATCTCAACTCCCAAATATGTATCTCTCCTAGCCCCCTATCTTGCTCATGTTTGCTGTCCGAATCCAATTATCTACCTGCCTATTCAGCATTCCCATTGGATGTCTCATATGTTTGAGTTCAAATTTATATTTATTCTCTCGTAAACTTGATCCTCTTCCAAAGTAATCTGTCATCTTTTCAATCTATCCAAAGCTGGGAATTTAGGAGTTACTTTTGACATTTTCCTTTACCCTGTAGCACTCATCCTCTTTACTACCAGCACCCTTGTCTAAGCTGATTCATGTTTTTCTTGGTATAACATTATCTCTTCATCTACTTTGTCCTTTTCCTATCCATTCATCACATTGTACTCACAGTGATCTATTCACAGTGGAAATCTGATCATGTCACTCTTGACCCCTGACTCACTTAAATGAAACCTTTAGTTTCCCATCATTTTTAGCAAAATATCAAAGACTGGGTAAGAATGATTTCAAATAATCAGCAGAAGTAATTATAATTGCTACAAAACTCTCAAGAAGCTTTATGTATTGTCTTCATTTCCAGATTCTACAGCTATTTCTGAAATCAGTTGGAATATTTGTTCCTATTGCATATTCATTAATTCAGCAGATATTTAATGAGTGTCTGCCATACTAGGGATATTTAGATATTACTGGAAATCCATTTAAAACAACAACAATAACAGTCTTTGGTAAAATGTATGGTCACTTTTAATGACTTGTTTGAAAAGGCTACTGAATGGGACAAAGACAAATGTAGTGGTTAAGACTGGGAGCTTTGGAATAAGACCTGGGTTTGATTTCTGATTCTGCACATATTAGTCTTGTGATCTTGGACAGGTTACTGAGGCTCTGTAATCCTCAGTTTCCTTGTGTTTAAAATGATGATAATTACAAGAAACACATGTTTGTTGTCAAGATTAAGGAAAATAGCATGTGAAACTCTCTTAGCTTACTGTCTGATACATAGTAAACCTTTAATAAATAGTAGCTATTATTCATTCTTTAAATATTTATTGAGTGTCTCTAATGTGCCAGGTTTTAGGCATTGGGGATACAGCAATGAACAAAACTGACAAAGTTTGAGATGACAGTTTGATATTAAATTTTAGGACTAATATAAAAAGTAGGAGTAAGACATATAAATACTTGGATCCAGTATAGAAATCAACTTATAACAACATAGTCCAAAGAGTGGCCTGCTTAGAGAGTAGAATAATCCCCATCTACAAAGATATTCCACAGTTTGTTTTGATCCGCAAAGACTTTGGCTTAGTCAATAAAGCAGAAGTAGATGTTTTTCTGGAACTCTCTTGCTTTTTCAATGATTCAGTGGATGTTGGCAATTTGATCTCTGGTTCCTCTGCTTTTTCTAAATCCAGCTTGAACATCTGGAAGTTCATGGTTCACGTACTGTCGAAGCCCGGCTTGGAGAATTTTGAGCATTACTTTGCTAGCGTGTGAGATGAGTGCAATTGTGCGGTAGTTTGAGCATTCTTTGGCATTGCCTTTCATTGGGATTGGAATGAAAACTGACCTTTTCTAGTCCTTTGGCCAATGCTGACATAATGACATAAAAAAAGCTTATTTTCCAAATTTGCTGGCATTTGAGTGCAGCACTTTCACAGCTTCATCTTTTAGGATTTGAAATAGCTCAACTGGAGTTCCATCACCTCACTAGCTTTGTTGGTAGGAATGCTTCCTAAGGCCCACTTTACTTCACATTCCAGGATGTCTGGCTCTAGGTGAGTGATCATACCATTGTGATTATCTGGGTCATGAAGATCTTTTTTATATAATTCTTCTGTGTATTCTTGCCACCTCTTCTTAACATCTTCTGCTTCTGTTAGGTCCATACCATTTCTGTCCTTTATTGAGCCCATCTTTGCATGAAATGTTCCCTTGGTATCTCTAATTTTCCTGAAGAGATCTCTAGTCTTTCCCATTCTGTTGTTTTCCTCTATTTCTTTGCATTGATCACTGAGGAAGGCTTTCTTGTCTCTCCTTGCTACTCTTTGGAACTCTGCATTCAAATGCGTATATCTTTCCTTTTCTCCTTTGCCTTTTGCTTCTCTTCTTTTCACAGCTATTTGTAAGGCCTCCTCAGACAACCATTTTGCCTTTTTGCACTTCTTTTTCTTGGGGATGGTCTTGATCCCTGCCTCCTGCACAATGTCATGAGCCTCCTGAGAAATCTGTATGCAGGTAAGGAAGCAATAGTTAAAACTGGACATGGAACAACAGACTAGTTCCTAATCGGGAAAGGAGGACATCAAGGCTGTATGTTGTCACCCTGCTTATTTAACTTATATGCAGAGTACATCATGAGAAATGCTAGACTGGATGAAGCACAAGCTGGAATCAAGATTCCCAGGAGAAATCTCAATAACCTCAGACATGCAGATGACACCACCCTTATGGCAGAAAGTGAAGAAGAACTAAAGAGCCTCTTGATGAAAGTGAAAGAGGAGAGTGAAAAAGTTGAGCTTAAAGCTCAACATTCAGAAAACTAAGATCATGGCATCTGGTCTCATCACTTCACGGCAATAAATGGGGAAACAATGAAAACAGTGACAGACTTTATTTTATTTATTTTCCAAAATCACTGCAGATAGTGACTGCAATCATGAAATTAAAAGATGCTTGCTTCTTGGAAGAAAAGTTATGACCAACCTAGACAGCATATTAGAAAGCAGAGCATTACTTTCCCAACAAAGGTCCATCTAGTCAAAGCTATGGTTTTTCCAGTAGTCATGTATGAATGTGAGAGTTGGACTATAAACAAAGCTGAGCACCAAAGAATTGATGCCTTTGGATGAGACTCTTGAGAGTCCCTTGGACTACAAGGAGACGCAACCAGTCCATCCTAAAGGAAATCAGTCCTGAATATTCATTGGAAGGACTGATACTGAAGCTGAAACTCCAATATTTTGGCCACATGATGTGAAGAACTGACTCATTTGAAAAGACCCTGATGCTGGGAAAGATTGAAGGCATGAGGAGAAGGGGATGACAGAGGATGAGATGGTTGGATGGCATCACTGACTGACTGGACATGAGTTTGAGTAAACTCTGGAAATTGGTGATGGAGAGGGAAGCCTGGCATGCTGCAGTCCATGGGGTCACAAAGCATCGGACACGACTGAGGGACTGAACTGAACTGAACAAAGATATTCAAACACAGGATGATAAAGTTATGTGATTGACTGATTAACAATAGACTTTTTGCATGCCTGTCTATATAGATGGTGACTTTTTGTAAAAGATCTTATTGTTTTCACTGTCATGGTGCGAGTTCAGTCCCTACAAGCAACACATGGTTGGGGGAAGAAGAAAGCTTTTTTGGCCACATGTATTTCTCTGTTTCCCTGGGAGTGAGTAAATAATAGGTCTCATAAACTAAGACTTCTAGGACTATTGAAGCTGAGTGATGGGTACCTACTAGAATTGGAAGAAGGAAAAAGAAAAGAAGGCAGCAGGCAGATTTCTCCTGAATTGAATGTTTAATGGTCTGGTTGAAGAGGAGGATTCAGCAAAAGAGATCAGGAAGGGGCAAAGAAGATGAAATTTAAAAGCTACCCATTATGGAAAATTTCAAACATATATAAAAATAGAACAGTATAATGAATATCCATGTACCCATTACTCAGCTTCAACAGTTAGCAATTTGTGAGTAATCTCTACCCACTCTTTATCCCTCCCCACTATTGTTTAAAGGCAATCCCAGTCATCATATTATTTTATCTATGAATATTTCAGTATGTATCTTAAAGGGTTTTTTTTAATCCAACCATAATATTATAATCACACCCTTAAAATTAATAATAATTCTATTCAGTGTTCTTATTTCTCTGTTTGTCTCATAAATGTTTTGTTTTGCTTTATGTTGTTTGATGCAGTACCCAGAAAAGATACATGCATTGTGATTGGTTGATGCACTCTTAAGTTTCTTTAAATCTTCTATTTGCTTTTTGTATTTTATTTGGGCTTAGAGAACTTCTTATAATCTAGACTTTGTTAATTGCATCTTTGTGGTATCACTTAACATGCTCCTTTGCCCTGAATTAGCTGTGAATTGGTATTGAATGTAGAAACTTGATGACATATATGCCTGCACACTCAATCGTGTTCAACTCTTTGCGACCTCATGGACTGTAGCCCACCAGGCTCCTCTGTCCATGGGATTCTCTGGGCTGGAATACTGGAGTGGGTTGCCATTTTCTCCTCCATGGGATCTCCCCAGCCTGGGGACAGAACCCATGTCTCCTGGGGCTCCTGCAGCTCCTGCATTGGCAGGTGAATTCTTTACCACTAAGCCATCTGGAAAGCTGTAGAAACTTGATTAGGTTTAGATTTAAATTTTTCCTTCATCAGATGGAAGTAAATTTTTCCAGATCCATCGGAATTGGTATTATGTATTTGGTATTGGTATTTGTATTGGTATTGGTATTTCTGTAATAACTGGTCATCTGTCTTTTTTATGATGTTAAGCTATTAACAGTTTTTGCTCTGATCCATTATCAGTTATGGTGCTATTCTAATTCTATCCTTCCAAAATTCTAGAATGAAAGAATTTAAGTATTGGCTGATAAATATATTAGATTCCTTTTAGGATCCTTGAATTTCTATATTTATTTACATACTTTAGAAGAAAACTTTTTTTTTTAATTGGCTATGCTGATTTTTCATTGCTGCACTAGAACTTTTTCTAGTTGTGGAGAGCAGGGGCTACTCTCTAGTTGCTTATGAGGGCTTCTCATTGCAGTGGCTTCTTTTGTTGCAGACCACAGGATCTAGAGTACGAACTTCAGTAATTTTGGAATGTGGGCTCAAGAGTTACAGCTATGGACTCTAGAGCACAGGATCAGCAGTTATGGTGCACAGACTTAGCTGCCTTGTGGCATATGGGGTCTTCACAGAGCAGGGGTTGAACCCATGTCCCCTGCATTGACAGGTGGATTTTTAACCACTGGACCTCTGGGGAAGCCTGGGAACAGATTTTACTTTGTTAATATGTGTTATTCTATTTGAGAAGCATTGTCTTGCTGCTTTGTGCTACTATCATTTATATTTGAATTTGAAAATTGCCTGCAATTTACTAAGATGCAGCCCTTGAGGGCTGTAGATATGCAAGTTACCCATGTGCTGTTCCCCCTGGACATTTGGTGGTGGTCTGTTTTCAAAAGTAAGTTAAGAGAGGTAGAAACTAGAAACTCCATGTATGCATATTGATCTTTTATGTAAGTATTAATAAAAATAGTTTCTCTTACTTACACCACTTACATAAAGTAATTTTGTTTCATTCAAGTTATGCAAAAATTGTACTTTGAAGTTATAACATCTTTTTATATAACTTCCTTCTATTTAAAATCAGAGAGGATACATGGATTTTTTCCAGCCCCATAATCTAATGTTAAATTTGTTTCGTTGCCAAATACCCATTTTAAAGCTAGAGACATACTGTTCCCATAACTCTTATATAATTTGGAGTAAATTCCCTCTTAAATGCAGTAGAGAGACATTTGTTACCCAGGGTATGCTTTTAGAGGCATTTACAATAGCACATGTCATTTGACTGTTTACCTTTAGCATTGTTTTCAGTCAGATAATTAATACATATTTTATAATACTAATAATAACTACTATAATAGATAATATTTAGTATCTAGTATATAAATGCAGGATGGCAACCCACTCCAGTATTCTTGCCTGGAGAGTCCCAGGGACGGGAGAGCCTGGCAGGCTGCCGTCTATGGGGTCGCACGAGTTGGACACGACAAGCAACTTAGCAGCAGCAGCAGCACACATCATATTCTACACATTCTACATAATTAAATGTATTGATGTTCCATAACAAAGCATCTCTTTGGAATTTTTGGAAAGCCCCAACCCAGATGCTTATGTACTTCCTGCTTAGAACTCTTCCAGTTTTGTGCAATCCAGAATTCCTTCCCCTGTCCTGTACAATCATAAAGAAATAATGGGAAATGGAACTCTAAGATGCCAAAGAGGTGGTTCACTGGAGTCTCTACCCATAGTACCCCACTGGAATCAGAGCCTTAGGAATTTAGAGGTGGGTAAAATGAGAGAGGCTTTCTGTTTCTCCTCTTTTGAGCCTCTACAAATTGTTTTTTGCCCCCTCTGGTTTTCTGCTTTTGTTCCTCTATATTCTAGTACCTCTACATTTTTTTTCTCTGTTATCTTTTTATTGTTTCTTTCTGAAAGACTTAAAGTCACAGAGAAATAATGAAACTTTGTGAGGAGTTTGTGATGGATAGCAAATATTGACCCTTGCATTTAGCAATATTGTTTGGGCTATAAGAAATCATTGTACTAGAGTTTGGCATTATCATTTGTATTATACATGACTTATATTCATAATTTTTCTTATTATCTTTAATATCTCTCATTTGTTATTCATCAGTTAATACACATATAATATCTAAAATACTTTTTAAAGTTACTATTTATGTCAAACCAAAGCATGTCAAGAACCAAATAGGTTTTCCTACTAAGCAATCCCATGTTGAGAAAATTCTAGCTGTCTAAAAAAACAAGTTCATAATAGTTGGCTCTGATAAACTATGACTGCCTATTTCAAAGTCATATGGCATATTGGAAAGCAAGACAACTTGAGAAATTATATACTCTGATTATTACAATGATCATTTCCCATACATGGGAACAATGAACAGTATATGTTGTGTGAAAAATTGTATAAATCGTATGTTGAATTGGTTCTTAGTGCTTTTCTACTACTATCCTTCTACTTCTCTGTATATTCATCTATTAATTTTTGAGAGTTTGATATTGAAATGCCAACAAAAATATCTTTATTTACTTATAAAACTAATTTTAATATATAATGGAGCTATATGTCACCTTGTTCTGTATTTTCCAAGTCTCCTATAAATGTGTTGTCATATTTCTACAATTTAGAAAAATCCAGTGAGGAGTGTAGGAGAGTTATACTGTACTAGGTTGTTCCTGGCTCAGTTGATAATGAGTTATGCATAGGATGATGGGCTGAGTGCTGTCCAAAACCTACATGCAAAAACAGACCTGGAACTGCGGAATAATATTTTCATCCCTCTCTGTATTATCAATATATAGATTTTATGCCTTTGGTGTTACACCTCTGATTTTAGTGATTAATTTAGTTCTGAGCGACTGAGCTGAACTGAACTGAAGAATCAGATGGCAAAAGGCATTTTGTCAGACTTTTATCTTCAAATTTTATTTTCATAATACTAATATTTTTAATTTGCTATGCTAAAAATGTAAGGATGTCAGTATTTAGTTAAATATTGAACAGAATAAATTCATTCATTTCAGTTCAGTATCTCGATTGTGTCCAACTCTTTGTGACCCCATGAATTGCAGCACGCCAGGCCTTCCCATCCATCACCGACTCCCAGAGTCCACCCGAACTCATGTCCATCGAGTCAGTGATGCCATCCAGCCATCTCATCCTCTGTTGTCCCCTTCTCCTCCTGCCTCCAATCCTTCCCAGCATCAGGGTCTTTAACAGTGAGTCAACTCTGCGCATGAGGTGGCCAAAGTATTGGAGTTTCAGCTTTAGCATCAGTCCTTCCAAAGAACATCCAGGACTGATCTCCTTTAGGATGGACCAGTTGAATCACCTTGCAGTCCAAGGGACTTTCAAGAGTTCTCCAACACCACGGTTCAAAAGCATCAATTCTTTGGCACTCACCGTTTTTCACAGTTCAACTCTCACATCCATACATGACCACTGGAAAAGCCATAGCCTTGACTAGATGGACCTTTGTTGGCAAAGTAATATTTCTCTTTTGAATATGCTATCTAGGTTGGTCATAACTTTCTGTCCAAGGAGTAAGCGTCTTTTAATTTCATGGCTGCAATCACCATCTGCAGTGATTTTGGAGCCCCCAAAAATAAAGTCTGACACTGTTTCCCTAGCTATTTGCCATGAAGTGATGGGACCAGATGCCATGATCTTAGTTTTCTGAATGTGAGCTTTAAGCCAACGTTTTCACTCTCCTCTTTGACTTTCATCAAGAGGATTTTTGTTCCTCTTCACTTTCTGCCAAAAGGGTGGTGTCATCTGCATATCTGAAGATATTGATATTTCTCCCAGCAGTCTTCACTCCAGCTTGTGTTTCTTCTAGCCCAGCGTTTCTCATGATGTACTCTGCATAGAAGTTAAATAAGCAGGGTGACAATATACAGCCTTGATGTACTCCTTTTCCTATTTGGAACCAGTCTGTTGTTCCATGTCCAGTTCTAACTGTTGCTTCCTGACCTGCATATAGGTTTCTCAAGAGACAGGTCAGGTGGTCTGGCATTCCTATCTCTATCAGAATTTTCCACAGTTTATAGTGATCCACATAGTCAAAGGCTTTGGCATAGTCAATAAAGCAGAAATAGATGTTTTTCTGGAACTCTCTTGCTTTTTCCATGATCCAGCGGATGTTAGCAATTTGATTTCTGGTTCCTTTGCCTTTTCTAAAACCAGCTTGAACATCAGGAAGTTCACGGTTCACGTATTGCTGAAGTCTGGCTTGGAGAATTTTGAGCATTACTTTACTAGTGTGTGAGATGAGTACAATTGTGCGATAGATTGAGCAATCTTTGGCATTGCCTTTCTTTGGGATTGGAATGAAAACTGACCTCTTCCAGTCCTGTGGCCACTGCCAGTTTTCCAAATTTGCAGGCATATTGAGTGCAGCATTTTCACAGCATCATCTTTCAGGATTCCAAATAGCTCAACTGGAATTCCATCACCTCCACTAGCTTTGTTCATAGTGATGCTTTCTAAGGCCCACTTGACTTCACATTCCAGGATGTCGGCTCTAGGTGAGTGATCACACCATCGTGATTATCTTGGTTGTGAAGGTCTTTTTTGTACAGTTCTTCTGTGTATTCTTGCCACCTCTTCTTAATATCTTCTGCTTCTGTTAAGTCCGTACCATTTTTGTCCTTTATTGAGCCCATGTTTGCATGAAATGTTCCCTTGGTATTTCTGATTTTCTTAAAGAGATCTCTAGTCTTTCCCATTCTGTTCTTTTCCTCTATTTCTTTGCGTTGATCGCTGAGGAAGGCTTTCTTACCTCTCCTTGCTATTCTTTGGAACTCTGCATTCAAATGGGAATATCTTTCCTTTTCTCCTTTGCTTTTCGCTTCTCTTCTTTTCACAGCTATTTGTAAGGCCTCTTCAGACAACCATTTTGCTTTTTTGCATTTGTTTTCCATGGGGATGGTCTTGATCCCTGTCTCTTGTACAATGTCACAAACCTCCGTCCATAGTTCATCAGGCACTCTATCAGATCTAGTCCCTTAAATCTATCTCTCACTTCCACTGTATAATCGTAAGGGATTTGATTGAGGTCATACCTGATTTTTCTAGTGGTTTTCCCTAGTTTCTTCAGTTTAAGTCTGAATTGGCAATAAGGAGTTCATGATCTGAGCCACAGTCAGCTCTTGGTCTTGTTTTTGCTGACTGTATAGAGCTTCTCCATATTTGGCTGCAAAGAGTATAATCAGTCTGATTTCAATGTTGACCATCTGGTGATGTCCATGTATTGAGTCTTCTCTTGTATTTATTACAGACTTATAAAATGGTCAGGATAGTTGGACCCTTACTTTGGGGAATTCACTTGAATTTTCTTACGATTTCAGTGAACTTTCCAGTGAGCATTTACCATACATCTACTCAGTAATACTCACCAAAAAGAAATGAAACCCACATCTCCCTTTAATAAATGTATAGGTTAATTCAAGGAACAAATTCATAATAGTTACAATACACTCTGAGCAGGACTATAATAGTATGTAAGGAATGTTCTGTAGCATAGAAAGATGTAATGATCGTTATTTCTCCAAGGAGAGCTGGTCAGGGAGAATAGATTATGTTTGGTCTGGACCCTGAAGTATAAACAGAAATTTACAAGATGGATAAGGTAGGGGCTATGACATACCTTTCATACTGAAGAATGAGTAGAGGGAAAAACATAGAGCATTTGTCCCACCCTCTCACCCCAGAACTGCCCATAGAGGTCAACATATCAGTGCTGATAATGTTTTCTTTCTCATTATAGGGCTCTTGAATTGGCTGTAAAATACAAAACACATGTTGACACAGTTCTTGCTTACCGTCAAAAATTTTTGGAGACATTTGGTAAACAGGAAACTAATAAACGATACCTGCAGTATGCAGAAGGTGTAAGTATTATGCAGATTTTATAATAATTATATGCTTTATATGTTATTTGTCTCGATGAGACAAAATTGAATAACTTTCCTACTGTAATCTCTAAAAATAACTGCTTCTTGTCTTTCAATGTTGCAGTTTTATTTTGACTATATAATTATATTACAGAATACTTTTCTGGACTCTTATAGCCATGTTTTGCTTAACTCAAGTCTGTTCTTACAGTTTCCAGTGTATGTTAAGGTTGTGTCCTAACTGATATTTTTAGATAAACAACATAAAATGTGAAGATAAAGGCTTCTAACTCCTGAATTTTATCTTCTACCAGCTGCCCTTTCTATTCCAGGGGAATAAGCACAGAGGGCAGTGGCCAGAACTTGGATACTTTGTCACTTTGCAGATTCTAGGGAGCCTGGTGCCTCACCTGGGTAGACTTCACCACCTAGAACCAAAGAAGGCTGACCCTTTGTCTCTTAAGTTCCTACCAGAACTTAAGGTTTTGTCAACCCAGATAGGAAAAAAGCCATTCTAGTACATACCAGCACACAAGGGTAGCCAGTGCCTAGAACAGAAATGATTGTGGCCCCCTGCCCAGATACTTCTAGATTCAAATGGCAAAAATAGAGCTCACTTCTAGCCGTGGGAGATCCAATTTGTAAACCCAAGACAGGGCTAACCATCCCGCAGCTCGGCAAACTAGTTGATTTCCTTATCCTTTTAGGCATGCATATATTCAAAATGTGTTTGTAAGTACTCAGTCTGGATTAGCCACCACACTAGGTGTTGAATCAGACATGGCTTCTGTCTTCATGGAGCTTATAGACCATGTGGGGGCTTTCCTGGTGGCTCAGATGGTAAAGAATCAGCCTGCAATGGAGGAGACCCAGGTTTGCCCCCTGAGTTGGGAAGATGCCCCCGGAGAAGGGAATGGCTACCCACTCCAGTATTCTTGCCTGCAGAATCCCTTGGACAGAGGAGCCTGGTGGGCTATAGTCCGTGGGGTCGTAAAGAGTTGAACATGAGTGAGTGACTAACACTTTCACTTTCTTTCATAGACCATGTGGGAGTGATTCTCGGTGGGGACAGAATACAATGGAATGTTCTGCTTCATTGTTGGGGTGGGTGAAATATATTAACCCATCCTCTTTGGAAGAGGAAAGATGTAGAGAGAGGCACCTACTAAAGACCTTATCCATTTGCTGTATGTAGAATATCGAGTGTCATGAGCCACATTTTTGGACTTCAGGACAGTTTTCAGGGTAATGAAGACTTTGGAGCTATTCTTAATTCTGCAGTGTAACTTCATCATCTGGATCCAGGATAGACACAGTTGTGGGTTTTTTGGTAGAAAGGGACATATTTTATAGAAGCTTCACAATTTTTTGGTTTGATTCAGAAATGAATTGTTTGGGCTATTAGCCTTCTGTAAGAGCTCTGAGGGCTGTACTTTTTAATTCACAGAATATGACAGCAGCCACCACCACTATGGTGTGAAACAGCCCAGAAAATCATTGGTCAGCTAATCTCTTCTGTCTGTTTTGAAAATATGATAGTATGTTGAAAATGAGCGCCCACTTTAAATTTCCTTTACTATATAATTTTGAAGCAAATTAATACTACTCTGCTTCCTCTTCATCATATTATTATCAATATTTTTTTCACTATGTTCACATTAGGTGCTTTTGAGGACATAGAAAATATAGTTTTACCTCAAAGTTATATTTCAGATTCTAAAAACTTAAAACTCTTCTCCTCTTTTTCATTATATACATATTCAACTATAAATAACATGTTAATACTTCAATCATAAGAGTAGCTGAAATGTTCAAAATAGGATAATCAGAACAACATGACTTTTCTTGGGTATTTTGTTTCCTTTTTTTGCCTCCCTGTGGCCCCATGTTCTAGTTTCCAACTTGTCTTCATAAATGTAATTTGGAAGTTAACTAGAAATCATAAAACAGTATTTCAAGATGAAAATTTTAAATAAAAGCCAAAGTATTGATGCTTTTGAACTGTGGTGTTGGAGAAGACTCTTGAGAGTCCCTTGGACTGCAAGGAGATCCAACCAGTCCATTCTGAAGGAGATCAGTCCTGGGTGTTCATTGGTAGGACTGATGTTGAAGCTGAAATTCCAATACTTTGGCCACCTGATATGAAGAGCTGACTCATTTGAAAAGACCCTGATGCTGGGAAAGATTGAGGGCAGGAGGAGAAGGGGACCACAGAGGATGAGATGGTTGGATGGCATCACCGACTCAATGGACATGGGTTTGGGTGGACTCTGGGAGTTGGTGATGGACAGGGAGGCCTGGTGTGCTGTGGTTCATGGGGTTGCAAAGAGTTGGACATGACTGAGCAACTGAACTGAACTGAACTGAACTAAGATGAAAATAATCTTTGACTTAAAATTTCTTAACCAAAATTGTGATTATATAAACTTTTTATTTTGGAACTAACAATTGAATAGAAAAAGATCACTTTTGTAAACCTTGAAAAATTTATTCTAGATAGCTGGTGAATTCAAATGGCTTCTAAGATGAAAATAATCTTTGACTTAAAATTTCTTAACCAAAATTGTGATTATATAAACTTTTTATTTTGGAACTAACAATTGAATAGAAAAAGATCACTTTTGTAAACCTTGAAAAATTTATTCTAGATAGCTGGTGAATTCAAATGGCTTCACAATGCATAACATAAAAGTTTATAAGATGTGAAGCTTGACATACATTCATATTTATGAGCCCTGAAATGTCATTTGGGCCTTTCTAGTTTAAAATGTGGAAATCTGAGATCTATACAAGGTATACGGTCTTCTAAGAACCCCATTAGAGTCATTATACCTGGTCTACAGTGGTGTTCAGCAAGTGTTTATAAGATAATTCATTAGTCTGGCAAATAAAATCTACTTGAGGAATACATTCAGTTCAATGAATACATACTCTGTGCAAAAAGAAAAGTAGAAGAGCCAGGAAATGTTTAAAGCATTATGCTAGGAGAAAGAAAAAAGGAATGATAAATAGGAGAGAAAATAGTGAGAGATTAAGTGGTAGCTCATTTCCTGGATAATTAGTGATCTCTCATTCATTCAGTATTTATTGAGTACCTCCTACAGACAATGTGTTCTTCTTGGTGGTTGGGATATAATAGTAAACCTGGTGGACACTGACCCTTTGAAATTTGTATTCAAATAGAGGCAATAGATAATTTTATAGTTAATTGTTCATTTCATTTGTGATAATAGCTTTGAAGGTAGTGTGTATAGTGCTATAAGACTTTATGAATGTGGAGCCTGACCTAGAATGGGGGTATCATCAAAGATTTTTCAACGGAAAGCAAATGATGTTACAGCTGAACTCTGAAGGATGGGTAGAAACCAATCAAGGGAAGAGGGTGTGGGGATGGACACATTCTAGGATAGGGAAGCCTCAGAAGTGGTTAAGAGTGATGAGCAAAGAGGTTGACCTGAGAGTTTCATAGGGCATATTAGGTAAGTTTCGTGAGTCTGGGTGAACTCCGGGAGTTGGTGATGGACAGGGAGGCCTGGCGTGCTGCGATTCATGGGGTCGCAAGGAGTTGGACACGATGGAGCTATTGAACTGAACTGAACTTGTACTTTCTGTTATTTGCTAACTGAAGCATCATGAACATATGAGAGAAAACATAGAACTCTCATGTTCCTACCACTCTTCAATCCACCCTTTTGCCCATTTCAGTTCATGGCACCCAATCCATTCAATGGTTCAGTCACAATCTTCCAGCTCATCCCTGACTCCTTTCATACTCCTCTCACACCCTTTGTCTGTCAGCAGCTCTTTCAGTTCTGTTTTCAATATAGAGTTCATCCTCTCCTATTCCTGGCCCACTACTGTCTACTTTTTCTCAGCAGCCAGATGAGTCTTTGATAAACCTAAATTAGATTACATCTTGATCCTGCTTTAAAATCCTGCAACTTGGAATAGAATTCAGAGTCCTTACCAGGCCGACAGGCTGTCTGGGCTCTAGCCCAGCCTACCTTTCTGACACATCCCCTTCCACTGCCCTCTCCCAGCTGCACTGGCTCCGTCTTCCTCAAAGTCTGCCCGTCCTCCCATGGAAGGCCTTGGCACTGCCCTTCTGTACCCTCACTTCTTGCTATAGTGGCTTCTCTATTTGTCACTCAGGTCTGATCTCAGATGTTCCCCACCTCAGGAGGACTTATCTGAGGACCTCATCTCATGGTGCTTACCCAGTCAAACCCTATCATAGTGCCTTATTTTATTAACAGCACTTATCCCTGTAGAAACTGTCTTGTTTGTGCGTGTGTTCACTTCTTTATTGTCTCTCTCTCTCCCTCTCCTGGCTGCTCCTTGAGGGCAGGCCCAGTCTTGGTAACTGTTATCTCCCAAGACCTAACATTCACAGAGTGTGAATCTCTGCAGTGCTTCTGGCCATGACAGAAGCAGGAGATGGCTGAGTCCTGCTGCAGTGGAAGACCTGAGTCCTTGACGAGGCTTCTGGACAGAGTGCGGGTGCGGAGGAGATGACGGGGAGCAGGGGAGAATCCGTGAGGCTTTCAGAGACCTGGGCTCCAGATAGCGGTTCACATTAGTTCCTAGCTGTTCTATGGAAAAAGCGTCAGAGGAAAAGGGCCTGAGAAACATCTGTGGCTACAGTCATGGGAAGCCCCAGCTCGGAGAGGCCTTGGGGCGGGGTGTGTGTGGGGAGGTCTCCAGTCACCCTGGGGCCTTTGGTCACAGATTCCACTACTGCTGGGGCCCAGAGGCTTTGGCGTCACCAACCACCTTGACCACCGTCACCCGGAAAGCGGGCATTCTGTTGCGGAGGGAGGGAGGGAGTGGGCAGTGCTGCCAGCACAAGGCCTCTGGTCAGATCCAGGAACTGGCCAGACTGAGGCCAGTCAGGCCCTGGCCAGGGAGGGGCTGCTATACACATTTCCTGGCACACATTTCTTTTCTCCTTTTAGAGGAGCAAATGTCGCTGGGGCCTTGGCCACAGCTTCCTGCCTCCTTCTGAGATCAGAAGCCACAGCTACAGTCTCAGTGGCTACCCTGCCACACTAGCTTCAGAGACTGCGGGCCAGGCACCCTGTCTCCACCCCCACCTTTCCCAAGGTGTGTGCTCTATGAGCAGGCATGACTAGTGACAGTTACCTTGGCCTCTCGGGGAGGGGAAGCTCTGGCTCTGAGGGACCAGATAGCTCTGGCAGAACTGCACTCAACACAGGCCAGGCAGAGCTCTCCACTACTCCAACTCCCGGCTCTGGAAAAAAAAATCACTGATCTGCTAAGCAATGAGAACAGACGCAATTACTGTGATGAGGGCCCACCTGTAGTCTGACATTTCTGGGCTGTGAGCTTCAAGCTGTCTCTGGTTCCAGGAAGGACACTGCTCCCCCACCTGCCCCTGCCCTCCAGCCGTAGTGAGCCATCTGTGCTGCTCTAGGGAGCCACCCTCTGTCATGGTTGCTACGCTGCTTTCTCTGCCTGGAACAGCCTTCCCTGTTGTCTTCTTTCCTGTCAGCTGACTTCCCATCATATCCTCAGGAGTCGCTGGAAGCCCTCCATCACCCCTCACCAGCTGGGTGGGGACACTTCTCTTGGCTCCCACTGTCCTGGCACTACAGTGTTTTCTCAAGGAGGCTGCCACTAAGATCCTCAAGGGTCCACCTTGGCCACCATATTTTAATTCATTGTCCCTCCCTCCTCACCATTCCCAGATCCCTTATCTGGTCTACTTTTCCCAAAGCATTTATCACCTTCTCACATACCATATGTACACTTCTTATTAGGACCTCATCACTGTATTGTCTTTCTCCCTGCCAAGCTGCACAAGGGCAGGGATCTTTGGCTATTTTGTTCCCTTATGCATGCTAAGCCCTCAGAAGAGCATTTGGCATTTAGTGAGTGGGCAATGAATATTAGGGCTTCCTAGGTGGTGGTGGTGGTAAAGAAGCTGCCTGCCAAGGCACAAGATACAAGAGACACAGGTTCTATCCCTGGGTCAGGAAGATCCCCTGGAGAAGGAAATGGCAACCCATTTTAGTATTCTTGTCTGGAAAGTTCCACGGACAGAGGAGCCTGGCAGGCTATATTCATGGATATCACAGAGTCAGACATGACTGAGCGTGCTTGCGCACACACACACACTACATATAAATGGAATGAATGAATGAACCACAGCTGTCTGTTTACTTGTTGGTGAGCTCCTTAAGTGCAGAGCTTAAAGATAAGGAATCTCTATATCCTCAGTACCCAGTGAAGGATTGTGCGCAGAGCAGGACTTTCAGCCCGGCATGCAAGACTCCCATCATCTCTCACCAAGATTCTTGCCAGCCTCATCCTGCAAGGTAAAGCAGAAAGGAAGTGGTTATGGCTGAAAGAGTGGCCTCATGAGTGGGCTTTGCCATCCTCACCAGGGGTCACTCTTGTCTGCCTGCTCTGACAATGTCTGGATCACTTCACAAATGGGATAAATGCCCAAATCTCTTGCCAGTCAGTGGACAGGTGAACTTGGGTATGAATGACTCTAATATCTGAGCAAGTGTGTGAACTTTATCAGCATAGTTGCGTGACCACAAGATATGCCATGGGTATACTCAGAATTAACTGAGGGATATTACAGGGGACTGGATGTGTGTGGGAAGGGAATTTCCTACAATTTTCCCAATTACTAGAACAACAGCAGGGAGGGGAACTACATATTATAAATCATGGAGGAAGGAAACAATTCTTCATTAAATGGTGATAGAGAAAATGGCTATTTTTTGGGGGGGAAAACCTGTTAAAATCCCTACCTCACACTACCCAACAAAATTAACTCTAGCTGATTAAAATGAAATGTAAAAAAAAAAAAAATAGAAGACAAAATATATATCCTCTCATTTCAAGCAAGGATTTTCTAAGAATAAAAATCAGTGAAAGAATTTATCCAAGAGAAATCAAAGTATATATCCACATACGGACTTGCACTTGAATTGTAGCAGTTTTATGTGTAGTAGCCCCCAAACTGGAAACAACCCACATTTTCACCACTAGATAAATGGTTAAACAAATTATATGAAGCACTACTCAGCAATATAAAGGAAGGCTCAGTCGGTAAAGAATCTGCCTGCAACGCAGGAGACCTGGGTTCGACTCCTGGGTCGGGAAGATCCCCTGGAGAAGGAAATGGCAATCCACTCCAGTATCCTTGCCTGGAAAATCCCATGGATGGAGGAGTCTGGAGGGCTACAGTCCACAGAGTTGCAAGAGTCGGACACGACTTAGCAACTAAACCACTATACATTCGTAGCAACATGGATGGACCTAGAGACTGTCATACTGAGAGAATTAAGTCATAATCGTATGATATCACTTACATGTAGAATCTTAAAAAATGACACAAATGAACTTATTTACAAAACAGAAAGAGACTCACAGACATAGAAAACAAACATGGTTACCAAAGGAGAGACCAGGGTAGAGGGGCAGAGATAAATTAGGAGTTTCAGATTAAGATATACACACTACTATATATAAAATAGGTAAACAGCAAAGACCTGCTGTACAGCATAGGAAACTATAGTCAGTATTTTGTAATAATCTTAATGGAGAAGAATCTGAAAAAGAAGAGGAACAAAAGAGCATCTTAAAGAAGGTAAAATAGAGAGAGAAAAAGTTGGCTTAAAACTCAACATTCAAAAAACTAAGATCATGGCATCTGGTCCCATTCAGTTCAGTTCAATTCAGTCGCTCCGTCGTGTCCGACTATTTGCGACCCCATGAATCGCAGCACGCCAGGCCTCCCTGTCCATCACCAACTCCCAGAGTTCACTCAGACTCATGTCCATCGAGTCAGTGATGCCATCCAGCCATCTCATCCTCGGTCATCCCCTTCCCCTCCTGCCCCCAATCCCTCTCAGCATCAGAGTCTTTTCCAATGAGTCAACTCTTCGCATGAGGTGGCCAAAGTACTGGAGTTTCAGCTTTAGCATCATTCCTTGCAAAGAAATCCCAGGGCTGATCTCCTTCAGAATGGACTGGTTGGCTCTCCTTGCAGTCCAAGGGACTCTCACTTCATGGCAAATAGATGGAGGAAAAATGTAAACAATGACAGACTATTTTCTTGGGCTCCAAAATCACTGCAGACAGTGACTACAGCCATGAAATTAAAAGACGCTTGCTCCTTTGAAGAAAATCTATGACAAACCTAGACAGTGTATTAAAAAGCAGAGGCATCATTTTGCTGACAAAGGTCCATCTAGTCAAAGCTATGGTTTTTCCAGTAGTCATATACAGATGTGAGAGTTGGACCATAAAGAAGGCTGAGCACTGAAGAATTGATGCTTTCAAACTGTAGTATTAGAGAAGACTTTTGAGAGTCCCTTGGACAGCAAGGAGATCAAATCAGTCAACCGTAAAGGAAATCAAACCTGAATATACATTGGAAGGACTGATGTTGAAGCTGAAGCTCCAATACTTTGGCTACCTGATGTGAAGAGCCAAAACTCACTGAAAAAAACCCTGATGCTAGGAAAGATTGAAGGCAGGAGGAGAAGAGGGTGACAGAGGACAAGATGGTTGGATGGCATCACCGATTCAGTGGACATGAGTTTGAGCAAACTCCAGAGAACATGAAGGAGAGGGAAGCCTAGTGTGCTGCAGTCCATGGGGGTCACAAAGAGGCAGACACGACTGAGTGACTGAACATAACAAAACATTATATATATATATATATATATATATACAAAAACAATCACTTTGCTGTGTACTTTAAAACAATCTTATAAATTAACTATACTTCAATTTCAAAAAATCATTAAAAAAAGGATGGCACTATTGATACATGCAACAGCACAGCTAAATCTCAAAATACTTATGCTGACCAAAAGAAGCCAGACCAAGAAGACTACATACTGTTTGAGTCTATTTACATAAAATTCTAGAAGACGTAAATAGTGATGAATGGATAGGAGGAAGAGATCATAAATGGGCATGAGGAAACTTCTTGGGGTGATGCATATGTTCACAATCTTGATTATGGCTGCAGTTTTACACTTGAATGTATTGTGTGCTGTGCCCAGTTGCTCAGTCATGTCTGACTCTTTGTGACCCCATGGACTGTAGCCCTAGAGCCCAGGAGACGCAACTGCTGACGCCCACACTCCCTGTAGCCAGTGTTCTGCAGTAAGAGAAGTCTGTGTGCCACAACTAGAGAAGCCCCCACTTACTGCAGCCAGAGGAAGCTCACACATGGCAATGAAGATTCAGTGCAGCCAAGAATAATCAACTTTTACAAATTATTCTTTAAAAATGTATGTCAGTAGTATCTAAATAAAACTGCTTTTAAAGAATCAGTGAACAAAAATCACAAGTAAAAAGGGAAACAGATTTTTAAACTTCTTTTCACATTATACCTTATATATAATAATATGTACAGGTATTATGTGTGCAATTCAATGATTTTTTTTTATATATGTATACACTTCTGTATACATATCAGGTCAGCATCTAGGATATTTCCAGTACTCCAGAAGGCTTCCTAATGGTCCCCCATTGCCTAATATCTCTCTGAAAGTAACCCAGAAAGGCAAGTATACATTCTAGCATACAAATTTAAAACTTCTATGTATGAAATATCAATCACTACAATTACATTAATAAGTAATTAACGTGCTGTATAAAATGTTTTGCACAAATATCACATACAAAATGCTGCTAACCTTAATATATGGAAAGCTCTTACAAGGAAAACATTTGACCTGCCAGTGAAAAAATGGGCAAAAGACACGAATGAACAAGTCAGGAAGGAAGAAAGGAAGGAGAGAGGGGAAAAAAAGAACAGAAAGGAAAGAAGACATTCAACTACTCAATTAATCAACAAGAATTTACGACGTGACTGTTGTCACCTAGACACTGAGTTGAGATTATACAAAGAAGACACAATCTTAACAGTGTAGTGAGAAAGGTGGACAAATGACCATTAAAAGTGGCAGTCCAGTGGTTAGGACTCCACGCTTTCACTACTGAAGGTGAAGGTTCAACCCCTGGTCGAGGAACTAAGATCCCACAAGCTGCGTGGAGTAGGGGGAAAAGGGAGAACGAAGTCTTCAATCTGCTGAGGAAAAGCACAGGGGCTTTCTGAGCCCAGAACAGGTATCCGACCCAGCTGTCGAGGTTTCCTGGAGGAAGAAGTATCTCAGCTAAAGCCTGAGAGAGCAGGAGGAGGGAGATGTGGGAAGGTGGGGGTGGGGGGAGGCAAGGACACCAGCATTCATCCTAGAGCACAAGAACAACAGAAGAAAGGCCCGGATCGGAGAGAAAGGAGCCTGAGCTGCAGGGGCGATGAGGTTAGAGGAATAAAGAACCATGGCCTTGAGCACCAGTAACAGAGAAACCCTGGAGCATTTGAGGAGCAGGAGAGTGAAATCTCTAGACTTGAATGCCCACATGCTTCAGCGGGAGCAAAGCCTCCAGCAGTGCCCTCTTTAAGGGCAGCCTTCTTGGGTAGCACACACTGGCACAGAAAAAAAAGGGAGAGATGAGACTGGGGGGAAGAACGTAACTGCAACCCAGACCTCACTCCCCTCCTTTGTCACTCAAGGTCCCTGGGCTCCTGGCTTTCCTTATTAACTTCCTTTATTTCCCAAGAAACCAAAGAAAGAAGACCAATGGCAATTACATAAAAATAGAACATTTGAAAATACTAAGCTAGCTGTGTTTTCCCAGTAAATTCGGTTGCCCCACAAGGCTTCCCCAATTACAGCAGCTGGAATATATATGAAGCACATAGGACTTTCAAGGACAGCTGTTACCTCAGAAACATAGAAAAAGCTTTAGACTCTCAAAAGCTCAGACTCTTAATGTATTCAGGACACAGGGAACAAATGCAAGAAGAATTAGGGCCAGGTCTCTTGCCCAAATTGATAAAGGTCTCCTGGGCTGGTGGGAAGGAGCGTTTGGGGTAGATGGAGCCAAAGTCCTGTCCCTTCTTTAAGTCTGGCCAGAGGGATTTAAGAGATCTCAGTGTATAAGGGTACTTCTCTTTGATTTGGCTAGAGGTCTTCCAAACTAGTAGAGGAGAAAATTTGATTTTTTTTTTTAAAGAACTAACCCAAAAGAACAAAAATAAATAAATAAGGCAGGACAAATGAAAGTCACTATGTAAAATGATGAAATTTATCCAGAACATGACAGCAATATTAGATTCAAATTAAAAGCAGCTAAACATTCCAGTAAAAGATAGACTGTCTGACTAGATTAAAAAGCAAAAGGGGTGGTGGGACTTCCCTGGCTGTCCAGTGGTTGAGACTCTTGAGTTCCCACTTCAGGGTGCACGAGTTCGACCCCTGGTCAGGGAACTAGCATCCTTCATGCTGATTGGTGCAGCCAAACAAAAAGGCAAAGAGGGAGACATATCTAAAGTGTAATAGAAGTTGAAAGCAAAAGACTAAAGAAGGATATAACACACAAGCAATAGCAAAGACAGTGAAGTAAGCCAAAATTGACTTTAAGACAAATCTTTTTAGAAACAAGAGGATTTTAAAATCCATTGTCACTCTATAACATGAACAGTTCAGGAAGGTACAATGTAAATATTATATGTATAACTTCAAAATATATTAAAGGTGACTGACAGAACTATAAGGATAATTAGACAAATTCACAGTCATGGTGGAGACTTTTCACATACCCTCTGTGACTGACAGAATAATATACCCAAAATTAAGTAAGGATATAAAGATTTGAACAACATAGTCAGAAAATGTCCCAAATTTTGATAAATGCATTTTGTATAAAAATGCTTTACTCAGTAACTAAAGAAAATAGAATCTTTTCAAGTATACATGGAATATTTATAAAAATTGACTGTATACTAAGCCATAAAGTAAGTCTTATTTTACCTGGTAGCTCAGCTGGTAAAGGATTCACCTGTAATGCAGGAGACCCCAGTTTGATTTCTGGATCAGGAAGGTCCCCTAGAGAAGGAACAGGCTACCCATTCCAGTATTCTTGGGCTTCCTTGGTGGCTCAGATTGTAAAGAATCCTCTTGCAAAGTAAGAGACCTGGGTGCCATCCCTGGGTTGGGAAGATATCCTGGAGGGGGAAATGGTACCCACTCCAGTATTCTTGCCTGGAGATTCCCATGGACAGAGGAGCCTGGCGGGCTACAGTCCATGAGGTCTTAAGAGATTTCCAAGGGTGGCATAATATGGAGCTACATTATCCAATATGGTAACCACTGGGCACATGTTGAGGACTTGAAATGTGGTGAGTCCTAATTATGATGTGCTGTATGTGTAACATATACATTGTATTTTGAAGACTGGACAAAAAAGGGAAAGGAATCTAAAATACAGTATGAATTATTTTTATACAGATTCCATGTTGAAATGATATTATTTTGGATATATGAGGTTAGATGAAACACATTATTAAAACTAATTTCCACCTGCTTCTTTTTACTTTTTTAAATGTGGAAAATTTTAAATTACATATGTGGCTTTCCATTGTATTTGTATTGAGTAGCACTGATAAGGAACATATTATCCTACCGAAAAACAATCAAGAAGGGACTTCCCTCGTGGTCCAGTGGTTAAGACTCCAAACTTCCAAGGCAGGAGGTTGGGTATGATCTCTGGTCAGAGACCTCCATCTCATATGCTGCAACTAAAAGCCCATGTGCTGTGACTAAGACCCAGCTCAGTGAAAAAAAAAAAAAAGGAGATTAATTTTTTAAAATTAAGAAGAAATTAGTAGAAAAAAAAGAAAGAAAACTAGAAATCCCCAAACACATGGATATTAAGAAATACACTTCAAAAATAGCCCACATGTCAAAGAAGAATTCAAAATGGAAATTAGAAAACATTTGAACTGAATAACAAAATTCAAAATGCAATTTTTAACCAAAATTTGTTAGATGTTACTAAAGCAGTACATAGAACAAATTTTAGAGCAGGGCTTGGCAAAACCTAACCAAAATCCAAAATCCAGCCCAGTCTTATTTTGTTAAAAAAAAAAAAAAAAAACATACAGGAACGCAAGTTCTTCCATTTGTTTACTTATTGCCTGTTTCTAAGTTCATGCTTTTATGGCAGAATTGAGTAATTTTTGGAAAGATCTGTCAAATATATTTACTATCTGGCCTTTTATGGAAAAATTATTTGGTTCAGAGCCTTAAGCACATATATTAGAAAAAAGTAAAGAGTGTAAAGTAACAGGCTAGGCATCCATGTCAAGAAATTTGAGGAAGTACAGGAAAATAAACCCAAAGAAAATGAATGAAAGGGAATAATAAAGAATAGACGGAAGAAATCAGGTGCGTTCAGGGTGGTATAGCCACAGACAGAGAGCAAACAATAATGAAATATAAACCGAGCATATGCTAGAAAGGATCAACAAAGCTCAAAAGCTGGCTTTTTGAAAAGTTTTAAACAGTTAACAAACCTCTAGTGAAATAATAAAAAATAGGTAGAGAGAAGAATAAAGAACCAACATTAGGATCATCACTACTGACACTGAAGACAGCACAACTTGGAAAGTCATATGCAAATAAAATTTAGGAAAAAAAAACACACAACAAATTAAGTTAAAATTATAACCTCAAAATTGACTCAAGGAGAAATAGAAAACATGAATAATCTTATAACCTACAAAATGATGGATTCAGTAAAGAAACTCTGAACCCAAATGGGTTCAAACAGTGACTTCTTCCAAAATATTCAAGGAAGACATAGTCCAATCTTACACAACCTCTTTCAGAAAATGTAAAATGAAGAAACACTGCTATGATACCCAAACTGGACAGATGATTGAGTCTTTCTTTTTGAGAAGGCAACCTTACCAAAATGATGATATTCTTTATCATCCAAACACGGGGACATTTGAGAGTGAAAGAAAATGCTATTAATAATGATATCAGGATGACAAGTATTAACTGGGGTTGTCCCAAGCAAATCAGGATGTAATGTTCCTCTCAGTCTCACTCATAAACACAGATGCAAAAATCCTAATGAGAACTAGGACACACAAGCTGCTGCTGCTGCTAAGTCGCTTCAGTCGTGTCCGACTCTGTGCGACCCCACAGATGGGAGCCCACCAGGCTCCTCCGTCCCTGGGATTCTCCAGGCAAGAACACTGGAGTGGGTTGCCATTTCCTTCTCCAATGCATGAAAGTGAAAAGTGAAAGTGAAGTCGCTCAGTCGCGTCCGACTTCCCGACCCCATGGACTGCAGCCCACCAGGCTCCTCCGTCCATGGGATTTTCCAGGCAAGAGTACTGGAGTGGGTTGCCACTGCCTTCTCCAAAAATGATGATAATATATGATAACCATGTTGGATTTATCTGGAATACAGATTATGTTAACTCTAAAATAAATTAATTTGATTCATTACATCAACAAATTAAAGAAAAAAACACATGATCATCTCAATATAGGTGGAAAAATTTTTGATATAATCAATATCTATTCATGATTAACAAAAACTATCAGCAAACCTAGGAATGGAAGGAAACTTCCTTAATCTGATAAGGGATATGTGCAATATACTTAGAGGAAACATCACACTTAATGGTAAAATGATTGAATCTTTCTCTTTGAGATCTGTAACAAGACAAAGATGCATGATACCACTACTTCTATTTAACACTGTATAGTACATCCAGGAAGGAGGAAAAAAGATATGAAAATGAGAAAAGTAGAAGCAAAATGTCATTATTCACAGATGATTTACTTGTATATGTATTTTAGAAAGATCTAAGGTAAAGTTTAAAGATTTATAAGAGAGTTTATAAATTCATTGGATACAAAATCAATCTATAAAAATTATGTTTCTCTATACCAGAAATATATTAATATGAATTTTAAAGAAGGTATCATTATTAATATTACATCAAAACACCAACTTCCTAAGAATAAATCTAACAAAAGATGTAAAAGTTCTCTACTGAGAAAATTTTAAACTTTATTGAGAGACATTAAAGAAATAAAAAAGGACATACTAAATTCATGGGTTATCTTTTAAAAGGATATCATTATTCTTAAAATGATTTACAGGAAAAAATGCAATCTCAAACTCCCAAAATTTGGGGAGGTGGGGTGGGGTTAGGGCAGAAATTGACAAGCTGATTTAAAACTGATGTGGATAAAGAATAGCCAAGGCACTCTTGAGGAAAAAGGACAAGGTGGGAGAATTTGCTCTACCAGATATATCATATATTATCATAAAGATGAATTATAAAATTTAAGATGGTGTGATATTGGTTCAAAAATAGACGAACAGACCAACGGAACAGAATAGACAACCCAGAGAGAGATCCACACCCACATATAAATGAACCCTTGAAATATGATCTAGATAGTAACGCAATTCGACAGAGATAGGACAGACTTCTCAAAATGGTATGGTACAAATGAGCATCAGGACTTCCCCAGTGGCTCAAGCAGTAAAGAATCCGCCTATGACGCAGGAGCCACAGGAGACTCAGGTTCCATCCTTGGGTTGGGACTACCCCTTGGAGGAGGGCATGGCAACCCACTCCACTATTCTTGCCTGGAGAATCCCATGGACAGAGGAGCCTGGTGGGATAGAGCCCACAGGGTCGCAGAGTTGGACAAACTGACACAACCGAGCATGCACGCACAAATGAGTACCAATATGGAAACAAAGCAGAGCCCTATCCCCTACTGTCCCAGGTCAATTAAACACATCAGTGTGAAAAACAAAACTATACAGTTTTTATATAGTATTATATATGAGAAAACCTATGGCCTTGAGGTAGGAAGTAAGAAATTACTAAATAAGATATAAAAAGCACTACTAATAAAGGTAAGATTTGACTACATTAAAATGAAGAGCTCTTGTCCTTCAAAAGATATCATGGATTGACAAGATAAGAAACGGTGTGGGAGAAGATATATGCAGTGTACACAATCTGCAGAGCATTTAAAGAAATCCTACAAATAAGAAAGTTGCAGACAATCCCAGAGCAAATTTGGATGGGTACTTCACATTAGAGGAAATCCAAATGGTTGATAAACACATAAAAATTTCTTAATCTCCTTAGTAACCAGCACACAAGGCAGATTTAAATCACAATGCTGCTGTTGCTGCTAAGTCGCTTCAGTCGTGTCCAACCCTGTGCGACCCCATAGACAGCAGCCCACTAGGCTCCTCTGTCCCTGAGGCTCTCCAGGCAAAAATACTGGAGTGGGTTGCCATTTCCTTCTCCAATGTATGAGAGTGAAAAGAATGAGGTATTATTTATTTCTATCAGATTAGTAAAAAGTTTTCAAGTCTAGAAAACCAAAGAGAATGAGAAAAACTTATAGAATGAAGAGTTTAGCAAGATGGTAGAATCATTCATTGCCTTTTCCACCAGCCTCTTTCCCTCCTACCCTAAGCAAACCCCATGCGAGATCTAAATCTACTTAGCTGATATTCCCAAATATCATGGCCAGAGCCCGCCATGAGCAGTAGGTTTCAAGCCATTAGAGCCGTCTTCACATGGTGCTTCCACCTGCTTACACCCGACTGCCTGGGGTCTGGGCCCAGAATGTTTCTTCTCCTAGGACTCCCAGGCTAGTCCCCAACCCCCCATCCAGGACTTTAGCATGGGAGGAAGCCGACGTGGTTCACCACGGAAACCTCTGTGCCTGGGACATGTGTTCTCATTAACAGAGAGAACTGCAGATGTAACCAAGCCACATAGGAGGGCAGGCATTGCTCTCGGGGTGGGTGAGGAGTCTGGGAGGCCACACAGAGGCGACCATGACTTGGGTCTCAGGATGAGGAGGCATTCACAGGCAGTGAGGGGCCAAGGACCCCCAGCTGAAGGAGGACCAGGGATCGGGGTGGAGAGAACGCGGTGACTGGTACTCTGAGGGCCCTGTCACTACACTGAGTAAACCTCAAGAAGAGTTCCAGGTCAGCTACAAAAACATCAGCCTAGATTTTTTTTTCATAATAAAAAATATATATAACGTAAACTTTACCATTTAAATAATCTTTAAGTGTACAGTTCAGTGGCATTAAGTGCATTCATATTGTTGTGAAACCATCGCCACCATCCATCTCCTCTTCCATCTTCCCAAACAGAAAGTCTGCACCTGATAAAGGATAACTCCTCATTCCCCACCCTTGCAGCCCCTGGCAACCTCCATTCTACATTCTGTCTCTGGGAATCTGATTCTTGAAGTACCTCAAGTACATGAACAGACTGCAGTATTTGTCCTTTTGTGTCTGGCTGATTCCACTTAGCACAGCATCTTCAAGTTTCATCCATGTGTCACAATTTCCTCCCTTTTGAAGGCAGAATCACACTCCATTGAATGTATTTACCATATTATTGTTTGTCCATTCATCTACTGATGAACACTTGGGTTGCTCCCATCTTTTGGCTGTTGTGAATATTGTTGTTGCTACTGTAGACTGAATGTTTTTGTCCTTCCAGAATTCATATGCGGAAATCTCATCCCCAAGGTAATGGTATCCAGAGGCGGGGCCTTTGAAGACGATTAAGTCATGAGGACAGAGACTACATGAATGGGCTTTGTGCCCTTATAAGAGTGAAGAGAGCTCCCTTGCTTCTTCTCGCGTGTGTTATAGTGAAAGGACAACCATCTGTAAACCCAGAAACAGCCCTTCGTCAGACACCAAATCTGCTAGCATCTTGATCTTGGACTTTTCAGCCTTCAAAACCGTGAGAAATAAATGTCTGTTATTTTTTAGCTACCCTGTCTATGGTATTTAGTTAAAGGAGCCCACACAGACTAAGATAGCTGCTATGAACAATGGTGAATGAATAAAGACGAGACGTTTCAAAGGAGGGACTAATGCAATTTCAGTTAAGAAAACAACCATTAGAGAATTCCCTGACAGTCCAGTGGTTATGACCCCTGCACTCACTGCCGGGGTCCAGGTTCAGTCCCTGATTGGGAAACTAAGATCCCACATGCCATGTGGCACAGCCAAAGAAAGGAAGGAAGAAAGAAAACAACCATCAAAGAGGCCAGTACAATCACAACTACCAAGTCCTGAGAGACCCGCAGGCTCCAAACCCACTTCCCGTCTTCGATCCCTGACATTGTGGCCCTGTTGGCATGTTCATCTGGGCAGAAATAAAGTGCAGCTTTGCCAGTCACAGGCCTTCTAACTCACCCCAGCCTCACGGAGTACTGGGCACATTCGTCGGAAAGACAGGAATGTGACCCAGTAGTTAAGCCTGAAAAAGTTTATCAGCGTTGAAAAAGTCTTTCCCAAATCTGTGAAACTCTAGTACATGTAGAAGACACAAGAGTCAAGCAAATGTTTCAGTCTGCACTCCAGCAGATATACTATAAGATGAGTTATGTTAGAAACCAAATTGGGTCCTGTGTCCAGAGCAGAGGAGGAGGTGGAGGACCCAGGAGGCAGGCACAGCTCAGAGAGGGTAACTGTCCAGGATCTGAAGAGCTTAAGCTCCCAAAGAAGTGTCCTTGAAGAAGACACATGAAAAATGTGTGGTGAAAATGTACCCACACCCTCCTCTTTCAGTCTTGCGGAACTGTCCCCCACTTCTGCAGGAGTGCAATTTTATCCATAGCTCATAGGGCTTCCCTGGTGGTGCAGAGGTTAAAGTGTCTGCCTGCAATGTGGGAGACCTGGGTTTGATCCCTGGGTCAGGAAGATCCCCTGGAGACGGAAGTGGCAACCCACTCCAGTATTCTTGCCTGGAGAATCCCATGGACGGAGGACTTGGTGGGCTACAGTTCACGGGTCGCAAAGAGTCAGACACGACTGAGCAACTTCACTTTCACTTTTTCATTTTCATAGGTCTCCTACAGGAGGACTTGGTTAGCCAGGGTGTTGAATTGTGAAGCACACGTGTGAAAATTATTGGCATCGAATGAAAGGCATGGCAGGACCTCAGCAGAGACCACAGCAGCTGGGCTTAGGATGCTCAGGAACTGCAAGGGCTTTGGAAAGACTTCCATGAGGCAGGGCACACAAGGAACATCACTTTTGTTTTTTCTAATCACTGCCTTTAAGTGAGTCCTTTCCTACCACCCTTTCCTGACTGGTCAACTTCTTGGGGAGACTCTCAACTCTTGAGCCATTTGGGATAAAAAGAGAATTAGTGCAACTTAGAGACAATTTGGCATGCATTTCTTCCCCTCCCCAGGGCTGGGTGTGCTGGGTGAGGAGGATGAATGAGACTCGCGCCTCCTGCATGACGACCACCACTGCCATCCTCTTGGCTGCTGTTGCTTTCAGCCTGGGCTTATCTGGCTGTGAGGTTCTCTGTGGTCACGTGTATGCATCCTTCAGGATTCCCTGCAGGGCGGGGAGAACTCCTCACTTCACAGCTCCCCATCAAGGGAAAGCCCTTTGCCTGACCTCTTCTGAGACCCCAGTCCCATCGCTGTGGTCATCCTGTGATTCTTTCCTCATGGGTCCCCTTGCCTGGCAGGCAGCTTTCTTCACTTAGGGTTGCAGCCCTTTGAACTTCCAAGTGTCCACTCAGGTCAGAAGAAACCATGCATTCTTGCTTCCCCACACTGCGGTAGCACAGAAGGTTCTAAACCCTCTGTTCCAACAGTTTTCTTGGCTCAGAGAGACACAGGGTTGGGTGCTGATTCTCTTTTCCAGGGCAATACAGTAAAATCCTACCCTGTTAAACTGTCATTTAGTCTTGAGGGCCTAGTTTAGAACAAGCCTGTGGTGTGGTGTTCAGTCCCTAAGTCATGTCCAAATATTTTGTGAACCCATGGACTACAGCCCGCCAGGTTCCTCTGTCCATGGGATTTCCCAGGCAGGAATTCTGGAGTGGGTAGCCATTCCCTTCTCCAGAGGATCTTCCTGATTCAGGAATCAAACTCTTATCTTCTGATTGGCAAGCAGATTCGTTACAAATGAGCCACTTGGGAAGCCCTCAGAATAAGCAAATGGCATCTAATCAACAACCAATTAGGTAGGAGGCAGCACTACAGTCGCTAATTGTGTGGCCATTAGAGCTATTTATACTGAATCTGATGGGAAGGTTTTAGAATATAAAAATGAGTACATTTTATATTGCGTATTGTGGGCTATGCTTTTCTTATGCTGTAGACCCCCCCAAGTATGGCTCCCAGGAGATGGAGGAGGGAAGGACGTGTGAGAGAGAACTTAAGGTCTATTTAAACAGGAGAGAGGGGACTGCAGGGGACTAGGATCCCAAACTGCTAAGGATCACTTGTTTCCTGGCCTGGAAGGAGCACTGTGGACCCTCAGTGGGAATCTCCTTAGGAGGGAAACTAGGCTATGTTCCTCTTGGAGCCTGGGCCAAGTAGGCTGACCACTGGAAGGACAAAGAAGGAGAGATATGAGTGGAAAGGTGTCCAGAAAGGCCTCTCTGACAGCGGTGGGAAATAGGCTGGGAGGTTGGCCTGGGAGCTGTGGGAGGGACTCAGGCAGCCAGGCCTGGGTCAGGACGTGCGTGCCAGTGGGAATGATGAGAGGCACTAAGAAGTAGATGCAGGTGGTGGGGAGAAAGCAATGAGCAGGGGGTAAGGCCCATCGTGGTGATCAAGCCAGAAGCAGGATCTGGGTGAGCCCAATCAGGGTATAGGACAGGAAAATACTAGGGAAACACTAGAAGCCAAAACTCCAAGAGGAATCAAATCCACAGCATTAGAGAAATTAACCACAGAGTGTGGGAATCATGACCGACCCTAGTCAGGTGGAGAAACCTCTAGAAATGCCATGCTGGGCACAGAGTGACTCTTTACAAAATGATTGTTTTTCCCAGAGAAGAAGCCCCTTGAAAGCTGAGACACCAATGAAAATGGTGTCATACTCCCTGTGAGCTCTGCTCAGAGGCTCCTTAGAGGCCTCCATTGTTGAGACAGATAACTCCTATGACACGATCATTGTAACCCTGAGACCAACGTGAGCAGCCTGGCTCAGAATCCAGATGTTCAACAGCCAAGATCCACGATGGAGCAGAGCAGTAACTGGAACATAAGGAGGAGGACTAAGACCCAGGACTCGAGCCCAGTTCTGTGCCCTGGGAGGGCAAAGGCCTGGACTCAAGGACTCTACACAAGGTTATGAGGGTTTGTGAGAAGCTCAGTAAACACTCAAGGGCATCACCCTGAATTTTCAGGAAGATACTCAACTTCCTCAAAAACCTGTTAAAGTCTCTTGCTAGGATGTGCTCTACTCCCTTTGAAGAAATCAGAAATTTGGGTCAGGTGTGTGTGGGGAAGGCAGAAGGTAAGGCAGGTGCCATGCTCAGTCTGGGCAGTGGGCACGCCAGCCCAGCTGGCACCTTACCTGGGATGTGGCCATGGGGACCGCCAAGGCGGGACCAGAGACAAGAGAAGGCAGTCAGCCTTTGGGGGAAGCTGGGAAGGCAATGGGGCCTCTGTGACTAAGCGGGTATCGGGTGGCAGCTCTGCCCCCAGCCCCAGGAAGGGTTGGTTGCCAAGGAGGGGCAGGAACTGGGAAACAGGGGCAGCAATGCTGCTTCTGATTTGGAAAAAAGAAAGACAAGTTCACTCATTCTGATCTGGAATGGGCTCTGCTGGGGATGTGGAGACCCCAGAGCTGGAGGGATCCTCCCCAGCCTCACATATCTCAAGCTTCTTCAGATTTTTACTGATACTTAGAAACATATTAAAGATACTGACAGACTTCGCTCAGGGGTTCCAGAAGGCAGCCAGGTTAGACTTCAGATGGGCCTTTCTCTGCAGGGACCAAGAGTGTGTGTGGCAGGGCCAGGGAGAGGTGTCCTTCCTGTGGTCTTGTCTGTCACCCCTCCTTCCTCCTTTCTGGCAAGGTCCCCAGCAGAGCCCTCTACCATCTCCCACAACTTCTGCCTTACCAGCTCTATCCTGACCCCAATCCCAGGAAGCACCCAGCTGCCCTAAGGGCATACACTTGAGGTGGTCAGGCATGTTCTGGCAAAGCCCAGTCAAGGCAGGGCTCATCCCATCTTCTGGCTACAGGTGGGCTTGGGAGGGGGCTTAGGTGAATGGAGAACTCAACCAGCTGCCAGAAAAGAATCCAAAGGAAGAAAGCCAGCTTTGCTAAAACAAAATTTTAGAACTCCCACACCTGGGGAAAAACATCCACTACACAACTCTACATGAGGCAAAGAATAGACTGATGGACATATCTGCCATTAAGATGCCAGGTAAAGTTAAGACTTGGGTGAGGAGAAGGGGACGACAGAGGATGAGATGGTTGGATGGCATCACCGACTTGATGGACATGAGTTTGAGTGAGTTGGGAGCTCAAGCTGACTTGAGTGGGAGTTGGTGATGGACAGGGAAGCCTGGCATGCTGCAGTCCATGGGGTCGCAAAGAGTCAGACATGACAGAGCGAGTGAACTGAACTGAACTGAGACCCATTAACATGCCAGGTAAAGATGAGACCATGCAGGTGTGTCTGACCCCAACGCACCTGAGCCCAGAGCAGGGACCAGCAACATGATGGCAGTAGCACCAGCAGGGAGACAGTGGGCCTCAGATTCAGCACTCACCTTTAGCACGTGCCACTGATAAAGTGTTTAGATTTCTGCAGGGAGAAGAGAGAACCCATGAGCACCTTTAGCCTGAGGTTGAGCTGGGCCGTCCCTCCCCCATGCCCAGAGTGGCCCCAGCTACTCAAAGAGGTGATAGTAAGGTTATTCTGGATTCCAGAAGGGACATACCAGGAGAATAATGCCTGAGTTTGGTTTCAGGGGTCTCTAAGGGCTGAGGGTTTGGGAAGCTGAAGGGAAGGAAAATGAAGAAGCAAGAGGCAGAGGAACCGCCACATCTCTGAGCTGCTGGGAGCAACTGCGGTCCTCCCTGATCCTGTGATCCTCCCTGATCCTGTGGAAACCTGAAATGCCCTGGCCTCTCTTATAGGCCCTGTGACGTGGCAGGAGGGAGAGATTGGGAAATGGGGTGATGGTGGGGGGTGTGAAAAGCCCCAGATGGGCTGATACCCTTTTCTGATATAGAAACCTCCACAACAAACAAATCAATCTATTCATAATTTTCTGGAACTCAAGATCAGTAAAACTTGAAAAGTTGTTCTCAAAGGGATATTCTTTTTCTTTCTTCTCTTTTTGGCCACGAGGTTTGTAGGGTCTTTGTTTCCTGACCAGCAACCAAAACCTGTGCCCTTGGTAGTGAAAGCATGGAGTCCTAACCATTGGACAACCAGGGAATTCCCTCAAAGGGTTTCACTTTAACCTTACCAAGGAAGATAAGAGCCACTGTCTCCCCAGACAGAGTGGTTGCAGGTGAGAGGGCAGCCTGGCTCTGAGTGCCCCCAGGCTCGTCTGTGCCTCCGTCCAGCTGGGATCTGGTCCTCTTGTCCTCCGACAGCTCCGACTCTCTGCCAATCACCCTCACTGGTCTCCTGCTTGCTGCTTGACAGGAAGACAGGATTTTGCCTGGGAACATCATCTGTTCGTGTTCAGTCCTGTCTGACTCTTTTGCAACCCCATGAACCATAGCCCTCCAAGCTCTTCTGTCCATGGGATTTCCCAGGAAAGAATATTGGAGTGGATTGCCATTTCCTTCTCCAGGGGACCTTCCTGACCCAGGGATCAAAACTGCATCTCCTGGGTCTCCTGCATTGGCAGGTGGATTCTTTACCACTGAGCTACCTGAGAAGCCCAAGTATTATATACTGTATTCTTAAAATGAAATAAGCTAGAAAAAAATGTCATTAAAAAAATCATGTGCGTGCATGTTCAGTTGGTCCCAACTCTTTGTAATCCCATGGACTGTGGCCCACCAGGCTCCTCTGTCCATGGAATTTTCCAGGCAAGAATACTGGAGTGGGTTGTCATTTTCTATTCCAAGGGAATCTTAGTGAGCCAGGGATCAAAACCTGAGTCTCCAGCATTGGCAGGCGGATTCATTACCACTCTGCCATCTGAGAAGAAAATCGCAGGAAAATAAAATACACTTCAGTTCAGTTCAGTTCAGTCACTCAGCATGTCCGACTCTTTGCGACCCCGTGAATCGCAGCACACCAGGCCTTCCTGTCCATCATCAACTCCCGGAGTTCACCCAAAATCATGTGCATCGAGTTGGTGATGCCATCCAGCCATCTCATCCTCTGTCGTCCCCTTCTCCTCCTGCCCCCAATCCCTCCCAGCATCAGAGTCTTTTCCAATGAGTCAGCTCTTCACATGAGGTGGCCAAAGTACTGGAGCTTCAGCTTTAGCATCATTCCTTCCAAAGAAATCCCAGGGCTGATCTCCTTTAGGATGGACTGCTGGATTTCCTTGCAGTCCAAGGGACTCTCAAGAGTCTTCTCCAACACCACAGTTCAAAAGCATCATTTCTTCAGTGCTCAGCTTTCTTCACAGTCCAACTCTCACATCCATACATGATCACTGGAAAAACCATAGCCTTGACTAGATGGACCTTTGTTGACAAAGTAATGTCTCTGCTTTTGAATATGCTATCTAGGTTGGTCATAACTTTTCTTCCAAGGAGTAAGCGTCTTTTAATTTCATGGCTGCAGTCACCATCTGCAGTGATTTTGGAGCCCCCCAAAATAAAGCCTGACACTGTTTCCACTGTTTCCCCATCTATTTCCCATGAAGTGATAGGACCAGATGCCATGATCTTCGTTTTCTGAACGTTAAACTTTAAGGCAACTTTTTCACTTCTCCTCTTTCAGTTTCATCAAGAGGCTTTTTAGCTCCTCTTCACTTTCTGCCATAAGGGTGGTGTCATCTGCATATCTGAGGTTATTGATATTTCTCCTGGCAATCTTGATTCCAGCTTGTGCTTCTTCCAGCCCAGCGTTTCTCATGATGTACTCTGCACAGAAGTTAAATAAGCAGGGTGACAATATACAGCCTTGACGTACTCCTTTTCCTATTGGGAACCAGTCTGTTGTTCCATGTCCAGTTCTAACTGTTGCTTCCTGAATGGGTGAATTTAACCCAGATGACCATTATATCTACTACTGTGGGCAGGAATCCCTTAGAAGAAATGGATTAACCATCATGGTCAACAAAAGAGTCCAAAATGCAGTACTTGGATGCAGTCTCAAAAATGACAGAATGATCTCTGTTTGTTTCCAAGGCAAACCACTCAATATCAAGGTGATCCAAGCCTATGCCCCAACCAGTAACGCTGAAGAAGCTGAAGTTGAACGGTTCTATGAAGACCTATAAGACCTTTTAGAACTAACACCCAAAAAAGATGTCCTTTTCATTATAGGGGACTGGAATGCAAAAGTAAGAAGTCAAGAAACACCTAGAGTAACAGGCAAATTTGGCCTTGGAGTACAGAATGAAGCAGGGCAAAGGCTAATAGACTTTTGCCAAGAGAACGCACTGGTCATAGCAAACACCCTCTTCCAACAACACAAGAGAAGACTCTACACATGGACATCACCAGATGGTCAACACCAAAATCAGATTGATTATATTCTTTGCAGTCAAAAATGGAAAAGTTTTATACAGTCAGAAGAAACAAGACCGGGAGCTGACTGTGGCTCAGATCATGAACTCCTTATTGCGAAATTCAGACTGAAATTGAAGAAAGTAGGGAAAACCACTAGACCATTCAGGTGTGACCTAAATCAAATCCCTTATAATTATACAGTGGAAGTGAGAAATAGATTTAAGGGACGAGATCTGATACAGTACCTGATGAACTACGGACAGAGGTTCGTGACATTGTACAGGAGACAGGGATCAAGACCATCCCTATGGAAAAGAAATGTATATAGTAATGTATTTATTCTGAGAAGGTGATGGCACCCCACTCCAGTACTCTTGCCTGGAAAATCCCATGGATGGAGGAGCCTGATAGGCTGCAGTCCATGGGGTCGCGAAGAGTCGGACATGAATGAGCGACTTCACTTTCACTTTTAACTTTCATGCATTGGAGAAGGAAATGGCAACCCACTCCAGGGTTCTTGCCTGGAGAATCCCAGGGACGGGGGAGCCTGGTGGGCTGCTGTCTATGGGGTCACACAGAGTCGGCCACTACTGAAGTGACTTAGTAGCAGCAGCAGCAGCAATGTATTTACTGGGGCTTCCCAGGTGGCACTAGGGGTAAAGAACCAGTCTGCCCATGGAGGAGATGTAAGAGATGTAGTTTGATCCCTGGGTGGGGGAGATCCCCTGCAGGAGGGCATGGCAACCCACTCCAGTATGGTAGGAGACAGTCCATGGTATTGCAAAGAATCAGGACATGACTGAAGTGACTTAGCATGCATGCACTGTATTTATTGGTTCCATAAGTGTATGCTGTCTGTTTCTAAAATTCATATTTTTTCACAGGTATAATAATTCAGGCACTGATAATGAAGAAGCAGCCAAATGATCGCTTTACTGTAGCCCAGTGTAATAAACAGGATTACTTCATGGTAGCTTAGCTTATCCACCAATGAATGAACCATTTTACAACTGTTATGGCATACAGTATTGCAGTCATATGCATAATACAGTACTGAAAATACTGTTTACATTAAAAAAATACCCACCTAACTGTGATGATAGGCTGATGTGAAATTTCTCCAAGTACAAGAGAAAAAGGCGTATTGTACCATAATGTAATCCTTTGAAAGCAAAGATATGAAATAGTAAGAAAAGTAACGCATTATTAATTTTGTGTTAAATATTTCACTCACTTTACACCTACATAAGGACAGACTAATATCCAAGTATATTTTAAGCATTCATGATATAACTTTTTCTTAATTTTTTCACTATTTCTAGGCTCCACATCTTGTCTGTCAGTTTTTTCAAACTGTTGCCAAGCTCCAATATATATTTATTGGGGAAAAAAAATCTATGTATAAGTGGAACCTCTCAGTTCAAGCCCATGTTGTTCAAAGGTCAACTATATTTTTTAAGAGCCTGAAACATTGATACTAGCATTTAAGTCCCAACACTGTCACCTCACAGTTTGGGGGCAGCTTCTTAGAAGGAGGACTGTGGGGCTGAGGGCCTTATATGCCTGTCCCTCCCCTGCTCCTGGTTTTGTCTGAGATAAATATAATGAGCACAACAGGAATGAATGCATGTCCCAAATCTTTGTGTTCCAGGTGAGAAGGAAGAGAGTGACGGGCACTGAATGCTTATACATTTATGAATAACAAGAATGATATGGCCAGCCCAGTTCCCCAGATATTGAAGCAGCGCCTAGTAGGCTTGAGGTCAACAGACAGCTCTACTTGGGAATGCTTCCTCTGTGACTTGCCTGGCTCCAGACCATCCTTGAGATCTTAGCTGCCCCACAGTCCAGCAAGGAGAGGCTGCCTCATTTCTGGGTTCCCTTTTGCCACCCCACTCCCCACCCCACCAGGCTTATCGTCCTAAACTGTGCTTCCTCATCTATCTTCTCTATTGGACTGGGCTTGGGGAGGAGGTCCACTTGGCACAGATGTGCCCCCAAGAAGGCCATGTCCCTGCAGATTGGAGTAAAAAGCTGAGAGTGCACAGGTTGAGGCTGTACAGGCCCCAGGGAAGGAGTACAGAGCTGGTGGGACAGGAAAGCCAGGCCTCTCCATCTGGGCCCACCCAGGTGGCTCTTTCCTGTGCTCTTGCTCAGGTGGGCATGTGAAACCTGACGGTACTGCATGGCCAGCCAGGAGCCCGGAGCTGCCTTTTGTATTGATAAAACCAGACGGTGTGGTCAGGGCCACCAGGACACCAAATCTGACACAAGATGCCATGGAGAAGGTGGCAGAAGAGCCTGTCGTGATGACTCAGGCCGGGGTCCCTGACAGTGGTGGGCACCCAGAAAAGCCCAGCAGGCCTGTGGGGGAAAGGGACAGGAAGGAGCAGGAGTGGGCCTCTGGATGAATGGGTCCCAGGGGCCATGACCTCAGACACTGCACCCTACTCCGAATGTATCTAGGCCATGGGCAGGACCAAGCCAGGCTGGCAGGGATCCGCAGGCCAAGCCCCAAGGCCCCCTACTGAGACTCACAGGGTCTCTCTCCTACAGACCCCACTCCGCCCCAGCCCTAGCAGGGCCTCCCCATCCGTGCATCCACCCAGGGCTGGGAGCCATTGGCTCATTTCCCTTCATGATTGCAATCAGCCAGCCTGCAGAGGAGGTTTTCCCTTTGCTGGGCTGATGCAAATGCCTGGGCTGGAATCACTTTCTAACAGGGGGTGGCTGGGCCTCTCCAAGGGGTTGGGCAGGACTGTGGCCTGCAGGGGAAGACAGGGGGTTCCTGTAATTTCACCTGAAACAGTTTCTTTAGTCAAGGTGAACCTCAGAGGAGACTCCTGGAGGAGGCCTGGGCTCTGCCTGGTTCCCCCGAGAGGCTGCAGGAGCTCTGTGGAGAACACCCATTTCTCTGTCCTCTATAGGGAGGACACCCCTTCCGCTGCCTGCCCTCCCAGTTACATTTGCTTAGAGGAATGTGACTCCATTCCTCACACACACGATGGGACATCCTTGCTCCCTTCCCTTCCCTTCACGGCCTCCTCCCGTTGCCCTGCCTCAGGAGCCTGCCTTTCTACACTCTGGCTCAGAGAAGCCCTGATTTCTCCTAACCTCCTCTCCCTCTGACCCCCGGATGCCAGCCCCTCAAGGTTATCCCTAGCAGTCAGCTCACACTCCCTGATCATGCCACCCTCCATGCCTCTAACCCCACCTCCCCAAACCCTCAAGGGCTGACTTCGCTTTCTATTTCCTAGGGAAAGAAGCTATTGTGCCCTCCTGCCACCAAATCCACTGCAACTTCCCTGCTGGACAGACGGGGCCCACCCAGGCAGCCCTTCCCTGAGCTCTCTGCTCAGGTTGGTGTGTGATACCTGATGTTGTGATTCCTCCCCGTGACCATCCCCTTCAGGCACCCCCTGCATGGCCTGCTGTCCAGCTCTCTCACCCATTTCCAGCTCATCTCCAGCAGAGAGATATTCAAGTTTCCCTGCCTGAAAAGATCCCTCTCTGACTGCTTGACCCCTCTAACTGCTTCTGTCTCTCTCTCTTCCTTCTTTCAGAATAAACCTTTGAAGAGCCATCTATCTGTCTTACCCTCCCTCATTCCTCAGCCCACTGCCACTGGCTTCTGCCCCCACCATACATTAAAACATTCCCCCTTTCGCCCCCTGCAGAGGCTCCAGTGGCCTCCTTGTCCTCAACCCAGGATAGTAATCCCACGAGCCACATCTTATCCTTACCCTACTATTCCCCCCACCACCACCTGGCACTACCTTCGAATTTGCCACTTTCCAGTGCTGCTGTGGTGGGTCCTCAGCCTCTGGGGTCAAACAGACTTGCTTGCATTCAGTCCTGGTGATGTTGCTTTTTAGCTGCAGGAACTCCACCTCTCTGAGACTAGTTTCCTTTTCTGTAAAATGGGGTAATAAAAGTCTCTGCCTCGGGGCTCACTGCGAGGATGAAATGAATTAACCATTAAAAAAAGAACTTAGTGCCCAGCATTTTAGTAAGTGCTGCTCAGTGAAAGTTAGCTGTTAAAAGTCTCTAACTGCATCTGGTTCTTTTGCTCCCCACCAGAATCAACTCACTCCAGCCTTCCTACTATCTGCATTTCAGAGAACGCCCCTGACTCCTCACTAGCCAACCTGCTGTCCTGATTCTTCCCAACCATTCTCCCCACAGTAGCTAGACTGAGATTCCTGGGACTCAAACCTTCTAGGGACCACACACACCTATCCCTAGCTGAAAACCCCACAATGCTTCCAATGCTTCTAGCATGAAGCCTAAACCTACTCCTCCTTTAATAGATTTTATAACTATTTTTAAAACAAGAGGCAAATTACAATGGTAAATTACAAGATTTATAATAACAAATAAATTTTCTACACAAAATTTTTCTTTGCTTAGAATACAATCTGAAGTCGGGACTTTCAGAGAAGCCTTGTGGGAATATTCAGCCTCCATAATTTTCATTTTCCCTCAGAAAGCCTATTTACATAAAAAGGGAGGTTTTTCTCTATAAGAAATCACATTTTTGTGTGTGTGTCTGCACAGGTCCCAAAACTCTTACATAGAATGTAACACCAAACCACAGTTGAGTATTTAAGAAGTCCTGGGTCTCTGGGACACGAACCTCCACCCCTGCTTGAGCTGAATAGTTTAAATCAGAACTTTTTAAAAATTCTTATTTTTCTTCCCCATTTTTAAGTTGAAATATAGTTAATGTACAATATTATGTATCACAGGTGTACAGTAATTCACAAATTTTAAGTTATACTCATTATAGTTATTATAAAATATCGGCTATCCAAATATATCCATGTTATGAAATATACCCTTGTAGCTTATTTTATACCTAATAGCTTGTACTTCTTAACCCCCCTACTTCTGTGTTGTCCTCCCACCTTTTCTCTCTTCGTCAGTAGCCACTAGTATGTTCTCTGTATTTGTGAGTCTGCTTCTTTTTCTCTTATATTCACTAGCTTGTTGTATTTTTTAGCTTCCACATGAGTAATATTAAACAGTATTTCTCTTTCTCTGTCTGGCTTATTTCATTTAACATAATGCCCTCCAAGTCCATTCATGTTGTTGCAAAGGGCAAAATGTCATTCTTTTTTATGGCTGAGTAATAGTGCATCTCACACACACACACACACACACACACGCTAAGTCACTTCAGTCACGTCCAACTCTTTGTGACCCTATGGATTGTAGCCTACCAGGCTACTTGTCCGTGAGATTCTCTAGGCAAGATTAGTGGAGTGGGTTGCCATGTTCTCCTCCAGGGGCTCTTCCCAACCCAGGGATCAAACCCGCATCTCCTGTGGCTCCTGCACTGCAGGCAGATTCTTTACCCCTGAGCCACCAGGGAAGCCTATACATGTGTGTGTATATATATATCACTGCACACATGTATCACATTTTCTTTATCCATTCATCTGCTGAGGGACACTTAGGTTGCTTCCATATCCTGGCAATTTAATCAGAGCTTACTAAATGGCATGTGAATTACCTGAGGACCTGGTCAAAAGGCAATTCTGAATCAGAAAGTCTGGGGTGAAACTTGAGGGTCTGCATTTCACAAAAGCCCCCAGCCAGTGCTGAAGCTCCAGTTTCGAGGTCCAAGCTGAACGGGAAGGTTTTACGTCTATCTCTACCCACAAGACTGTGCATCTCTCAAGGAGAGGGATCATGTGCGCTTTATTCACGATGCCTGCTCATAGCAAGTGGTTCATATAAGTTTGTCGAAGGAATTGTTCTTCATGAGTCCCCGGTCCTCAGCCTCCTTATGTTTTTCTGTTGTCAATTTCACTCATGCCTTTTGGACTCTCCACTTGCTTTTTGAGAATGCTCTGGGCCCAGATCCGAGAGCTCAGCCAGGGGCCTGCGGCCACAGGCATGTTGTCATGACGTGGCCTTACATCACAGGCTCTTCACCTGCCTCTGCTGCAGCCACATCCTGGTCCTTGTCTTCAACAGATCTGCTCCTGCTCAGAAGCCTGTCACACCCAAATTCCCCTGCCTCCGCATAACCTCCTTTCCTTCATCTCCCCACACTGATCACATCACATTGTACCCCAACCCCTGGCTTTTCCATCCTGACTCTCTTCTTCCTCCCACCGCAGGTCCAGTGATCTCAAAGAACTCTTCCCCATGTCCCTGTGACCCCCCTTTACCAAAACCCCCTGCCCCGAGCCTATGTTAGGGCCTGACATGCCCCACGGGGCAGGGGTTCACCTCTTCTTTCAGGGCCTGCCCTCTGGGCACCCCCTCCTAGTTTGCCTTCTTCCTATCTGGGTGCTGCTTCTCTGGTCCTTTGAGGACCCCTCAGGGTCTGCCCTGTTCAGCAAACCCTTCCCGCCAACCTGCATCAGCCAAATCACCTTCAGAACAGACTGGGATCCAGACCCCTGCAACACAACTCTCTCCTTTATTCGCTGGCTGCCAGATAAATTCCTGCCTGCTCCACTGGGCCTTCACCTGGCCACCCACTCAGAACCAGGCAGTGCCAGGTGGGGTGGGAAGCAGAAGGTCAGAGCTGTCCAGGGCATGGCAGGACCGCATCCCACTGGGCAGGAGCTCAGAGTCAGCGGACCCTCACCTGTCAGAGAGGCTCTCTTACCTATCCCCACTCTGCCCAGTGACCCGCCTGTCTCAGCCTCCCTAGCAAGATAAGGCAATACCCTTTGAGTAATTTTTTTTCTAAGTTTCACTGATCTCAAGTACTAGAAAGTGATGAATAAGTCTGTGGTTTGCTATGGAGGTTCGATGTCAGATAAAGATTCTTCCGAAGCCCGCCCTCCCCTCGCTTCCCTGGGGCACGGGCCACTGAATAAAAGTCGGAGGCTGTCTGAGACACTTCAGAACGCCACGAAGGACCTGGACAAGACAGAATCCATCCTGCCAGCCCAAACATGAGCAGTCTCTCCATCCTGCATCTGATCCTGCTCCTGCTTGCTCTCCATGCCCCCCAGGCAAAGGGGCTGCCTGTCACGACCGCGAGGACTCCGTATTCTAGCTTGATGGCGGAAATTATGAATGACCTAAAGAAAATATGTCCGAATCCAGAAGTGAGTAGCTGGGATAAGGTTGGCAAGGGGCAGGGAAGGGCTGGCAGGTGCCTTGGGCCAATAGGACTCAGCGGCTCTCTCTCTTTCTCTGCCTCACCAGGGCTCCTTGAACTCGGATGAGAAGAATATCCTGGCGGTAAGAGTTCAGCCCCACACACGGGTGCACTTGGGTGGGTTCCCATCTACTTCCTGCCTGGTGACCTCAGGCATGTCACGCCGCCTTGGCTAGCCACTGCATTTTCATCTGTAAATAGGGTTAGCAGCACCTATCTCAGCGGTGTGGTTGTGAAAATTAAATGCATACCATGCGTCAAGTTCCCAGACCAGTGTCTGGTGCTTATCGAGTGCTCGGGATATTTCCCCAGTTACGGCTGTAATAATGAAATGATTTTTCTTAATTACAAAAGGAAAAGGCAGCTCTAGATGAACAATGCCAGAAGCCTTAAGCTCAGTTTTCAGTGGGGCAGTTTCTGGGCTGGCAGACTCAAATTTCCCCCAGGATCATGCCTGCCACCTTCTTTTTCCTTAGATAATTGAGTCATGTTTTCCAGTGCCAACCAGCACTAGTCATCATCACTTTTAGCTATTTTTCCTAAAGTGGTTATCTCACCTTTGCTTGCATGGCAACTCTTGGGTCAAACAAGAGGTAGAATCTCTCCCGAGTTCATTGCCCATTTGCATTTCCCCTCTCTTAGGCAGTAATAGTTCACACGCTGCACCCCTTTCCACACTGGGGTCTCTGTGATTGTCTTCCTGATTTCAAGGAGCCGTTAATTCATCATGGCCTTTTAGCTGCAAATATTTCCCTTAGGCAGCCTTTTGCCTTTTTAGAGTCTGTTTGGGGAAATATTTTTTTCCCCCAAGTGAAAAAAGACCCACCCAGGACCTTCACGCAGCTCACAAGAGCCACAGGCTTGGGACGTGGGGATGGAAAGCTTGTCTGGGGGTGTGCACTCACCTCTTGGCTGGTGAGCTTTGGAGCAGTTCAGAGACACATCTGGAGCAAGAAAGGGACTAGGGAGGGGCTGTCCAGGAATGTCCCCAAAAGCAGGCTTGGAAAACTGAGGGTGACTTCAGCCCAGTCATAAGAAGGACACCCTCCAACTTTCCCCCCTTACATGTATTCTTTGTCTCCTTAGAATAAGAGCCTTCTGCAGGCAAACCTGAAAGTATTCATGACATTTGCTGCAGATAATTATGGAAATGATTCAAAAATCAGGAAAAATCTTCAGGTATGTGAAGTTGTCAAGGGCTTGGGGATCCCTACCTTGACCCTGCCCTTCCTCTGGCAGGAGGGTAGCGGGTCTTGCTTGTTATCGAGGAGAGTCTCTGACTGTTTGCTTTGGTCTCTCCCCACAGGGATTCCAGCCAGTGCTGCCCACAGCCACACCCACGGTAAGCTGCCCCCAAAATGCCCGAGGTGATGCCCTGAGCCGCAACTTGACCCCAGCCTGTCATCCACCTTCCAACCTGGCTCCATCTGATGATGCCTCCTTCTTTGTTTCTACACAGGAAGATCCAATTTTTATTGAGAACAAGAACTGCGGGGATTTTCGGATAAAAATGGAAGACTATTTGGCTACCATCCAAGACTCTCTGAAGTCCGAGAACCTATGGAGTTGAACATCTGAAGTCTGAAGTCCAGTTCCCTCTCTGAAGCCTCAGGACATCAGTGACAACAGACTATCCTAAATTTCTTCGATGTTTCTCACATGGTCCAGGCCTGGAAGAATTAATTTTCTCCTCTGGAGTCAGATGAATTGTTAATTATTTAATTCCTGATATGTGTGGCCCCCATTTTCCTTTTGGGATTATGTTCTCATTTTTAATCTATTGAGACTTATTTATTTATGTATTTATTTATTACCTTGTGCAAATGTGAAGGGTATTTATTTTAGCAGAGGAGTCATGGTCTGCTCCTTCTGGACAAAACTTAAGATGGGGACTTGGGAATAGGTTCATTTGTACCTCAGATTTGAAACTGAGGTACACATCTGTGAAAATAAACTACACTCTCTGAACAAATGCTTTGCTGCTAGTGTCTCAGTTTGACTCGGGTCTTAGTGATTCTCTTGCCTGATGATGTAACGTGCCTCCCCGCACCGGATGGGCCCTTGTACCCACACCCTGGCAATCTGTAGTCCTTTGGGGAGCCAGATTGAATTTTAGAAAAGGCAAATGTGATCAGGTTGGTTTGTACTTAATTTTCCAGTCCTGGAGGGTCTTCTGGACTTTGTCCAGATACAGACAAGGTCTGTGTTGTTTAGTCACTAAGTCGTGTCCAGCTCTTTTGTGATCCCATGGACCGTAGCCCACTAGGCTCCTCTGTCCATGGGATTTCCCAGGCAAGAATACCAGAGTGGGTTGCCATTCCCTTCTCCAGGGGCTCTTACTGACCCAAGGATCAGACTTGCGTCTCCTGCATTGACAGGTGGATTCTTGGCCACTGAGTCACCAGGAGAGACCCATACAGAGTCCTGCTGCTGCTGCTGCCAAGTCGCTTCGGTCGTGTCTGACTCTGTGCAACTGACCCCATAGATGGCAGCCCACCAGGCTCCCCCGTCCCTGGGATTCTCCAGGCAAGAACCCTGGAGTGGGTTGCCATTTCTTCTCCAATGCATGAAAGTGAAAAGTCAAAGTGAAGTCGCTCAGTTGTGTCTGACTCCTAGCCACCCCGTGGACTGCAGCCTACCAGGCTCCTCCATCCATGGGATTTTCCAGGCAAGAGTACTGGAGTGGGTTGCCACTGTCTTCTCCAATACAGAGTCCTAGGGTAGCATAAAAGGCCTGATTCCACCTAGTGCTTCTATTTTCCTACTCTCCAGCTACCTATCTTCTCAATGCTCCAGGTAACAGAAGTGCTGTGGCTTCCTAGGTGAACCACACACCTTTTTTCACACCTCTAAACCTTTACCCACACTGTTACTGCAGCCTCGCATGCCCTGATCCTGATTCAACATGCCCAAGTTCATTTTAAAAAGCTGTTTACTTGAAGTAACAAGTAAGACTCTGAGTATTTAAAAAGCCCTTTTCCAGCATATTTTCTGATGCCTAGTGAAGCACTGAGGTGAAGTGAATTTGCTCAGTCATGTCTGACTCTTTGCGACCCCATGGACTGTAGCCCACCAAGCTCCTCTGTCCATGGGATTCTCCAGGCAAGAGTACTGGAGTGGGTTGCCATTTCCTTCTCCAGGGGATCTTCCTGACCCAGGGATCGAACCCAGGTCTCCTGCATTGCAGGCAGAGGTTTTAACCTCTGAGCCACCAGGGAAGCCCCATTAGGATGCTTCAAAAGGATGAGTGAAGGTAGTAACAGAGAAGATGCAATCTAGCTTTTGAATCACTAATAGAGCAGACTGAAATCTTACTAAAGTAGACCAGGAATAACATGACAAAAACAAGTCATTGAGCCAGTACCATACTATCTTGGTGGCTGTAGTTTTGTAGTATAGTTTGAAATCAGGTAAGTTGATTCTCCCAGCTCCATTTTTCTTTCTCAAGATTGCTTTGGCTATTTAAGACAGCTAGGACATGGAAGCAACTTAGACATCCATCAACAGATGAATGGATAAAGAAGCTATGGTACATAGATGGAACGGAATATTACTCAGCCATAAAAAGAGATGCGTTTCAGTCAGTTCTAATAAAGTGGATGAACCTAGAGCCTATTCTGCAGAGTGCAGGAAGTCAGAAAAAGAAAAACAAATATCCTATACTAAAGCATATACAGGTAATCTAGAAGGATGGCACTCATAAACCTGTTCACAGAGCAGCAATGGAGACACACACAGAGAGAACAGACTTACGACAAGGGTGGGGGAGAAGAGGGAGAGGGTGAAATGAAGAAGAGAGCAGCATGGAAGCATATACGCTAACATATGTAAATAGATAGCCAATGGGAATTTGCTGTATGACTCAGGGAACTCAAACTGGGGCTCTGTAATAACCTAGATGGGTAGGAATGGGTGGGAGGTGGGAGGGACATTCAAGAGTGAGGGGGACATATGTACAACTATGATTAATTCATGTTGATGTATGATAGAAATCAAACCAATATTGTAAAGCAACCATCAATTAAAAATAATTAAATATATTCTTTAAAAACTCAGAAGCAGTCTCCTGTATCTTATGAAGGATGTGAAAATGTGTGCAATAATTCTTTTAAAAAAAAACTTACTATAAAGTGTCAGTGTTTAGGGGATTTGGAATCTTATTGAAAAAGCAAAAATGAATACACGGAAGAACACAAGACTAGCTCCAGTGTTGCATACGTCTGGGTTATTCACACTACTCAAGGACAGAGCCCTGAGAGAGGCGGGGAGGCAGGGGCCCACTGGGAGGACTGCCACTGGAGCCCTGGGGTGGCATAGACTGATCTGAATGACAGAGGCTGGGGCAGCGCTGAATGTGGCTTCAGTCTGCCACCTGACCCTTGGGGTCCCACTGACCCTTCAGCTCTGAGTGCCTCCCTCTCTGGCTCCCCTGCAACCTGCCCAGTGTACCTTCTCCAGTCTGAGGGTTCAGGGGAGGCGGAGCAGAGCAAACTTTCTCCTGTCGCTGTGCTAAGGGGCAATGTCGTCCTCTCTGACGCCTCACAAGTCCCACAAAGGCTTTGGGTGCTGAATACCTAGGAGTCTGGCCCTCTACTGGACGCGGGGGATATGGCAGTGGCTAGAGGGAGAGAAGGTGTTCGGGGAGCTTGCTTTAGATAGAACGGCCTTGGAAGGTCTTTCCAAGGAAGTGACATATGAGTGATAAGAAACTGCCAGCCACACAGCAGCAAGGGAGGAAAGAGCTCTGGACCGAAAGGACAGCAGCTGTTGCCGAGAGACTGAAATGAGCTGGGAGCGCCACAGGAGGGAGAGCCACTTCTCCCTCAGTGTCTCCCTGCCCTCCTCAAGCCCAAGCCCTGTGCCAGTAGCCAGTCACTGCAGGAAGTGGGCAGACAACACAGACTCCGTGCAGAGATCAGAGATGTGGAGTGTGAGGTCAGCAGAGGCAGGACCTGTGGGTCCTGCGCGGAAGAGACATGCTTGAGAAGTTGTTGTTCAGTCACTATCATGTCCAACTCTTTGCAACACTATGGACTGCAGCATGCCAGGATTCCCTGTCCTTTACTATTTCCCAGAGTTTGCTCAAACTCATGTCCATTGGGCCTGTGAAACTTGAGAAGGAGGTGGGCCTTTTTGGATTCTGGGAGGTTCTTCATTGCCCTTCTTGTAGAACAGTCCAGGCTGCTCCAGGCTGACTGGGATAAACAAGAGCCCAGCACACTCAGTTTCATCCTTGACCCCCAAATTGCAGACCCTGTCGGGGTCTAGCACAACCAGGCCCAAGCACAGTCCTGGTCTGTGGCCCAGAACCTACAGGTGGTCAGTTCCCAGTTGAGTTGGGGTATTTTCATGTCCATCTGCCTGCAGGGAGACGGCTGATGACCAAATGGTAGGTCCTAGGTCAGTCTCCCATAGGTCTTAGCCAGAGAATCCCAGAGACGGGGGAGCCTGGTGGGCTGCCATCTATGGGGTCGCACAGAGTCGGACACGACTGAAGCGACTTAGCAGCAGTAGCAGCAGCAGACAGTCCTTAGTGCCAGCGCTATAAGTTCAGTTGCCACTAGAGGGCATCAAAGCCCCATCATAAACTGCACAAAGGCCAAGTGAAGGCCAAAGTTCCCACCCTTCCAAAATCCTAGCTGCCTTTTCAGCAGGAAAGTAGATAACAGGAATTTTATTTATTTTAATTAAAAAATATTATAGAAAAGAACCTTAACTATGTATATATATAAATATACACTATAACTATAGTATATATAGTATGTGTGTGTGTGTGTATATATATATATGTATATATATGCTACTGCTGCTAAGTTGCTTCAGTCGTGTCTGACTCGTGTGACCCCACAGACGGCAGCCCACCAGGCTCCCCCGTCCCTGGGATTCTCCAGGCAAGAACACTGGAGTGGGTTGCCATTTCCTTCTCCAGTGCATGAAAGTGAAAAGTGAAAATGAAGTCGCTCAGTCGTGTCTGACTCCCATATAGTATATAAATAAATCATTTTGCTGTATACCTGAAACACTGTAAATTAACTATTCTTCAATTTTCAAAAATGGTATTTTTTTATTGCAAGGGTAATATGAGAGAAAATAAATGCTCTTTACTGATAAACTTTGGGAATTTGTTTGTTTAAATACACTTGGAAATACAGAAAAATAGAGCAAAAAGAAATTGCTAGGAAGGCAAGTTCCTGAGGCGAGAACTCATAGAGGCATCACCCACCTCCCTCCATGGTGTGAATCTTGTTCCAGAAACAGGCTCTGCCCTTCCCACCCTGGCATTTCACTTAGTTCAAGCACCCTGAAGACCCTGCACAGCTTACCCAGGCTGGAGCAGAGAGCTGGGGGAGACACTAAGTCAGGCCTGGGGGCCTCTTGGCTACGCCCAGTTGGCCCAGGAGGGTGTGGGGCGGGTTATTACATGCGGAGCAATGGACAGATGGGTGCGGGTCTCTGCAGAGGTGCTCCTCTCGGGAGGGCACTTGAGAAAGGAGTAGGAGCTCATCAGGCGGCCAGAGGCGCAGACAGGGATGTCAGGCAGACAGTGCCAGGGCGCAAGGGTGTGGCGTCTGAGAGTAGAAGCTGAGCTGGGGGTCACAGGAGGTTAGGGAGCTTGCAGGACCACAGTGTGGGTGTCCAGTGGCCAGGTGGAGACACGTCCCCCAGAACTCCTTTGGTCACTGCCTTTGCTTTCAGAGTCTGATGATGCAGGGCCCTGGGCACCTCTGGGTCTCAGCCCGGTAACTCCTCAATTCCTCCCTCTCTTTGCTCAGCCCAGCCCAGCCACTGCGGGGGCAGCAAGACTAGACAACCATGCCTGAGGGGTGGGGCTTGTACGGACACGGAGGGAGAGGATGGGCCACATCACTGTGTTTAGGGCCAACGGGAAGAGCCAAGGCAGAAGGAGAGATGCTGGAGGAAAGAGGGGGATCTCTGGAGCCACGGTGGGAAGGAGGGAGGGAGAGGCAGAGGCTGTGTGGGCCAGAGCGGTGGGTTGAGTTCTCACCATGGGCTGGGCCTCAGTTTTTCTCCTTGAAAACCTCGGGTCAGGCTCATGCCCACTGAGGCACAGGAGCCCTGTAAGTCTGGTCCAGAGACCACCTGGAGTCTCTCCCTTGACTGAACCCAGGCCTCTAGGTACCCACTGCCTACTGGCTCCAGCTTTAGGGGTGCACAGCACAGCTGCAGCGCTTCAGGTCCATCCGCATTCACCGAGCCACCACATGCTTATCACCAAATCCTCCACATGAATATTTGCCCCCTTTCCTGCCCAGCACACCCCTACTCTCCACGTCTGCACACAAAGGGCTTAGGTCCATGCTTGCTCCCGTCCCCACGCCTCATGGAGCTTCTGAGAGAGACCACTGGCTCCCAGCCATACCCTGCCCTGGCTGGTAGTCAAGGCCTCCTCCCTCCCGCCAGCTCCTCAGAGAGCCCAGACTCAGCTTCCACCTCCAGTCTCGGCGCAGGCTGTGGCCTTCCACAGGCCTTCCTGCTTCCCAGGGTCCACGGAATCCCAGCCTGAGGTCTTCTCGCCACATCTTCAGACAGCTGCCCTTGAACTGGCTGCCCCCGGGACTTCCTTCAGCCAACAGCAGGCGAGTGTCTCCACTCAGCCTGCCCTGGAGGGCGCCACAGGGGCTGTGCCAGAGATGAGGTAGGGCAGCCAGGGACAGCAGACTGTGACAGTGAAGACGTGCAGCTCTGAAAGGAGCCGTGTTGGGAAAGGAGCACGGCTGGGCCTGTGCCTGTGGCCAGGATGAAGCAAGCGGTTATAAGAGCGCCTGGGAGCAGGGCGCTGCGGCAGAGCGCTGTGAGGGTCCACATCCGGGGGTGATGGTGGCAGGGTGTTCCCTCTCCTTCCACTGTTTATGTCCTGCCCCTGTGGGGAGAAGGACCAGGGTCCCCTTGAGTGTGGTAATAAAAACAATGGACCTCTCAGAGGGGGTCTGAGCCTTGAATGAGAGCGGGGGAAACATTTTGGACAAGCGTACCCAGGGCCAGTGAGCGTCCAACAAACGTGACTCTGTTTTCCCCAGGCTGAGGGCTAGACTCGGTGGCTGCGTTTTCCTACAAGGCAAAGCCTTAGGCTCCTGGCAGTCTGGGACCACCTCCTCCCACCCCGGACAGGGGCAGGACTAGGGAGGACAGTGCCCTACACCCGTGTTGTCAGTTGACTCTCTCCAGGAAAATCCACGGACTGAGTCATTTCCTAGTCAGCTGACTTTGAATCCCCAGGCTGCCTGTCAGGGTTTGCTCCTGGGGGTTGCTTGTAGGGTGGTGCTGGGGTACTGAGGAAAGGTCTGAACAGGAAAACCCTCTACCACCCCCACCAGAAGCCTCTGGAGATTGGCCCAGACTCCAGCAATCACTCCCCTCTCATCCTCTCTTTCCAACAGAATGATAGAGGCTGGAAGGGGGAGGCACCCAGTCAGTCAAAACAGAAAACATCCCCCCATGCAGCCCTGAAGTTCTTTGTTAGGGAGTTGTTACCTGCAAAGCAGACCTTCACCTCCTTGTGGAGATAAGCCAACTGGGGTCCAGAGGTGGAAATCACAGTTTGAGGTCATGCAGTGAAAAATGGCCAAGCTTGAAGGCAGGCCCACTGGCCTCCAACCCTTCATTCAACACAAAGGCGGTTGCTGTGCCCCCACAACCCTCTACAGGGGACTTGGCACAACCCTTGCTAGGATGTGGCCTGAGGGAGTGGGAAATGAAGGTGTGTTTCAGGGAGTGTGTGTCTATGAGTCGATGGCCCTAGAGATGGGAGGAGAGATCCCCAAGGAACTCCCCTAGAGACATTGTGTGGGCCATCTCCCTCCCCTGCCCCACAGTTCACTGAGCCCTTTGTCACTACTCCTGCTGGGAGGGGCAGGGGGCCTCTGGGAAAGCTGTTGGGAGAGGTAGGGGGTTCTGCCCAGAGGCAGAGGTACATAACAGGGAGCTCGCGGCTCAAGGCCAGAGCCCTCTGGGACCTGAAGAACAGAACTGGAAGCAAGAGACACACCTGCCCAAACAGGACCTCAGGGTGAGTCCAAGGGAGCCCTAACACTTCAGAAAAGTCCCGAAGGAAGCTCGTTCCAGAACCACCCATCTTGCCCAGAAGAGAAAGCTTGCATCTGCAACTTTGACAGGCCAATCAGCTCCAGGAGGACCAGTGAGACAGCCAGGCTAGGGTCCCCAGGCTCCCGCCCAGCGCCTGAGCTCCAGACCCAAACAGAAAGCTTGCACCTGCAACTTTGACAGGACAATCAGCTCCAGGAGGACCGGTGAGACAGCCAGGCTAGGGTCCCCAGGCTCCCGCCCAGAGCCTTTGCCTGAGCTCCAGACCGAGACAGAGAAGTGAGGGGCACCCTAAGGACTCTGGGAAGTTGTAAAGGCTTCTGGTAAAGATTTCTCCTTTTAATTTTTAATGAAGCCTCCAATGTCTCCCCCCTGCCGCCGCCCCCCACACCAAGGAGGCAGGTAAAGGCAGAGGCCCCTTCTAGGTATCTGATGACACTCCTAGCCGGGGAAGAGCTTAAGGGACAGAGATTCACAGGTGGGGGATGCATTTCCAGCCCTGGAGAGGGTATTCTGGGAGGGTGAGATGTTGGGGGAGGGAAGGCCTGGTGCACCTGCCCTTGGTATATCATTACCTGAGTGTATAGTTGTGGTGCTGGGAAATAGCAAGGAAGCCCCACGGACCAAGGAGTGAAGTGAAAAGGACATCTCATCATCCTTGGGTGTTTAGTTGCTTCAGTCATGTCTGACTCTATGGGACCCCACGGACTGTAGCCCACCAGGCTCTTCTGTGCACGGGATTCTTCAGGCAAGAATACTAAAGCGGGTTGCCATTTCCTCCTCCAAGGGATCTTCCTGACCAAGGAATCGAACCCACGTCTCATGTCTCCTGTGTTGGCAGGCGGGTTCTTTACCACTACACCTGGGAAGCCCCAGAAAACACACCATTCCTAACCCGGAACCCGGGTCTGTGGCAGTGAAAGTGCCAAATCCTGGCCACTAGAGCACCAGCATCCTTGGCCCTGCCTTAAAGTTGGCATCCTTGGGTGCTGCCCAAGGCCTGGCTGACTCTGCAGCGCTCAGGAACTTCCTCTTCACCAGTGACTTCCACGTGTCTTATGCCCTGACTTCTCTCTGACCTTTGGGCCCGTGTGGCCACAAGTGAGTCTTCTGAAGTTCCCCTGGCCTCTCAAACTTGCCACATCCAGCCCAGTCTGGACTGACTCCCCAAACCTCTCTGACACTTTCGGTCTCTCCCATCGCAGCAAATGGCCCTACTGTCCACCCAGCTGCCTGAACTAGAACGCCGAGTGTCAGAGGTTCCTCACTCACCTCCTAACCCCAACACACACATCCAGTGAGCCCCTCAAGGCTTTCTCTTAGCTTGCTTCACTCTCATTTCATGACTGACCCCTCCAGGCTGTTCACTTTCTGTTCATGTCTTGATTGATACCTTCAACATTGTGCCTATGAGTCTGGTCCTTGCCCTCCCTGCCCCGTACCCAACAGGAGCATCAGAAGTGAGCTCTGAGAGCAGAGGGCTGTGAGGTCAGCCACACCCCCACCTCCCTGGAAGGTGGGCTATATGGATGCAGAGTTCACACACACATGGTCGGGGGTTAACCACCCTCAGATTCCCCTAGACCAATCGAAACTCGCCAGCGCCAGGGGTCTTGGGATGCTCAGAAAGCAGGTCCACAACAGCGCTCCAGGGCAGCCTGGCCTTTCACAGCGACATCTCTCTCAGGAAGGGCATGCCACTCATGGTGCTGTCCCCACACTGGGTTCTCCTGAGGGTCCCCCCAGGAGCCCCGAGTCTGGGTGGTGGTTGGGCTCGCCACCTTGCCACATCTGTCGAGAAAGATGCTGTCTGGGCTGCAGCGGGGGAAGGAGTAGCTATCCCTGCAAATTCCAGTAAGGCTGAGTCCCCTGCCTTGTTTGGCTTCAGAAAATTTCCAAAGCGATGCCTCCTACCTGGGAGGATTCTCTCATGAAGTTTCCTGGGACAAGCAACAATTTCCCATGTGAGGTAGCAATAATTAAAAGCATTGTACAGATGAGGGAGCTGAGACTCGGGGAGGAGGGACTTTCTTGGGCTACCCAGGGATCAACGGTGGAGAGCTCATCCTGAGACAGAGATGCCTGGATGTCAGGCTCCGCTGGGGAAATTCTGCCTTTGGCCCCCACGGCTTCCTGGGGATGGTGACAGGCCACCCTAGCTTCCCTGCCAACACCTGGAGGAGTCTCTCCTTATAGATGCCCTGAGGGAGACATCCCTCTGCTGGTCTAGCCAGGTGACTAGCATTTCCTGGCTTTCTGATCCCTGAGAGAAGATATCAGAGGAGCAGGAACAGATATGGGCTCAAATCCCATCTCTGCCGTCAGTGATTGAACTGGGTGGGCCACAGCTCTCCTGCTTCTCAGGTCCCCAGGGAGGAAAAGGACCAACACCCCCATCAAGGAGTGGCAGGCCCAGGGAGCGCAAGATCAGCTGAGATGCTCATGCAAAGGTCCCATAGGATGCAAGGCGCCCTGAGGCCCATTTCCTTCCCTTGTGATAACTTCCTCTGTGAAAAAGATGCCAGGGAAACCACAAGCCCCTAATTTCCCTCAGAGTCTGTGGGAGGGACACTCACAGGAAACCTCTTCCAGAGGGTTTTCTCCTGACCGGGTGGGAAAGGGGCCAAAGAGGAGTCACAGTGCCCATCGTGGTCCTCACCCCCACCCTCCCACAGTCCCACTAGGCGCCCTGAGTCACTGCACCCGCTTGATGTTATCACTGCCACTTTCCGTGCAGTGCAATCTAGGAATGCCTGCCCGTGTCACAGCCTCAGCCCTGATGTCATCTTTCCAGAAGAAAGACGCGCGGCTGCCCCTGAACCTCACTGTCCACCCCCGGGCTTCTGTCCTCCGTGTGCCAGCTGCAATGCCCGCAGGCCGCCCTGCTGGTGCGGGCCTCTCCCTTGGCTCCTGCTCCTCCTTTCCTGCTCTCCCAGGGCCACTGGCCAGTCTCTTACCCAGCTATCATGCCTCTGGCCCCTAGACACTACTGCCCGGGCCTTCAGCCCTTCTTCTCAGATAACAGGGCCCTCAGGTCCTACAGACCTGCTTCTTCAGCCCTCGGTCCTCACCTCGGGCACGTGGGCAGTAGCTCTCACCCTCCTTGCTTACACTCCATAGCACCATGTAAGCCGCCTCCTCTTCACCGTGTTACACTATCTCGTGTCCCCTCTTTGAAACCACAGGGACTGTTCCCATGGGACTCCCTAGGCAAGAAAATTGGAGTGTGTTGCCATTTCCTTCTCCAAGGGATCTTCCCAACCCAGGGATCGAACCTGCACCTCCTGCATTGGCAGGCAGATTCTTTACTTCTGAGCCACCAGCGAAGCCCCTTTTCACCATACCTATTCCTAAACCTGTTTGTGCCCAAGACACTCTCCCCCTAAACTATCCTCTTCCTCCCTCCGGCAACCTGACTCGCCACCTGACTCTACTTGCCCTTTCAGCATGCACTGGGGGGCAGCATCTCCCAGGAAAAGCCTCTGGTGCCCTGTGACCACTGAGCTGGAAGAAGTGGTTCCTTGAGATTCCTTAGCTCTGAATTTCCTCCATCCCAGCCTGGATCATACAAAGGGAGGGTCCACTGCTCCCCTCCAGAACTGAAAGCCTTCAGGGCTAGATGAAAGGACCAGTTGGAGGGTCTCAACTTCCTCCTCCCCAGCACAAGGCTTGGTGAGACTGGAAGAGTTTGTTGACTAACTGAGCTGTGACAACTCATTTCGAGGAGGAAAGTGACCTTCCATCTCAGAGAGGCCACCCCAGCTCTTTGCCTCCCTGGCCACAAGCTTAGCGCTAGCCCACCACACAGCCTCCAGGGCACTATCTGACACAGACTTTCACTCTGTGTGGCCCCTTCACCTATGTTCCCCCTTGAGTGCTCCCTGTTAGGGCCTGAGCAGAGGTTTCGTGGAAAAGGTAGAGGAAGGCCAGGGTTTGAACACGTCACACTCTCATCCCCAGTTTGGCCACCTAGAAATGTTCCAGCAGGCACAAATGAGTAAGGTTGGCCTCACACTGTGCCCCAGATCCTGGCAGGGACCTCGCAGGGGCGGTGGAGGCGGGGGCCGCGTCTGGATGACCAAGACCTGGCTTCCCTGTACAAGGACAGCAACTCTCCTGCTATGCCATGAAACTTGCTAGGGCTGCAGGTTCGGGCCACAGTGCTCAGACAGTGAGTTCTACCTGCTCCCCAGGGTTGTCCACTGGGGCTCAGCAGCATGTCCTCGCTTATGTCTGACACCATCAATCAAGGTTAAACCAGCATCTGGGACCCTGAGACATCATTACCCAGTGTGGGGAGTTCCTCCCCTATCAGGGAGGCACCTGCAGAGGCATGGGGACTCACACAGATGCACCACATAAAATACCCTCCCCTTCTGACACATCTGTAAGTATAGACAGCAACCACACAGGCACATGGACACTCAGATACGGAAGTATGTGGACCCATACCCCTTCAGTCATGAAACTTAGAGCATGGGGAAGTAAACACCAACTCATGCCGTCCTCTCCAAAGTTCATTGTGAAAATCAAACACTTGTTAGCCCCTCAAGAGCTTGTGACCTTTCCAGAAGCAGTTCCTGTTCCACAGGGAGGCTGCTGAGCTGGAGGTGGGCTGGCACTGGGGCCACTTAGGAAGTGAAGCCTGGAAGAACCTTGGTTAAGAAGCCGTTGTCCCCTGTATCTCCTGTGGATGCAGCCACGACCCTGCTGGTGCCTGCAAGAGGCTGTAGATAGGAGCACAGTGCCCACCTCAAAGGGGACAGCCTTCCCTGCAGAGGGAAGCGAGGTTCACACAACTCAGAAGAGTCACTCAGCAAGGTGGTGTTGGAGGCAGGCTTTGAACTCAGAATCCTGACCCACTTCAGCTGAGAGCCCCAACCCACCTATGCAGCTTTGGAGCTGAATATGATTGTGTACACCAGGACTGTTGCTTTCAGATGAGATTCACCGTGGAGGAACATTCTGGAATCTTTCTGGCTGGACATGCATACGGTTGTTATTCCCTCAGCTCACAGGAGCTGTGAGGCAGAGGACCCTGGATGGGCACAGCTTGCTGACCGCTCTAGACCCTTGATGGGAGCTGAGGTGAGCTGTCACAGGACCACGTCATTGGGCTGGAATCTGCCTAGGTGGGCAGTGAGGCAGGCCTGTGAGAGTCTTCCTCACACTCCAATGTCTCACTGTGGCCAGAACTGCAGGCTCTTGGAGAAGAAGGGGAGACTGGGTCGGAATGGGCCCCAGTGTAGCTCAGCCAGCCCAAAGGCTTCTTGGGACACAGGCAGGATGGGGAGCCAAGTATGGGGGCGGGGGTAGAAGCCCAATCCAGTGTCTTCCAGGCCCCGCCCTGGCCACTTCAGGCCAGGAAGTCCAAGCAGTACCCAGAGGCCCCTCAGAGGGAGGGGGAAGCCTTGGCAGGTCAGACTGCTGGGGAGGGCTGGAGAACGCTCAAGAAAGCAGGCAGGTGGGCTGCCAATTCTTGGAAGGGCTCATTAGTGAAAACCCCCAAGCCTGACCACCTGGGGGAAAGGCTCACCGTTCCATGGTAGCTGATAAGGGCCAGGAGATTCCACAGTTCAGGTAGTTCCCCCGCCTCCCTGGCGTTCTGTGGTCACCATTAATCATTTCCTCTAACTGTGTATATAAGAGCTCTTTTGCCAGTGAGCCCAGTGCTCAGAGAGAAAGGCTAAAGTCCTCAAGAGGATGTGGCTGCAGAACTTGCTTCTCCTGGGCACTGTGGTCTGCAGCTTCTCCGCACCCACTCGGCCACCCAGCCCTGTCACCCGGCCCTGGCAGCATGTGGATGCCATCAAGGAGGCCCTGAGCCTTCTGAACCACAGCAGTGACACTGCTGCTGTGATGGTGAGTGAGGGAGGGAGCACAGGCCACGCCTGGGCCACCCTGCTGGCCTGGACTCGTCCTGCCTGTCAGCTCGATAACAGAGCATTTTCCTTTTCTACAGAATGAAACGTAGAAGTCGTCTCTGAAATGTTTGACTCCCAGGTAAGATGCTTCTCTCTGACACACCTTTCCCCAAAGGCCTCTGCCCTGGGGACTGACTCCATTTTAGATGGACCCTTACAGGGTTGACCACTTTCTCTCCAGCCAGCTGGCTGCCAGAAGGAGGGTTGCTTAGGAGGGCTTGCCCCTGTGGCAGTCATGTGGACTCCTTTATTAGCTGAGCAGCCATGGACAGACCTAGTGTTCAAGGGTATCGGGGTCACCTGGGGACAGGTGGGGGTTATGTCATGAGACAGGGGGTGTAGGCTTGGGACACTCACTGGCCCTGAGACCAAGCCTTGTGGACATTATGCTGGCCACTGAAGGTCACAGAAGGGTTTCAGGAACAACTGTGTTTGCACGGCAGGTTTGGGCAAGCCCCCCACCCTCTTCCCCCTAAAGGGTGGAAGAACCAGCGATCTCCTTTGCTGGGGGCTTGGACCCTCTTGAGATACCAGACCAAGGGAATGTGGCTGTGCCGGCTGGGGTGGCCTGAACTGAGTGGTGAGGGCGAGTCAGACTCGTCTGCAGTGGATGGGGGGACAAGGCCGTGTGTATGACAGGGCCTGGCCTGAGCTTAGTCAGGAATAATCCTGTGCCCCTCCCAAGCCCTGCTCTTGGGAGAGTGGGATGAGAAGAGGAAGCAGTGATGGGGAGGATGTCCTGGGCCCACCAGAGCATACTCGGCCACTGCTCACCAAGGAATGGATATTTCCCACAGGAGCCGACATGCCTGCAGACTCGCCTGGAGCTGTACAAGCAGGGCCTGCGGGGCAGCCTCACCAGTCTCACGGGCTCCTTGACCATGATGGCCAGCCACTACAAGAAACACTGCCCCCCCACCCAGGTGAGGCCCCCATTAGGTGCCCAAGCAGGTCTCATTCGAGGAGGGAGGAGAAATAGTGGGGCGAGACTTTTGGCTGGGGGCATTTGGGACTCCAAATGGTTTGAATCAATAGATTTGTAATGATCAGCGCTTCCTGAGAGGGAACACTCTAGGTGTTAAAGCCCTGGAGCTCGAGAGACTGTCCCATGTCCTAGAGGGAGCTGCTAGCTTGCTTGTCATTACCATTAATGATGTCAGAGGTGAGGCAAATACAAGGAAACTCAAGACCTGCCTAAGGCCCAGAGGACGTTCCACAGCCCAAGTGCCTCCTCCTAAAAGGACTTTCCCCTGGTCCCTCCTGGGATGCCTGGATTGCACAGGAGCAAGGAGGAAAGCTTACTCGGAATGGAAAAAGGCCCCAAACATTCCTTCCCTGAGGGAAAAGTGAGGTCTGTGGCCTTGAAATATGCTCATTCTGGGCTCCTAGAGACAGCCGGGGCTCAGCTTTGTGCCCTGGCCTGGGACCAAAGACGCAGGGGCCCAGCTGCCCAGCAGACCAATGTCTGTCCTGCATTTTTATTGGGCCCCTGGCCCAGCTGCCACTGACAGCGCTGTGCACCCTTTGGGTGGCAAGATGTCACCTGACCCCCGTCAGCAGGCGGGCCCCAGACAGGCCTTCTGACCTCTGAGTTCTCAGAGGCAGCACAGAAACATGCTGATCCCTCCCCCATGTTACCCCTCATGCCTGGACTCAGGTTTGTTTTTCCTTTTCTCTCTTAAGGAGACTTCCTGTGAAACCCAGATTATCACCTTCAAAAGTTTCAAAGAGAACCTGAAGGATTTCCTTTTTACCATTCCCTTTGACTGCTGGGAACCAGTCCAGAAGTGAAGCAGGCCAGACCAGCCAGAAGCCAGCCTGGGAGCTTACCTCACAGATCACTGCCCTCCGGCTCAAAAAGAGCCAAACAAAACTCAGGATCTTCACACTGGAGGGACCACAGGGAGGGCCAGAGCTGTAGGGGGCCACTGACTTGTTCAGGGCCATGGTTGACCCTGATACAGGTGTGGCAGGGGAAACAGGAAATGTTTTACACTGGCAGGGATCAGTAATATTTATTTATATATTTATGTATTTTAATATTTATTTATTTATTTATTTAAGCTCATACCCCATATTTATTCAAGATGTTTTCTATAATAATAAATTATTAAAAGTCTGTTCTTATTTGTGCAGTTTTCTAGTTTGTTTTCAATCATGAGCAAATGTTCAAGGTGCTCTCCTCCCTGGCCCAGGGCAGGGAGGGGAGGAAGCTGGGAGTTGGGGGAGGGGGCTGGGGCCTGCAGATCAGGCACAATTGGACAGACAGCACTGTCAGAGCACAGGGGAGGCGGGAGCCCACCTGGGTATGACATTCTCCACATGTGGACATGCTTCCCTGGATGCTCAAAGGTTCCCACCCCAGAGAGGGGTTTCCAGGTTCACTTGGAAGTCCAAGTAACCCAGACAGTGGGAATCTTGCTCCAGAGAAGGGTCATCATCCTTCTTGGACAGGTGGGGGATTCCTGAGGCTTGGCTGGTCACTGGCCATGCCCTGCCCCTCACACTCAGGGTTTCAACCACTCCCAAGGTGAACCAGCAGATAGACTAGCTGTTCAGGGAAAAAGAAACAAAACCACAGGGGTCAGAGCTCAGCATATTTACCAAATTTTCCCCCAAATGGGTGATCTTAATCTTTTGAGTGTCAGAATGTAAGTGCAGAATGTTAGTACATGGCTCTCTTCTGGCACTTTTCTGAGTTGGTTTTTGTTTTTACATTAAGTTCTGCATGCAATCTGGCACCTTCCCCCCAAATCCATGGCCTTCAGACTGGGAAAACAGTATTTCTCCTTCCTGCCCGTGCTTTGTCAGTGGGGCTGGAGGCCTTGTTCCCGAACCTGTCCTCCAGTGTCCCTTCTGGGGTCTGTGAGGAAGTGGGTCTCTCCCTAGGTGTCAAGTGGGCAGCATGGCTAGCCTTTACCTTGACAAGTGCGCCTGAGAAACTTATTTGGTGAGTTTTAGCTCCTGTCTGGTTTTTTTTCTCCACCCTACTTGCTTGCTCTTCTCAGGCCACCAACTGTAGACAGCACCAGTCCTGGTCAAAGACCTGCCCCACACACAGGCAGAAAGGTCATGACTTTAGATGCAATTATAAATAAAAATTCTTAGACCAATCTGAATTTTAGCAAAGACAAGAATCCAGAGTATGATGTAGTCATAGAAAATGCATAAAAAACACATCTGGCCCAGAGATAACACAGATGCTCGGTGTCTTCTACGTAAACCAGTGATAACTGATAAGAGAAGTAGCGTTTCCTCAGGCTCTCATATATAGGTACCTCTCCTCACAGAAATGCTATCAAGCCCAGGGTTCAGATCAGCCTGGAGCCACCCTCAGTCATACCATGTACCTGTACGTGCTCCTGGCTTGTGTGTCATGGGTCTTGGAAAGCCATTCCGCCCCGATGAAGACAGTCAGCGGATCTACCCAGGACAATCACACGGCAGTCTGTGCTGAGATTGAGAAAGAGCTCCTGGCTGACAATGTCACGTACAAGGTAAGCCTGGGTCTTCATCAAACCTCGCTTTACTCTCACTGGCCCTCTGTGTTTCTAACCAGCTTTTCCTGCTTCCAGGGTTCCTTCGAAAGGCCTCAGAACACCAGTGAGGTAAGGAGCAGTCACCCCATGGTCATTTCTGACTCCTCTTGAAAGGGAAATCTCAGGGCAGAGACAAGAACGAAAGTTGTTGAGTCAAGATATCTGGGGAGAAAGTTGGCAGTTTGAAGATGAAGTCTCTGGCTCAGGCAGCAGGTGAACCAGCAGCCAAGTTTTGCCGGGCTCTTTGATCACTATCCCAGAGCAGCCCCGTGCCTAGGGAGAGACTGGAAACCCACTGCAAACCTCAACCATCCCTGTTTACCCTGGCCTGAGTTTGAGTCCAGGGTTCCATCTGGCCAGAGTAACTAGGGATGGATGAGGCTGAGGGTCAGCGGACCCTCAACTCAATGCCCCCAACCCTGTTTCAGGAACTCTGCTATGGGAAGTTTATAGAGGGCTTCATCTCTACCCTGAATAACATCTCTACGAAACACAAGAATGACTGTCACATAGAAAAAGTCTGTAAGAACATGAGGCAACTCACCGAAATCTGCCCAAAGCTGAAAGTAAGTTGTTCATAGGGGAACCTGAGACACATTTCTCTGGCCACCGCAGCCGGAGGCCCAACGGGGCAAAGGGCTTCTTAGGGCCCCCATTTGCCACATGTGAGGCTTCAGATACTAATTTGTCATCCCAAAGAAATCCACTCACTGACAGGGACTGAGGCTTAGGGCAGTGGGGGTTCAGGGGTGACAGACATTTTTGTTTACCCTCTGCCAAGCCCGTACACACAGGAATCAGTGTGGGACAGATCAGGGCGTGGACTCAGCCTGGGAGAGGGAAGGGCACTCAGGGCCAACCCCAGTCAGGTGGCAAGTCCTAACTGGCTCTGGTTTGCTCTGCTCTTGGTACCCCTTCTTAGGCTAAGGAGCTCCACTGGGAGCCCACGGTGTGGGGATGGGTAGTGGCTTAGCGGGGGATGTTGCGGGGAAATGACTGAGGTTCCCTGCTCTTTGCCCTATCTTACTGTTTTTCTCCTGTGCCCTCCCACCTGCATCTGTCCTGGGAAGCCAGGAGACCTCTCCACACTCTGATGGGTCTCTCCCCAAAGCTACAGATGATCCTCGGTCCTGGGGCTCTATCACCAGACGGTGCCCAGTGAAGACGGATGGGGAGGGTTTGCCTGAATTACCTCCTGGGTAGATAGGTGGGTTTTACCGGGCCCTTATGGCTGGGAGAGCAGAGTTGGCTTTTACTTTTTTTTTCTGCTAAGAAGAGAACTTAATTATGTGTTTCTTATTTAGCTAACAGGACACAACTGTATTACTGAGAAAAGTAACTTCTCAAAATTCAAAGAAGCTTTACAGAGTGTTGTCATATCTATAGAAGGATGGAAATCTTGTAAAAGGATCAAGGGCATCCTCTGAGACCTTGTCCCCTCACATCCTGATGCCCTGAGAGTTTCAGGAGATGGGGCTGGAGGAGCCTCAGGAAGAAGTTACAGCCGGGGCGGCGTAAGAGTTGGCTGGCCCTGGGTCAGCAGATGGGGCTGAGGGTGGGTAACGGTAGGGGTGTGCTTGAGGAAATATTTCTGTAACTGATGCATCAGCAGTTGTTGCTTAATAAAGCTGGGGTAAGGAAATGCTGGTACGAGTTGTGATAGTGTTCAGTCTCTCTGGGGCCTCGACAGGCTGAGGGGGGTAAGGGGCTGGGATTAATGGCCCCGTAACCAAGGCTCCTGACCTGGAGGGACAAGGGTCTCTCAGGAAGAGAGGCTCAGGAAGGCGAGTGGGAACCCCACCTCATCTGCCCCTTCGATGTGCTTCTAGCACCAGTGGACACGCGGTAGGAGCCCCATCAATGCTAGCGCAGTTTGTTACTGCTCCTCTTCTCCCTGTGTCCTTTAAAACTCAAATCAGATCTATTCCCAGACACCCCTCCCCAGGCTCACGCAGCACCCATGCACACCTGGTCCAAAGGTCCAAGGCCCTCCCTAGCTGGGTTTCTACTGCAGCTCTAAGTTCACTTGATCCTCATCCTCCCCCATCCCCCCACCTGAGGACTCAGTGCGGCCACAGAAGAGTCAACCCTAGTAAATGGCTCAGGAGCACGGGGGATTTCAGGCTACTCGCAGAGGACTCAGCACAGTGGGGGACTTGGACCAGGCTAGGGGGCCCATGGGGGCCCAGAACATTTCCAAACCCTCAGCTTCGTCTCAACCAGCAAACAATTGACTTCAAAGCCCCTCTCCTGGCTTACTGAGCCCCTCACAAACCCGCAAAGGACACTGTCCAAGCATCTCTTTGACCTAACAGCCCACTCCTCAACTATTAACACCCTCCCATCCCCAAAGCATGGGGCCTTGCCTGTGGGGGATCCACCAATCACTCAGGTCTTGAAATGCTGCCACATTGGGCTACCAAGCTCTGACCCCACCCACTTTCAATTCTAACCCTAACCCTAATTATTCAAACCATTTATTAGAGGTGACTGGGATTACCCCACAGTCCAAATAGCTTCCTACAATCCAGACCTTCAGACCATGAACTTGTTCAACAAACCGGGAAAGATAAAGATCTACTGTTCTGGAATATCAATAGGCATCAAGCTGTAACCAAAACCAAGCGCAGGCGGGACTTTACAGAGTCTGCAAATCTACCTTACTCTGCTGTAAAGCTTCAGGCTGTGCCGGCAGCCAGCACACAGACCCACTGCAGCTCTCCCCACCCTCCTCCCTTGCCCCATGATTTTCAGCTCACTTCCAGCTCATCTCCACTGTGAGGACCTCTTTAGGCTGGAGGTCAGCCTCAAGTGTGACTGAGGGAAGTGGCCAAATTATCTCAGGACACTGAGTGTGGCTCTGTGATTCAGGTTCAGCTGCTATGCGGCCAGAGGCCAAGGTTGGTTTCAGCCCAGAGAAAGCCCATGGTCCATTCCCCAGAGGCTATAAGTTCCTGTCACTTGTGCAAACCACACAGGTGCTCAGAGTTTCCGAGACCATTTCTCTGTGACTGGCAGCCGGGTCTGTGGGATGCACGGCAGCATGAAGTTGCTGAGATATGCTGGCAGGAAGAACTGCGACTTCAATGCCCGGCCTCCTCTCAGCCTGAGACACCTGACAGTAGAAGTTCAGGGGCTTGCAGGAACACCCTTGTAATCTTAGGGCTGTGTTCAGGACAGCAGGGTACGCATGAGCCTGGCTTGCCACTAGCTTGCTGTGTGACCTTGGACAGATCCCCAGTCTCTCAGTCAAAATCCACAAAGGCAGGGGTGACTCTAGCCTGGAGGCTGGACTACAGCCTAGGTTCAGAGTATTCATCAAGCTAGAGAACCTCAGAGCACCTGGCAGAGTTCAGTTCAGTTTAGTTCAGTCGCTCAGTCATGTCCAACTCTTTGCGACCCCATGAATCACAGCACGCCAGGCCTCCCTGTCCATCACCAACTCCTGGAGTTCACTCAGGCTCACGTCCATTGAGTCCGTGATGCCATCCAGCCATCTCATCCTCCATCGTCCCCTTCTCCTCCTGCCCCCAATCCCTCCCAGCATCAGGGTCTTTTCCAATGAGTCAACTCTTTGCATGAGGTGGCCAGAGTATTGGAGTTTCAGCTTCAGCATCAGTCCTTCCAAAGAACACCCAAGACTGATCTCCTTTAGGATGGATAGTTGGATCTCCTTGCAGTCCAAGGGATTCTCAACAGTCTTCTCCAACACCACAGTTCAAAAGCATCAATTCTTCGGCGCTCGGCTTTCTTCACAGTCCAACTCTCACATCCATACATGACTATTGGAAAAACCATAGCTTTGACTAGACAACTAGACTTTGTTGGCAAAGTAATGTCTCTGCTTTTTAATATGCTATCTAGGTTGGTCATAACTTTCCTTCCAAGGAGTAAGCGTCTTTTAATTTCATGGCTGCAATCACCATCTGCAGTGATTTTGGAGCCCCCCAAAAATAAATTCTGACACTGTTTCCACTGTTTCCCCATCTATTTGCCATGAAGTGATGGGACCAGATGCCATGATCTTTGTTTTCTGAATGTTGAGCTTTAAGTCAACTTTTTCACTCTCTTCTTTCACTTTCATCAAGAGGCTTTTTAGTTCCTCTTCACTTTCTGCCATAAGGGTGGTGTCATCTGCATATCTGAGGTTATTGATATTTCTCCTAGAACTCTTGATTCCAGCTTGTGCTTCTTCCAGCCTAGCGTTGCTCATGATGTACTCTGCATAGAAGTTAAATAAGCAGGGTGACAATATACAGCCTTGATGTACTCCTTTTCCTATTTGGAACCAGTCTGTTGTTCCATGTCCAGTTCTAACTGTTGCTTCCTGACCTGCATACAGGTTTCTCAAGAGTCTATTTCTCCCGGCAATCTTGATTCCAGCTTGTGTTTCTTTCAGCCCAGCGTTTCTCATGATGTACTCTCAGAGCACCTGGCTCAACTCTAGGTAAACAGGTTGACAGAGAGGCTCTGGTGCCTCTCCTGAGAGAGAGCAAAGTCAGGAATGAACACAGTAGGGAGGCAGCCATACTACCCGGACTATCTTCATCCCCCTGAAAGCCTTAAGCCCCAGCCAAGGCCACCAAACACATGGAGAGACCCTGCAGTGAGGGCCATCTGTATTTTCCACATGCCCCAGTTTTCCCTCCAATTAGTCTCAGATCTGGACAGTGGTCCTGGGGAGCCTTCAGGGGCTGGAACCAGGTAGGAGGGCCATGTGGGCACTGCTCTGGAGACCTAGGCAGGTCTGAGCCCACAGCTCTCCGGGAGCCTACTGGCCCTTCTCCCTCAGGACCCAAGGACAGCCTGGCACATGGTAAAGCCGGAGCTCTAGGCCAGACACCTAGGCACAAGAAGCATGGCTCTGACTGTCCTGGCCACTCTCTCTTTCCCTAAGAGGCTGGGAAACAAGTTCAAATTATATTCTTTTATGGGAGATAACCATGGGCAGGCCTATGGCAGGCCCACTTTAACCCCAAGGAAACACTCTTGGCTTTGCCAGGCCCACCTTTAGACCAGAAGGAGGAACAGGGCTACGTGGTCTGAGGAGATGGGTTCACCCATACATCAAGACTTCCCAGGGCACAAACAGTCCCTTCCGTTCACAGGGATCTCCCCAGGGACCACCCAAACGTGCTATAGCCTTCTGCTTCCTGGGAGCCCCATCCTGCCTCAGAAATCAGTGGTACTGAAGGTGGACGCAGGAATCGAAGGCTTTCACTATGGCAGCAGGGCAGCCCTCTCTCCTTGGCTAGGCCTTGAGGCCTGGAAGAGCCCCCTGGCAGCCACAGGGCAGCTTCTGTCAGGCCCACAGGGTGTTCACGCCCTTTGACTCTGCATTCACATTCAGGGAGATCCCTTGAAAGACGGAGGAGAGAGCTCCACAGAACAATCTGCCTGTCTATGAAATGAGACAAAGGACACGAAGCTAACATGACAACATGTCAAAGCATCTGTGAGAGGCCCCGAATGCTATTCTTGCCAGGATGACCCTGCTGTGGGCCAAGAGCTGGAAGGGAACTAAGATTATGATTTAGACGGTGGGATGGCAAGTTGAGTTTTCTCCTTGGTTTTCTACCCTGTCGTGGTTTTGAGTGTGGCCTTGGAGGAGAAAGGCTGAAGGCCACGGTCACTGGGCATCATATGGTGCCTTTGCTTATAGAAAATCTGCATCCTCAGTGTCCCCAGATAAATGGGGTGCTCAGTGGTGGCTTGCATTGCATCGACTGATTCCCCAAATTGGTTGTTCAGCCAAGATGCTGGGATTAGCTTACAATGCAGACTGTATCCTTCACAGCCCATGCTTGTGCATGCTCAGTCATCTTCGACTCTTTGCAGCTCCATGGACTGTAGTCCACCTGGCTCCTCTGTCCATGGAGTCAGGCAAGAATATTGGAGTGGGGTGCCATTCCCTTCTCCAGGGCATCTTCCCGACCCAGGGATTGAACCCATGTCTGAAGGTCCAGATAACCAATACTTTCTTCCTGAGATAGCATGGATAGCAAAAGAGGCCTTTCTGCTCCTCCTTGGCAGGCAGGGCAGCTCTCGGTTTGGGCCTGGAGATTGCAAGGTGCTGTTCAGGCATCCTCGATTACCTTTACAACTGTCCTGTGCGTGGATTCTCACTTTGGAACTATACAGCTGGCCTGCCAGCCAGCCCCAAGTGAGCAGGACTGGCCCTGGAAATCAGGGCCTGAGTCCTTATACCTGTGGCTCCTGCATATGTGTGTGCTTAGGAATTCAAATCCATATGACTGGAAGTGGCAGGAAGGGGCTGCATGGACCAGGTACATACTGTGCCTACCTGGGCTTCTGAGCAAAGCTGCTTTTTGTGTTGAATGCACAAGACTGGTTGTTGTAGCTCCAAAAGCCGCTCCTCAGGACCCTCCCACCTTGTTAACGGGCTTCACAAATAAGGAATCTGGCATGTAGGTTGTCTTGGGCCTCCATTTTCTTATCTACAACGTGGGGTTGTGGCAGGGACAGAGAGGCCCCAGCCTGGCACAAGGAGGCCCAGCTAGGTGCAGTGCCCTGACGCCTGAGGTCTGGGTCAGAACACTGCTGAGAGCACCCTGATACTGGCCCTATTCTTCTGAAGAGACGGGAGGCTGGAATGCTCATGGCATCCAGGTCTGCAGAGCAAATCCGAGCAGAGCCAACCCCCAAGAGGGGAGCTGGGGGTGAGGAGGAGCCATCTTACCCGCTGTTGGTGCTGGCAGCTCTCTGGCCCAAGACCCAAAAAGACCTGGGACTTCCTCATGACCACACAGGAGGTGAGCCAGACAGAGAATCCTAGACCTGGTTCCACAGAAGCCATCTTTCTAGGCTCTCAAAAGGGCCACTGGGCACAGACTTTGCCCTTGGAAAAGACTGACCAATTTCCCTCCTTTCAGGAGACCCCTGAGCTATGGCTGCCAATAAGGACGCAGCTTCACAGGTTATTTTTCACTGTGGTTTGAGATAACAGTTAAACAGTTTCATGATGCTGCCACTGATGTTATCTCTGGCCCAGACCTGTTCTTTCAACCTAGAAATGATTAATCAAAATTTTTTCTCCTTTTTCTTTTTCTTGACTTCAAAGGAAGAACTCCCTAGGTTCAAAGCATAAACTCTCTTGGTTCTACCCTCTAACATGGCTCCTGAGCCCTCACCTAATGTGAAGGTTGGCATTTCCTTCAAGATCCTAGGGTTCTTCTAGAGGCTGAAAAAAATCCTTTAAAAATTATTTTACTTTAAAAAAATCAGTTATTGAACAATAAAGTACACAACTCTTAAGTGTACAGTTCAGTGAATTTTTATATATGTTTATACTGATAAAATCAGCACTCGGAGCAAGACGGAGAACATTTTCCAGCACCCTAGAGGCTTCCTGTGTTCTCTCCCTCCTAGCCAGGATCCACTCGCCTAAGTGTAGCAACCTTTAAGCTCTATTACCGGATAGTCGTTTTGCTTATTCTTGAACTTAGATGAAGTGGACTCATAGGCTGCACTCTCTTTTATGTTTGACTTCTTTTGTTAAATATTCTCTCTCTCTGGTTGTTGCATGTAATTGTAGTCTGTTCCTTTCTGTTTCTGCATAGTATTCCATTGCATCCCAAATACACTTTCTTATTTTTCTGCTGATGAATATTTTGGCCATTTGTGCTTTCTAGTCAATATTAATAAAGCAACTACAAACACTCTTGTACTCGTGTTTTGGTGAGTGTCTGTATGCATTTCTGTTGGAAATGTTGAGTACAGTGTGGGATTACTGGGTCATAGGATTTACATATTTTAGCTTAGCTGGTACTGTCACACTTTTTTCCAAGGAAGTCCTTTATAAACAACATTGTTGCCAGTCTTCCTGCCTTTTGTAGGTACTGCTTTTCCATCAGACACTGGATCTCTCCTTTCCCTTCACATGATCCAAAGCTATTTCCTGAACATTCTCCTCATTATTGGAATTCTCTACATGGTTCAGTCTTGCCCAACCATCAACATCCTGACAAGCCAACTGTTGGGAAACAAAACCCAAATCCGACTAAGTCTGGTCCAAGCTTGGCCCTTGCTCACAGGGCCGCGGGCACTGTCCTTGGGAGGCTCAGCTTGGGCAGGCTGCACTGAAGCACGTGCACGGAGAAGAGCAGAAATTAGCTAGCTTATTGCTCATCAGCTCCACATGCTGTCCTGGCTGTGGGTAGGCTGCCTCGACTTTCAGTGTCCCGTGTCTCACTGGGGGAGTCAGCTCAAGAAGGGCCTGAACTGTGACATGCCACTGTCCTAGAGGAGAGACCAGGTCAAACCAGGTCTCAGCTCCCTGGTCAGCCCCCTGCCATGTCCTGGTGCTTCCACCTTCCTGCCCCCGTCAAATCTTTCCACTTCTCTACCCCACAGCCTCACCCTGGTCCACCCAACCTGCACTGCCACAGATGACTACCACGACTGTCCCATGGACACTCATCTCAGATGGATCCCTCCTGCTGTTGCTTCCAGGAAGTCAGATGGATTCATGTACCTATTAATTCACTCAAAAAATATTTACTGAATGCTACAAAGTATCAGGAATTATGCCAGGCTCTGCACAGAACCCAACACTTGAGGTGCTTACGTTTTAGTGCATTAGTCTGGCTATGGGAATCAAAACACAAATCCGACTAAGTCTGGTCCAAGGTTGGCCAGGGGCTCCCTGCTGGCTCAGTGTGAGCTCCTTTGGTCTGTTCTAAGGCCTGCCACCCTAGGCACACAGTCCTGGAGACCCTTCCAGCCTCACTGCTTATAGCCTTTTGTCCCCTCCAGCAGCCCTGGGTCCCAGGAACAGGAATCAGCTGCAGTTCTCCTACCATCCCCAGACCCCTGTGCCTGGAATGCATCCTAGTCAAACAGCTAATGTTTTTCTCCCAGTGGGGTAGAACAGTGTCTAGTGGGAGATGGACACGTCCTTTAGCGGGGCATCCTCCTCCTCAACATTTACTGGGGGGCTTGCCTGGCTACCTTCTAGGCCTTGCATGCACGTGTGTTCAGTTGCTTCAGTCGTGTCCGACTCTTTGCAACCCTGTGGACTGTAGCCCCCCAGGCTTCTCTGTCCATGGGATTCTCCAGGCAAGAATACTGGAGTGGGTTGCCATGTCCTTCTTCAGGGGATCTTTCCGGTCCAGGGATCGAATCCACGTCTCCTGATTCTTCTGCATTGCAGACGGATTCTTTACCCTTGAACCACCAGGGAAGCCTTAGGGGAGCACTATCATCTGTTGGGGGACTATGAGGTCTCTGCTCTGAACTATAACTCTATCCCCTAAGTCTGAGGAGGATCCCTCACTGTGTAGGTACCAGCAGTGACTGTGTGCCAGGGTTTGAGAAAAGTGAGCCACTTCTCACCTCTGATTAATAGAAATACAGGTTTTAATGGACATCAGGATGGGAAGGCAGCATGAATTTCCCGAAGTTTAGAAAAGGCTCTGTGGGGCAAATATCAGCACCAGCCTAAAAGTACTCCATACACAACCAGAGATCTGTTATCATTATCCTTTCAACATCAGCATCTGAAAGATGAGCCAAGAAGATGACCTTGGATCACCCAGGAGCCAAAGGAGCTGAGAAACTAACATCTGCATAGCTGGCCTGCTCCCTCTCCCACTTAACGGATTTAGAAACTGTCTCAAAGGAAGCAGAAGAAGGGAGGGAAGCCTAGCTCCCTGGCTATGTGTCATACTTCCTCCTGCCCAGAGCCTGGGGCAGCCCCGAGTTGTCCTGGTGGAGGCCCTGGCTCCTGCCCAGGCCTCTTGCGCCAGCAGGGCTGGATAAGGGTGGTGCCATTTCATGCACTGGGAGTGGAGGCCAAGGAAACAGTAACTGTTGCTAGAGCCACAGCTTCGAGTCAGAAACTACATGATAACTCATAGTCCCATCCATCCCCTCACACCCAGGAAGGTCTCCCTGACTGACCGCCATGACTCTTAGGTCCCTTTTCCTACCGAGATCTCTCCAGGGCAGTTGCTCTCAGCCCTCCCAGGTCTTCAGAAGCTCTAGCCAGAGGCAGGGCTGTGCCCAGCCTAGATTCACAGAAGACCTGTGACTCAGACCCTACCATCTCTCACAGGTACAATCCCTGGAAATGCACACCAACCAGTTTGGGGACCCAGGAAGAAGGCACAGGAAGCTGCAAGAGTCGCAGGCCATTCCCTCGGCCACATTCGCACTGAAGGCTCCTGCGCCTTTGATGCTTTGGTCTGCTTAGGGACTCATCACTGCCCCTAAGCAGACCAAACTGTTCTTTGGGCTCCAGACCAAACAAAAACACTAGGCATGGCTGTGGGCCTGGGTCCTGTAGTTATCATGAACCGCCGTGGAACTTAGTGGGTAGGAACCCCTGTAGAAAGGAGCTTCTTTCCTTAATGTCATCCAGTCCAGAAGTCTAGGTGTCACAAGCAAACAAATAGATAGAACAGATCCATGACGGTGAGACAGTCTGAAGATCCTGACGCTAAGAGATGGACAGACACTGACCAAGTCCTGGTACTGACAGATTCAGCCAAAGCTTGGAAGGAATATATGGAAAGACCAGCTGGAGACAGTGGCAGTGACAGACACAGAGACAGATGAACAGACAGACTTAGGGTCCTAGCAGAGACAAAGACACAGCTGCCGCTGTAGTCAGGGAGAGAGGGGACAGTTTTGCCCTGCACTCAGCCCTAGAGGCTCTTGGAGTTTCTTTCCCAGCACTGCAATCAGAGACTTCGAGGGGCTCTTTTCAGGGCCACAACTCCCCCTTCCGCATGATCCTCGGGAAGGGAGCAGGTTGTGGCTCTCACTGTCCCTGGAGCTGTGATTGAGCAGGACCTTATGAGGCCTTCATAGAATAACCTCCCACCCATGTCCTCTGCCTGCTTTTTGTCCATAGAAAAACTTTCGTCAAAGAATAAGTTTAACCAGAGAAGTGAGAAAATACAGAAAGAAAGGGAAATAGGAAAATAGTCAAGCAAGACAAAATAGTACTTTAGCTGTTAAATAAGGGCTTTCCTGGTGGCTCAGCGGTAAAGAATCCGCCTGCAGTGCAGGAGCTGCAGGAGACGCGAGTTTGATCCCTAGGTCAGGAAGATCCCTTGGAGAAGGTCATGGCAGCCCACTCCAGTATTCTTGTCTGGAGAATCCCATGGACAGAGGAGCCTGGCAGGCCACAGTCCACAGGGTCACAAAGAGTTGGACACAACTGAAGTCATGTATTACACACAAACACAGTCATTAAACAAAGTCAAGGACCTTTTAGTTCTTTCCTAAGAATTAGAGATAATATTCTGAGCCATGTCCTTTGAGCTGTTTTGTAGATACTTCCGCCACCTGGAAGAAGTTAACTGATGCTGCCCACAAGCACATAGACCGCAGACCAGTTGGAACCAGAAGGTTGATGATCCTGACTGCCAATTATCTCACTACCAACCAATCAGTGTCCACAAGCTGGTCGCAACCCATTCTTTGGACACTCTGATTAGTCGCTACCCACTCCAGGGCAGGGCACACAGTTTTGAGGGCATTACTCGTTGTGGCCCCCTCTGCCTGGCAAAGCAAGAAAATTATTCTTTTCTACTTCACCCAAAACTCTGTCTCCACATTTCTATTCAGCACTGGTGAATAGAGGCCAAGTTTTCAGCAACTGAGCCAGACTCAAGAATCAATTCATATCCCTGACACCACTGCTGCTTCCAAACCTTATGGGGTGGGAACAGCTCTCCCACATCCCTCCTGAGGTCTTAGGAGCCACTGTAGTCTAGACTCTGTGGGCATAATGGACAGTACCAGGTAGGGGCTGTAGTCTAGTGCTCCTGTGGTTATCAGATAATACTTTGCTCCAACTGGCCAACTTCTTTCTTCACCTCCATGACTTCCAGGGCCCAGAGATCTGAGGAGCTAAAAGGTCCTGACCAAAGAGAGAGACCCCAGGCCAGACAAAGATGGGAAGACTAGCTGCTTTCACAAGTAGAGACATTGAGACTGACTTGGACACACTTAGCTCTGGGTCTGTAGAGTCCAAGAACCCCTGAGAAGTGGTAAGACTCTCCTACTTTGAAGGGACCTTTGTGTTGAAACCAATGACTGGATTGCCTGCCTCAGGCTGGGTCCCTGGGATGAAGGCTGCGAGACAGAGATTAGCATGAAGGACTGTTTTTGGAAGAGAAGAAAATGAAAGGGAAGGGAGTAGAATTGAACTGAGGGAGAAGCTGGATTCAATGCAGTCACAACAAAACCCTCAGTTGACCCAAAGGAGATGATCCTTCAAAGTTTTCTTAACTTAGGGGGTGGAAGTCAAGCTTTTTTCCTTGATGTAGGCCATCCCTTGGAGGACACACAACTCCAAGCATAGCAATGCTTTTCAGCCGAGGAAATCCCCAAAGAGAGGAGATGCCTGCAAAGAGTTGCCTTCCAGCAGCATTCCTAAGCTGGGGGAATAAGCCCTTGACCCTTGAAGGGTGTTTTGGGCAGCACACCATCGTATCCACCACAATCCACCCCTTGAGCTGTTTAGATCCTCTTCTTCATATAACCACTTCCCACATGTTCGGGAGTGGCTCCTCTAGGATTCTAATGCTGTATGTGCGGTTACATGTTTAACGATTGGCTCTTAGAAATTAGCAACGGGCTATCTCAAGCCAGGCTGTGACCTCTGGCACATCGATGATTCTGATGCGCTTCTTTTCTTGGAGGAAGCTTAGTAGAGGAAGGTTAGCGAGAGGAACTACAGCCCGTGCTGTTGTAGCCAATCTCAGGGCCACCTCAGGACTCATCTTTTCTTCTATTTCAGATCCCCTTAGTTAGCATTGGGCTTCCTTGGTGGCTCAGTGGTAAAGAATCCGCCTGCAGTGCAGGAGACCCAGGTTTGATCCCTGGGTCAGGAAAATCCTCCAGAGAAGAGTATGGCAACCCACTCCAGTATTCTTGCCTGGAGAATCCCATGCACAGAGCAGCCTGGCAGGCAACAGTCCATGGGGTCCCAAAGAGTCAGACACAACTGAGCATGCACGCATGCACAGTTAGCCTTGAGAACATTGAATATATGCTCATCTTGGTGGCTTCCCCAGTGGCATAACCCAGTCCCTTATCACAGAGGGATCTAATTCCTGATCTGATTTGATTTTAGCCTGGGGATGCTGCCCTTGTCTCTTTTACTGTCAAAACTAGGGGGTAGGAATAGCAGAGAGGCACTCAGGTGGATCCCACTGAGTAGTACTATGGATCAGTACTCTTTCCTCCACCTGATGATCAGGCTTTGGTACTCTTGACCAGAGTAGTTCTTTTCTGCTGGTCCCTGGACACAAGGAGGTCAAAATTCCCTGCCAACAGCTTTGGCTTAGAGTTTAATGGGACTCTTGCTTGTGGTCTCAGGTGGAAGTGTCCCTTCCTAAGGACCAGGATCTCTAAACCCACAGAGTCAAGAGTCACAGGGATGGGAAGCATAAATTTCCCAAGTGGGTCACTCAGTTCAGTCGCTCAGTCGTGTCTAACTCTTTGCAACCCCATGGATTGCAGGCTTCCTTGTGCATCACCAACTCTAGGACCTTGCTCAAACTCATGTCCATTGAGTTGTGATGCCATCCAACCATCTCATCCTCTGTCATCCCCTTCTCCTCCTGTCTTCAATCTTTCCCAGTATCAGGGTCTTTTCCAATAAGTCTGCTCTTTGCATCAGGTGGCCAAAGTATTGGAGCTTCAGCTTCAGCATCAGTCCCTGCAATGAGAATTGAGTACTGATTTCCTTTAAGATTTACTGGTGTGATCTAGGAGTCCAAGGGACTCTCGGTAGTCTTCTCCAATACCACAGTTCAAAAGCATCAATTCTTCAGATGATGATGGTAAAAGGGGCTATTTCTACTTCTGTCTCTTGGTTCTCAGACCTTTGTATTACACCTACTGGAACATGGCTCCATATAGGGGTCTTTGACTTAGTGAGAACTGTGTTCTGGAGGATGGCTCTTTATCCTTGTAAAGTACCACTCCCAAGCTGGTGCTTCAATTATGCCTCCAACAAGCTGCTGCACAACATTTTACTGGGTCAGCAGCTCCTACATGGTACAGTATGATCAGTGAACCTTACAGTCACGAACCATCTCCTTTGCCATAAAGTATATCTCTTGGTTTGAAATACTATATGAAATACCATGCTAGTGGGTCAAAAACTGAAAGCTCTTGGAGAGTGATTTGACAGGCCCTGTAGATACAAAAGGCAAACCCATTCCTGGTATGTATATTTATTTTCGTCAAAAAGAATCACTTGCCCTTCCAGGGTTTTAGAGAGCTATGTAGTCAACTAGCAATCAAGTGGCCTGTTGATCTCCTTGACTCAGTATTGTATCTGGGCTTCCCTGATGGCTCACTGGTAAAGAATCCACCTGTAATGCAGGAGATTCGAGTTTGATTCCTGGGTTGGGAAGATCCCTTGGAGAAGGAAACAGCAACCCACTCCAGCATTCTTGCCTGGGAAATCCCATGGACAAAAGAACCTGGTGGACTACAGTCCATGGTCACAAAAAAGTCAGACATGACTTAGTGAATAACTGACAACAACAAAAACAACAAATTGGATCTGGAGCTCGAAGTCGGCATGTGTGCTGACAAGCTAGACCTTTTACAGTGGCGATAGCTAGATCAACCGTGGTTAAGTAAGAGTTCATGGTATTGGGTTTATGCACAGCTTGCATCCCTGCCCCCATGGCTACTCCATTCATGCATACACTGAGCTAGCACTGGAGTACAATAATGGAAGTGGGTTGATATTACCTGGAATAGTCAGTATGTTTATCCGATCACTGTAGATCTTCCACTGTGCTGTGCTTCCTAGCAGGCCTTAACATGCAAAATGAAGCTCTCCATAGTTCACACCAACATCTCTCCTTGCATGCCTCTGTACTAGATTTCCTTGTCCCAGGTGTTCTAGTCTTTCTCATTCCAGGTTCCCGAGCAGCCAGTCAAGCCACTGACACTGCCTTTGTGTCCATATATATTTTAAGTTCAGATAACTTTTCCACACAAAGCCAACGGCCAGTTTTACCACCTGAAGTTCTAGTCTGGATTTTTCATTATTATCTTTCAAGGTCAGTCCTTAGTGTAGCTGTAGTACAGTAACAAACATTTTTGGCTTGACTCACGTACTTATTTGACCTACTCATAAACCAGATTTGGGCTTTTACCTCCTCCATCAGTTGACCCTGGGGGATCACCCACGCATCTCTAGGTGTAAGCTCAGGGAGAGGCTCTGGCGCTACAGAAGCAGATACATTAAGTCCTGGGTTACCTGTTCGTGCAGCTTACTTGTGCCCTCCAATCCTGTTTATACTTGATACTAGTTCAGTTGATTCCCAGTGTATGACTTCCATCTCATGATGAGTTGTTGCTAAGCCTGCCTGGCTTTCTAAGTTAGGCCCTCCAAATCCATCAGGGCTCAGCAGAATAACAGGAGTTGCTTTTCAAAAGGTGTATAATTCTCCAAGGCAAATGATATGGCCTCTTTCAGAGCCATAGGGACACAATGTATTTTTTCCCCACTACCGATACCTTTAAGAAACACAGGATCTGATGATTCATATGTTCCAAATGGCAGGGCTACTTGTACTACAGCCTGAAAATGCTGTAAGCCTTGGGACCCCGCTCGAAAGTGGCAGGCTTCTATGCTACTGCCAGGTATATGGGTCAGAGCAATAGTTCCAGGTATGCAATAGGTTGCACCCACAACCCTAAGAGACCTACCAAAATGGTGCTTCCTTCCTCATGTGAGAAGTAGTCATTTGTCCTATACATTGGAGGAAATTTCCTGACATACTTTAGACCACTCAAAGGAAGTGAAAGTGAAAGTCACTTGCTCAATCATGTCCGACTCTTTGTGACCCCATGGACTATACAGTCCATAGAATTCTCCTGGCCAGAACACTGGAGTGGATAGCCTTTCCCTTCTCCAGGGGATCATCCCAACCTATGGATTGAACCCAGGTCTCCTGCATTGCAGGCGGATTCTTCACCAGCTTAGCCACAAGGGAAGCCCAAGAATATGGGAGTGGGTAGCCTATCCCTTCTCCAGCAGATCTTCCAGACCACTGGATCCGTAAACATTTTACGAATGTGGCAGGTTCTGAATCTTCACAAGGGTTATCTTCTGGAGTATATGTCTTTTGTCATGGCCATCAGTATGTTAGCCACTGCTTGACTACCTTGTCTGGTTGGCATACAATTATTGATAGAGTAGACCAGGGTGATGTTCTGCAGGATATTCAGATCACTCAGACCTCTTAGGACTACAGTGTGACAGAGGGAAGGAGCGATAACCTAACCCTGGGAATTTAGAAGGTTTTTTTGTTCCAAGTAAATCCTAACTATTTCTGATAGGAGTAGAAAAGGATGGAGTCACCATATCAGTGTCCACATACTATATGCCTGAAGTCATGTTAATCTACTGTAGCAAAGATAAAACATCTGGCAGGCACAGTGGCTGCCACTGTGGCTACTCTTTGTTGAGCTGGTAGAAGCCCACTGATATCTTCTAGGTCTGAGTTTTACTGGTAAATTAAAGAAGACACATGGAATTCCTTTAGATCTTTAATGGTGGCACTAATTTCTGCCTTCACCTCAGGGATGTAATACTGGATTTTTGTGATATTGTTTTGATTTATTTTGATTTATTTTTAATACTATTTTGGCTGGAACAGAAGCTTTTAAGGCTTCCACTTGGCGTTCCTCACTATGACAGCTCTTACCATATTGGCCAGGGACCCAATATAGAAGATTATACTAACCATGAAATATGTTTATCTGATTATATCATTGAGTGGGTCTGTGGACCTAGAGGGATTTCTATGAGCAGGATTCAGACCAAGAATCTATTTATTATCTGAACTACATATGTCCCCAACTCTAACAAGAGGGTCTTAGTGCTATTTCAAGTCTCCAGAGAATAATTTCACCTCAAATTCTGTGTTTAACAGTCCTTGAAATGCTGGTCTATTCTCTTTCCCAGTATCTACAGTTATCCAAATAAATGGCCTTCCCAAAGGTTCCCTAGGGGAAGAGCTGGGGAAATCATTGTCATGTACACTTGCCATGGTACTAGGAGATCCTTCCTTCTAGAGATCTGGCTTTTTCTTCAATCAATGCCTTCTGAATCTGAAAACTAGTTCTGATCTGGAAATCTGGCAAGGGACTTGTGATTGGGAGGACTAGGCTCCTTATCTTTGATTGATTTCTTTTGATTGTACAGAATCAGCAGCACTGTTCTCAGTGAGTTCAGTTCTGTGACAATATCTCCTACTATCAGTCTCAACCTATAAATGACAAACACTGTTTTACTGCTTAGTCATGCTGGTGCCCCTCTTTCCAGCATACTCCTTATTGTTTTGGTGTCTTTGGAGCCCTTCCAACCTTAGTATATTGACTCTGGCACACCTACTTCCTTTGTGCACTCTGTCACAGCAATTCTGGCATAGTTATCTTATTTTTCCATGCTTCTAGGAACCATTCTAATGGTTTATTTGCATAATATCCTGGGGTTCATGCCACAGTTTTTTTAAATATTGCATTCCTTGGACAGTTCAGTTCAGTCGCTCAGTGGTGTCTAACTCCTTGCGATCCCATGGACTGCAGCAAGCCAGGCTTCCCTGTCCATCACCACCTCCTGGAGCTTACTCAACTCATGTCCATTGAGCCAGTGATGCTATCCAACCATCTCATCCTCTGTCATCCCCTTCTCCTCCTGCCTTATTGGCCCGAGTACTGGAGCTTCAGCATTGACTGGTTGGATCTCCTTTCAGTCTTGTCAGAAGACTGTCAAGAGTCTTCTCCAATACCACAGATCAAAAGCACCAATTCTTCAGTGCTCAGCTTTCTTTATAGTCCAACTCTCACATCCATATATGACTACTAGAAAAACCATAGCTTTGACTAGATGGACCTTTGTTATTTGTTAGCAAAGTAATGTCTCCTCTTTTTAATATGCTGTCTAGGTTGGTCATAGCTTTTCTTCCAAGGAGCAAGCGTTTTTTAATTGCATGGCTGCAGTCACCCTTGGACAAGTCATTCCTTGGACAGTGATCTCAAATCCATAAACTCTTTTATCCAAATTTCTGTTTCACCCCCTTCATTCAGAATCCAGTTTCATATATATTCTTTCAACTCCTGCTTATTCTTACTGGTTAGCTCCTGTGTTTTATTTGAGTGTAGATCCTTTCCTACCGGAGATCCAGCATATCTCTGGCCAGGTTACATTGTGATTTAACCCAAGTTACTGACCTAGTGGGTCAAGAGTGGGAGTGGGAATAGGTCCTGGGAGGATGAAAGAACAAGAACTGAAGGATAAAGGCCTCTGCACCATCTTTAGTTAGGCAAGAGTTAGGGTCCCTAATTCTTAATAGGGATGAATGTGCCACTTGTATAAGCTCAGAGGGTTCTAAGGAATCTGAGGAGTCAAGATTTTCAGATGCGATAGATGTCCTCATTCCACATATCAGGGTCCCCTTCTTTCCCACCCAGGGCTCTTAACTTGGGCATGAGAGACCTGTCTTAGTTGGGAATTTAACCTTCTTTGGAGCTTAGCTACTGACATTTTCCTTCTCTTTCACTTAAAGAGATGAGAGCTCATTATATGTACCAAGGGAGCCTAGGGCTTCCATACTTAGTTTTTTTTTTATCACCAATTAATTGCGCTACGCTTTTATTACCTTTTTGTGAGACTCAGTCAAGCTTAGCACTAGTTACCCAAACATTGTTATTGGAGTAACTGATTCCCTCATATTTCTCAAATACCTGATAAATTGCACCAGCTAATGCAATCTCTTCCAATAGGAGCAGAAGTATTAACAGCTGCACTGCTACCTACTGCCTCATGCTAGAGGCTGTCTGCCAACTGTGAACGGGTGGGTCCTCACTAGCGGCCGGATGGTGAGTGATCCAGCTCCAAGATTCCATCTAAGCATCTCCTTTATTCTTTTTACCATAGATCAGGTGCTGTGGGAAGCAGACTCTGAGTCAGAGATTAGCATGTAGGACCTTTACTTGGGACCAACATCTGCAGAAAAGAGAGGTCAGGAGGATTAGACAGAGGGAGGATGAAATGCTATATAGTTTTAACAACGGTTCCAGCTGAGGTCAGAGGCTTTCCAGGGGTTATCATTTAGTCTTCCCAAGATAGGGAAGGGAGCCATGCCTCTACGCACTCACATTATTAGTCACTAGACCTGAGGTATGACCTTATGCAAGGTAATTTTCTTTAACAGAGGCAAGACCCAAAGAGGGCCGAGAGCTCAGGCACTCATCTGGTAGCTCTTTTAGCAGCTGATAGAATAAATCCTCCATTCATAAACGAGTGTCTGGGTTGTACATCACAACACCTACCACACCACTTTCAAAATGCCATGCACAAAATCAGTTCCTGGCAAACGGGTCAGAAGCCTAATGCCTACAAGTCACCCATTAAGATTCTCTTGCTTTAGCTTAAGTCTCTTTCCTACTGGGACATGTAAGCCCAGGAAATGGCCCCATGCTGTTCTCTAGTACCCAGCTCCTCAGGAGAAATGGCTTCAGGGTTAGGAGTGGTGGCATCATGAAGGCAGGGAAGACCAAGAGGTCAGAAAATTTCCCTGTGGCTTCCCTGGCGGCTCAGTGGTAAAGAATCCACCTACCAATGCCGGAGACACAGGTTCGATCCCTGATCCAGGAGGGTCCCACATGCCGTGAAGAACTAATTCTGTGTGCCACAACTATTGACCCTGTGCTCTAGAGCCGGAGAGACACAACCACTGAGCCCACGTGCCACAACTAAGGAAGCCCATGAACCCAGAGCCCATGCTCCGCAGCAAGAGAAGTCACAGCATTGAAAAGCCCGTGTACGGCAACTGGAGAATAGCCCCCACTCACCACAACTAGAGAGAAAGCCCACACAGCAATGAAGATCCATTATGGCCAAAAAATAAAAAATAATGAAAAATAAAACCTTCCCTGATCCTGGGGAGCAGGTCAGTGCAGGGTGAAGCAGCATCTACTGGCAGGTCTTGGGGCAGCTGGGGTGGGGGATGATGGGGAATGAGGAGGGGATGTGAGTGGAAGAGGCTTCTGTAGTTCAGGCCCTTGGGGCTGGAACCTTTGGACCAGTGGGATGTTGAGCAAGGTGCAGGTAAGAGCAGCCCTCTCCTTGTGGGTAATCCCAGCCTCCTTTCCCAAGCTTTCCCCAGAGCCTTGTTAGAGCAGGATGGACCGGAACTGTCCTCTAGTCCAGGTGCCAGCTCATGCCTGGGTTTCCCCAGGAGGCAGGTCCAACTGGTCCACCCGTCCATTCTGGCAGTTCTGAGCTCTTCTCAGGCAGAGCTATATCCAGCTGTTTTGAGGGCTTTCCAGTGAGCTACAGTGCTTCTGTTCCATGGAACCTACAGGGAAACCCCCAGCTCTGGCCCCCACCCCTTGACTAAGGCCTCCAGAATCTGGGCCAGAGGCCAGGGTGGGGCAAGCCACTGAGTCAGGACAGCGGTTTTCTCTCCACAGATTCCCCTACCATCTGCACCCCAGAAGATGGCCCTGTAGGAATGGGGAGCTGAAGTCCCTACAGTCACTGGAATGAGTTACATCATTTCTTTAATGCTCACCACAGTCATGTGAGACCATGACCACCCTCTTTCACAGATGGCGTAACTGAAGCTGCTAGCAGAGAAATACTTTGTTCAGAGCTATACAGCCACAGAGCGGCAAAGATGAGACTTGGACGCTTGACCCTAGTCTCTGAGACCCCTTGTAAGGTGCTCTTCCACTGCCCTCTCTGCCACTCGGCATAATCCAGCCAGGACAAGATACTGAGAAGGGATGGCAGGTCTTGACTATGTGGCATCAGGATGCCAGCTGGACCTGGGCCCTCTAAGTGTCTCCCTCTTGCCTGCCTCAGCATCCTCTGTGTGAGCCTTCTGGCCGATCTAGCATCCCAGGGTCCCATTAATACCTCATATCTCAGCTTTCCCCAGTGCCTACTGAGACCTTCCTCCCAGATGTCCCAAATTCCTCACAACCATCAGTGTGGTGGAACCATTTTACTAACTGAGAGACTAAAACACAGAGGGAGCCAGGGAGCCAGGATAGTTGAAAGCACGTGGATCCAGCACATACCCTAGAGCAAGTCCCCAAGTGTCCATGAATGGCAGATATGAGGGACCAGCAGTCTTATGCCTCAGTCACTTCAGTGAGGACAAGGGAGAGACACCTGGGGCAGTCCCAGCTCCAGGGCCTTCAGAGGGGATCTCCTCCCCTTGTTCTCCACAGGAAGTGTGTGATGCTGGCCGGCCAGCCGCAGAGGCCTGGGCATCCCCACAGAGCAGCCTCATTTCTCCGCTCCCTGGCTCTCTCCCCACCTTTATCACACTGGCAGTCACGCTTATCTCAGAGCCCGGCTTCCTGCTGCTTTTAAAGAGACACATGGCCTACCACTGGCTGACTGCCACTTGCTAAGAGGTCCTAGCCTCATCTCCCAGGGTCATAGCAGGTTTGTGCCTTGCTCATCACCAAGGAAAGGCTCTCTCCCCTCCAGTCAGTGCCCAGGTCACTCTAAGGACCACCAAACAGCCTAGGGACTGGAATGTAAGTTTTTTTGAAGGACAGATAAGTGGATGAATGGATTGACTCATTCACTCAACAAATAAATACTGACTGAGCACCTATGTGCTGCATATGTCCTGGGCACTGGGGACAAGGGAAATAAGAAGACAGACTGTCTGTCTGTCCTCTCAGTGCCTACATTCTAGTGGGGAGACACTACAGCAGTAGACAAAAGCATTCCCCAGACAATGCCAGAAGAGATGAGCAATGAAGATTAATAAGAGAGATGATGGTGTGGAGTCTCTGGAGTGACTAATGGCAGCCTTTCTGAGGAGACATCTGGCTGAGACTTGACAAGAAGGAGCTAGATTTATACTTTTAAAGGATCACAGGCTACTGTGCTGGCCAAAAGCATCGGGAAGGGGATCAGTGAGGAGACTGCCAGAGATGATGACCTGATCTGGACAGCAGGGGTATCAAGGGGGGAAAGGGGTCAGGAAAGGGGTCACAGGGAATAGGGAGCAGAAGATGGAGCATACGAGGGAGACAGGGTGTGGTGCTTAACAGCCCGGCAGGTGGATACCACTTGCCTCAACTTTCTCACCCTCTGTTCCTCAACTGACCTGGGCTCTTGGAGGCCTCTGCTGAATGACCTTGGACAGAGCTAGAGGATTCAGAAGAAGGTGGGGACAGACTGGGAGTGCACATGGGACCTGACCCCGTAGGCTCTGTCCTCACTCTCAGGGCACCCTAATTCTGGTCATATGAGAAACTGGGCTTGAAATGTAGTAAGTGCTCTTCTTCCTGTTGTTCCTGAACCTCAGACTCCTGGAACTTTGAAGCATGGATGCCACAGCACAGCTGCTGCCCATCAGTTGCCTGCCACTCAGCACTTGGGCCATGACCCGGGCTGACACCCAGAGAGTGATGCCCACTGAAGCTCTAGCAGGTTGGTCATTAGGCACCTAAGCTGGTATCCTTCCCACCTGGAGCAGCTTCTGACCTCCTGGCCATGGGAGAGCAGAGAAAAGCGTCAGACATAGATGAGCAACACAGGGCCAGGGGAGGATGGCTGCCAGAGGAGGAACAGTCAGCGGTCAGCAGAGGCCTGTTGCTTGTACTGTTGCTCATACTATTGCTCATTGCCAAGGGAAGGATATTTACTCAGTATCCAAGTCCCAAAGATCTCAAAGCAGGAGGGCTGAGGTATTGAGGCGAAAGGGGCAGAATAAAGACAATTTCAGCATACACAGCAATATCAGTCAGGTTTGAGGCAGAGACTCCTTGAGGGCATTCAGTGTGGGGGGTAAAAATGGTCATTGAAGTCACTCTCATCGGCAAACCTCAATTCGGGGGGCAGCAGCGGCAGTGGCTGGGGGCAGATTGAGCATCTGTGACCTATTCAGTGATATTCCCCATCACCAGTTTGGCACCCACCAGTTTAGTGGGACATCAAAGGTCAGAGAGTATGAGAATTGAGTCATCTTCAAGAAATGGACCACCCTGGACTCTAAGAATGAGCCTTAGGGAAACTGTTAGATATGGGCTTCCAATCTAGAGCCCCCCAAGGCTTCAAAGGCAGGTGCTCAAACACTCTGTTCTGCACAATTTGATAGCTTTCTTGAGAAACCACACGGGAACTTAGCCTGTCCCTTTTTACTATTTTACAAGTCAAAGAGACCTGTATATTAGGGATTCACTTCTGCTTTATTGACTATGCCAAAGCCTTTGACTGTGTGGATCACAATAAACTGTGGAAAATTCTGAAATAAATGGGAATTCCAGACCACCTAACCTGCCTCTTGAGAAATCTGTATGCAGGTCAGGAAGCAACAGTTAGAAGTGGACATGAAACATCAGACTGGTTTCAAATAGCAAAAGGAGTACGTCAAGGCTGTATATTGTCACCCTGCTTATTTAACTTACATGCAGAGTACATCATGAGAAACACTGGACTGGAAGAAAAACAAGCTGGAATCAAGATTGCCAGGAGAAATATCAATAACCTCAGCTATGCAGATGACACCACTCTTACGGCAGAAAGTGAAGAGGAACTAAAAAGCTTCTTGATGAAAGTGAGAGAGGAGAGTGAAAAAGTTGGCTTAAAGCTCAACATTCAGAAAACAAAGATCATGGCATCTGGTCCCATCACTTCATGGGAAATAGATGGGGAAACAGTGGAAACAGTGTCAGACTTTATTTTGGGGGGCTCCAAAATCACTGCAGGTGTTGACTGCAGCCATGAAATTAAAGACGCTTACTCCTTGGAAGGAAAGTTATGACCAACCTAGATAGCATATTCAAAAGCAGAGACATTACTTTGCCGACTAAGGTCTGTCTAGTCAAGGCTATGGTTTCTCCTGTGGTCATGTATGGATGTGAGAGTTGGACTGTGAAGAAGGCTGAGCACCAAAGAATTGATGCTGTTGAACTGTGATGTTGGAGAAGACTCTTGAGAGTCCCTTGGACTGCAAGGAGATCCAACCAGTCCATTCTGAAGGAGATCAGCCCTGGGATTTCTTTGGAAGGACTGATGCTGAAGCTGAAACTCCAATACTCTGGCCACCTCATGTGAAGAGTTGACTCATTGGAAAAGACTCTGATGCTGGGGGAGATTGGGGGCAGGAGGAGAAGGGGACGACAGAGGATGAGATGGCTGGATGGCATCACCGACTCGATGGACGTGAGTATGAGTGAACTCCGGGAGTTGGTGATGGACAGGGAGGCCTGGCGTGCTGCAATTCATGGGGTCGCAAAGAGTCAGACATGACTGAGTGACTGAACTGAATTGAACTGAACTGCACTGAACTGCAAATACCCAGAATGGCAGCTGCCTACACACGAAACATCTAGAACTTAAAAGAGAGTAATATGGGATCACTGTTCTCATATATGCCAGTCCTATCAATGGCCCTTAAAGAGAACTTCTGGATGTGAAGATTTTGTTATTCTAAAGCTGTCAAAGATGTTCCCTATGTACCTGGAGCCCTCACACCATCAATCAGTGTAGAGTTGTTCATACCTTTCTGCTTGGAGCAAAGGCTGTCTCCAAGAATGTGCAGGTAAGTGAGAGTGAGCACAGCTCTGGGTCTTGGCAGTCACCAACCTCAGTGGAAGAGAGAAGTTGGTGCTTCTGAGGAAGGTTCTCTTTCCCTAAGCTACCATCATCTCATGTGCCCTTCCTTGGCTGGTTCCACTGCATTCAGCAGGGGCAGGCTGTCCCTCAGATAAAACAGCATCACCAGTGAAAACACCTCACAAGAAAGCCTATCCTCACATGGGCACCACACGAATCTTACTTCAACATTTCACAGACTTCTTAAAAATGACTCTACTGTCTTAATAATGATATACATTTATTGGTAAAAATCCAAGCAAGTAAAGCAAAACAGCAACCCATATCCAGAGATGGTTCTTTGGTTAGCATCCTTTATTATTTCTTTCTCTGTTATAGAGTAAAGAATGTACTCGACTCTATTTTTTTATTCTTTATTTTCTCTATTTTTTATTCTTTTTATTCTTTTATTCTATTTTTTATTCTCTATTTTTTATTCTTTATTGTACATGTTATAACTTTTTTGTTTTGTTCATTCAGCAACTGAAATGTGCCACATGCCAGCAGCTTTATTCAGGGACAAATGATTCAAGGAGTTAAGAGAAAGTTGTGACCTAATGTTATATCAGCAAACTATCTTTTGATAATAAAAAGTATAATTCTGGAGAAACTCCTCCCTTAGTCTCTGTTCACTGTTTCAAGGTCTTGCCTCTTGCTCAGCTGACATCTTCAGGGTGACTGATGTGGAAAGCATGAGCGCACTGATGAGAGGCTGCCTGGGCCCTGAAGGGCCACTGATGCAGAAACTCATCAACACTCCAGTGTGTCAACAGTGCCAAGAAACCTTTGACAAACTGAAAGACCCTGTTAGCAACAGTGAAAGTTTTTTAAAGGGTGAGAAAACCACTGGGGAGGAGATTGCTTTGGCATCTGACTGGCTCATTGTATCTACAGAAAAGGAATTAGTCAAAATGACTTAGAAGACCCCCAATTGCTCATGCTTCATCCACCTGTCTTAGAGAGGAAAAGAGCAAGTGATATTTACTGAGAGCTAGCTGTGTGTGACAGCTAAGAACTTCCACACATTATCTTATTTAATCTTCACGTATTATCTTATTTAATCTTCGTGAAGTGGATATCATGATCCCATTTTACATATTCAAAAGTGAACTCCTGATCTTCCCCTTCAAACCTATTGTAGACATCCTTATCTCAAGCAATGTCAAGCCCTTCTTTCCAGTGCCCAGGGCAAAATCCCTGGAGTCAACACTGCTCACTCTCATATTCACTTCTAATCCATTAGAAAATCCTGATGGTTTTTCTTTCAAATTATATAGAGTCCAACATTTCTGGCCATCTCTACTGCACCCATGATGGTTCAAGCTGGTTCATCTTCTGCCTAAAATAAACCTCAGTGGATGCCTGGCTAATTTCCCTGCTTCTACCTGTGCTCTGCTTTATAATCTATTCTCAACTCAGCAGTCAGAGTGATCCTGTTACAATCTAGGTTAGATTGTGGGACTCTTCTGTGTTTTATCAGAGCAAAAGCCAAAGTTCCCACAATGGCCTGCAAGGCCCAACGTCATCTGCCCCTTCATCTTTCCATTACCTCTCTGTCTTTCCCCCTCTGCCCCACCCCCTCACTGATGCTGCTCCAGCCCTGCCAGGCTCCCTTGCTGTTCCCGGAACACAATAGGCTCAGGGCCTTAGCACTGGTTCTTTCCTCTGTCTGGAACAACCAAACTTCTTCAACCACATTCAAGTCTTTGCTCAGATGTTATTTTCTCAAAGAGATCTGCTTGCCCACCTTATTTGAGACTGCAGTCCCTTCTACCAGCACTCCCAGCACCCCAAATCCCTCTTATCTTGCTCTATTTTTTTTATCTGTAGCTCTTATCACCTTCTAACATAGTATCAAGCTTGTTGGTTGTTTTGTGTCTCCCATGCTATGATACACATTTCTGAAGGCAAGAATACTTCTGTTTCCTCTACTGATGACACTCAAGTACCTAAACAAGTACCCAGTACACAGAAGACTCAAGCAATGAATGCTGAATGAATAATGAACTGGGGCAAAATGAAGAGTTAGTAAACTGTCTAAGACCTGCCAACTAATAGATGGCTGAGTTTGGAGTTGCAGCCAGGTCCCATGGACTCTAAAACTCAGGCTATTTCTACCAAATGTCTCTTAGAAAGAAAGAGGCAAAGGATCCAAAAGCAAACTGACTATGGGACTTTTGCCTACAGGATAATCTGGGGACTTTTAGGGGTGGGTGCCCAATTCAGAGCTGGGCACTGTAACCTCACTTGGAGTCAGTGCACAGTGGCCAGCCTGAGCAGTGGCCCTGAGTCATCCTGAGAGGTATCAGTTGATTAAGGTGGAGCATGAGAAACACTGTGAAAAGGATGTCTGTGAAACGTTACAGTAATGTCTGGGGCTGGCCCACCTATGTTATTTGAAAGAGTCACTTCCTTATGAACCTGGAGTCCTGTTTTTCTGAGAGTAGAGCGGCCACCTCCCTTCTATCCCTCTGTCCTCTTGATCTGCTGTCTGTAGTTTGTGCATGAACCTCCATCTGCCTGACAAGCCTCTCTCTAAACCTGCCCTGGATGTGGCAGCTTGTTTGCTGCTTCTGTTTCCCATGTGAGGCAAGGCATCCTCTTCCTGAATTCTCTCCCCCAAGAAGACTGTCCACTCTTAAGAAGGCGGGCCAAAGCTTAGAGGCTAGGTTATTTCTCATCTAATTACATTGGTATTAGGAGCATGGGCAAGGTAGGTGAGTGGCTGCGTCACTTCATAAGCATAGAAAAGGGCCTTGGAGGCTCCCAAATGTCTGGAGCGTTGAGCCAGTTTTTGGCCCCACCAGAATTGAGGCAGCATCCAGGACTTCAGAAAAAGAAGGGCACTTTCAAACAAGCAAGCAAACCAACAAACAAATTCCTGCTGCCACATTAAGACTATCTCTCACAGAAATAAGACCAGGAAAAGATCAGTTCCTTCAGCTGCAGCCTACTCTGCCTGCCTCAAAGGCAGCAACTCCTGCTTGTATTCCTGTCATGCCCTGACTGAGAGATCATCACAGAGGACAAGTTGGAGCCAGTTGTAAGCTCAGGGAGGAGAGGTCTGCCTAGAGGCCACTCCAGTCCTTTCCACTTAGGAAAATGCCACCAGTTGGCAATCGAGATGCATGACTATTCCATGGCTTTGGGGCAAGGCTCAGGGGCCAGTTCTCTGCCCTCAGCTTAGCAGTGCTCTACCAACTCCAGGAGCAGAAATGCTCCTTGAAGCACACAGTGGAGCCCAGGAGCTGTGGTGAGACAACCCAGGAGTTTAGAAGAAGAGGCTGAGTAGGTAAAACTCCCACAGAAGGGTAGCTGTGCCTAACTCAACCTCTCTGAATGAGGTCCACCCTGGGGAACCAAGTGTAAACACCACACGGTCCCATCTTTCTAATAAGCAAGGAACTCTGAATACTGTATAGTTTCCTGAAAGTGCTTTATCAGAAACCTCAATTAATGTATTCTTTGTCTTAAGACCTTTTCTTTCCTTAAAATGAAAATGCCCCCAAAAGGTCATAGACTGGGCTCTCACAATTCCACAGAGCATGTGAGTCTTCCTTTCAGTGGATTTTCTGGGAGCTACTCTCTACCTATATACCTTCATTGAGATCATAAGGGGATTTCTTGCTCAAACTAAAAACTGCTCAAGAAGTTTCTGAAGAAGCTCCACAAACAAGGCAGAAACACAGAGAATTCCAACCTTAGTGCTCAGAGGACCCAGGGCTCCTGGCCTACTGCTGAGGTCTAACCTGAGGATGCAGGACTGCCACACTGGAATGCCATCTCTGTCAGCCTGTCACAGAGGAGCAGGATCCAGGAGCTGGGGGCAGGGATCACCTTGGTGACTAATAACCTAATTGTGGAAAATTACGACTTCCTGAGTTGGGTCTATCAGAGGTGGCCACAAAACTCTTTATGATGTGGCCAAAAATTCTTCCTGCCACCACAGCCCTTGAAAATAGGTCAAAGACACCTTCTATGGAACTCTCAAAGCAGGCTTTAGCTCATACCATCAAACTATGTCAATACGCTGTAAACATTGGAGCTTTTGTGAGAATACTCTTATCATCTTTGGGTCTGAGCCTGGCCCTGGTTCTGAGCTGGTTGTCGGTCTTTCTCCCCTTGCTCCGCCTCAGGGGATTAAATGGCTATGGAGGCCAAAGAGAAGGTTTCTCGCTCTTTGCCCCCCAAAAGTCTATCTACAGCCTCTCTGGGGCAAGAGAGTCTCCTTTTATGCACCAACCAAACCTACAGGCCTGGTTTCACCTCTCATCTCCCAGGCTACATCTAACCCAAAAGCAGCACAAGGAGTAGATTAGCCACGGGCAGAGACTTTAATCATCTTTCCTTCGGCTTCTGAGAGGTCCCAGGCTTGTGGCAGGGGCTGATGCTTCGCTGATGTCTGGGTCAGACATGCAGAGCTCCCTCCCTGAATGTTGGGCATCCCGTTGGCAGTATGGTGCAAGAAAAGTAAAAGTGAAGTTGCTCAGTTCTGTCCAACTCTTTGCGACCCCATGGACTGTAGCCCACCAGGCTCCTCCATCCATGGAATTTTCCAGGCAAGAGTACTGGAGTGGGTTGCCATTTCCTTCTCCAGAGGATCTTCCTCACCCAAGGATTGAACTCGGGTCTCCTGCATTGCAAGCAGATGTTTTACCATCAACGGTCAGCATATAAACTGGCTCTGATGCCACCCACACTAACTGTGTAACCCTGGGCCATCTCTCTTACCACAGTGAAGCCTGTCTTCCCTGAGAAGGAGGGCAGCATTCTCTGTTACAAGGGCTGCTGTGGAAGCGATAGGGTACACAACAACAGATGAAGGTGGCTTTGCAGGCCCTTATGGAGGTGAGCACAGAGCCCCTGTCTCCTATTTCCTATGTTCAGGCCTTGGCAGAGATAGAAACCATTCAGCTCTGAGGGTGCCAAACAGTGGGGAATTTAGCTCTAAGAAGTCGGGACTCTCTGAAAGCTCTGTGCCTATTTCTCTGCATTTGTGTCTATTGCTACTAGTAGGAGTCCCCCCCTCCAGGGCTAAAGCAGTGATGAAATCTCTAGGGTTTGAGTGTCCTCTCTTCTAAGAGGCTCAAGAAAGGGCTGACCTGGAGAAAATGTCCCACCTAAATGCCTGCCACCCAAAATTTCACTTCTCTTGGCCGGAAAGCCTCATCTCACCACTGGCCCACACCTCAGCCTGGACGGGGGTAGATGGTCCTGTCCTGAAAGGACCCTCAGAGCCTCCAGGCAGCCCTTACCAGGGATAAGAGGTGAGAGTTGGCTTGGCCTAGAGCCAGCTGAGTCACAAGAGTCTGCCTTGAGTTCAAGGCCAAAAACAATGACTCAGGCAGGATGGAATCCAGGGAAAACCAGCCCTGGCTTTCCACCCAAGAGTGCTGACCAGCTGGGCATGAGCTCATGCAGTTAGACAATGACAATGGCAGTGGGAAACTGTCAGCCCCTTGTATATGAGAAAGACTTGGGGGCTGAACCTTGAGCCTGAAACCACCCCTGAAACATTCTTTGAAAACCCCATATCATATCAACTCATCTAAAATTAGCTTTCAGCATCTAAATCACTTCCTGTTACGGAAACCACAGGTCTGATGCTTCAGTCATCACCCTGACAGCCTCTAGGGGGTGGGGCAGGTGAAACAGGGGTGCTGCACATAGAAAACTATGATAATCCAAAAGAGACACAGCAGTCAGGAGCCCCTCTCTCCCTAACGCAGAAATGACAGCTAAGCAGAACTTATGAGGCTACTGCTGCAGGAAGCAGGACCATCATGAGCAGACATGTGCAGCCAAGTACACATGTACACACCTCCCTGTGCCTTGCATACACAGGCCAGGGCCTTCACTGTGGCTACAGACAGACTAGCACATGAACAGCCCAAGCACGTCTCCGCCATGCGCTTCTGAGCATGGGCCTCTCCAGCAAAGGAAGGTGGGTGTCTGGCCCGCTTTAAGCATCTGCAGCCTTGCTTCTTCTTGTCTTGTAGCCTTGGGTACTTCATGCCGAATAGGCTGCAAGCAAGACTGACCTAGTGCTCAGGGCTTGGCCTTCACTCACTGCTTCAGCTAAGTCTTCGTACACTAGGACTACCAGGAAGCATTCTTAATAAGACTGAGGATTATACTAGAAATCTATAGCAATGTATTTTAACAGTCAAACATTAGAAAAAATTCCACTGAAGTCAGGAATAAGACAACAATATCCAATACCCATGCTATTACACATACTGAAGTCCTAGTCAGTGCATTAAGATAAGAAAAACAGGTATGAAAATTAAAAAGAATCCAATAAACTTATTTTAAGATAAATGATGATTGTTATCACTGTTTGCTTTATATTAAATGGTTTATGTATCTTGTTTAACTCACTTAATCCTAACAACCAGCTTATGAGGCAGGTATTAGTATAGAAGCCATTTTTATAGATAAGGAAACTAACAAAAATTCTGAGATACTTGTCTGGTAAACGGCAGAATTTAAACCCAGGAGGCAGTGTGACTTTAGATTCTGTACTCTCAATCACTATTACTATATAACCTCTTGATGATGTCAGACTTTACACAGAAAACCCAGGAGCTGAACAATGTGGCCAGATATAAGTTCAGTAAACAAAAAAATTAGCAGCTTTCCCAAATATCACAAAAGTCAGTTCTCTTTCAATTAATCTATAAATTCTATCCAAACTATCCTAACCTATTAAAATCAAAACCCCCAGAGAACATCTCCTCAATCCTGATTTATTGATTCTAAAACTCATAATGGAGAATATTGAAGATCATTCTGAAGAACTATGGTGGAAAATTTGCCATGTATAATTTCAAAGTATGTTATAAAGCAAGAGGAATTAAGACCGTGTGGTACTGGTACATAAATAAATAAACAAACCAGTAACTCAGAATGAAGAGTCCAGAAACAGACCCACATATTTAAGGGATTTATGGGGGCAAGATAAAGTTTAGATTCTGAGATGAGTGATAATACTGACTTGGACTCTCTTTAAGGTCAGTTTTATTTTGGGTTACTCTTAAAGTAGTTACTAATTAGGAACACAAAGGACATTAGTGAGATGAGGATGCAGGTGGGTGGATGCATCCTCATTTCTTGCTTTCTCATAAATGAATCCCTCAAGTTCATGGTCTTGACAACCTGCAGAGACTGACATGTCTGCCAGATCAGAAGAGCCCAGAAGAGCACTCACTGCCTTTTGCAATCCTTCTTATGTACCAAAAACAGCTCACACTACCAAATGAAGCAATAATTCTGCTCTTCAGTAAGTCATACCACAGAGTCCTAATATGTAATTCTAGGTCTTGAAAATTCTTGTTGCTAATTTTATGGGTAACCTATCCTTACCTAGCTATGGAGTCTTGGCGTTTTCTGTTCATGCATACTCTTTCAGTAAGCAAGCCCAAATCTACCCCAAGTGCTCTCCATGTAATTATGAAACATATGGGGCTTCCCAGGTGGCACTAGTGGTAAAGAATTGACCTGCCAGTGCAGGAGCTGCAGGAGACGTGGGTTCGATCCCTGGTCAGGAAGACACCCTGGAGGAGGAAATGGCAAACCACTCCAGTATTCTTGTCTGGAAAATTCTATGGACTGGAGAGCCTTGTGGGCTACAGTTAGTGGGGCTGCAGAGAGTTGGACACAACTAAACACGTGAAACACACTAATCTTTAAATGAACAATATTGAGATGATTGTGATTCAATGTTAGAAATACTTCTAGTTTTAAGTAAAACTTAACTCAAACTGGCTTAAATAATAAAGAAAAAGTAGTGGCTCAGAAGTACGCTGGATTTTGGAACAGGATTGGCCCAGTAGATCAATAATGTCATCAAGAATCTGATTTCTCGTCTCTGTCTTCTACTTTATTGGTTCATCGTAAGATTAGCTTCCCCTGTGGGAGTAAGATGATTGTCAGTAGCAACTGAGCCAACACTGAAAAGAAAACCTCTTTGTTAGAAGCTCACAGCAAACATTAGTTCGTGTGTCTTAACCCCTAAAGGGTCATTTACCCAATTGAAACATTCGTACCCTGTAGCCAGGGTGGATGGGATGCATTGATTGGCTTAAGCTACTTTAAGGGGTGAAAGCGAAAGAAAGCAACGTCGCTCAGTCATGTCCGACTCTTTGTGACCCCATGGACTGTAGCCTACGAGGTTCCTCCATCCATGGAATTCTCCAGGCAAGAATACTAGAGTGGGTTGCTATTTGCTTCTCCATTAAGGGGTGAAGGTGAGAGCAATCCCACATTTACTACACATCTAGGAAATTCAGAATGCTGTTAGCAAGGGAGGAGGGAAGAAGGAGTACTGTGAAGCAATCAACAAAGCTTCTACAAAATTATCACTTAGTTGAAAAGATAAAGCTATTGATAGATTCCTCCTCATACCGTTCACAAAATAAATTCAGAGATATTAAAGCCCTAAATATAAATAATAGACATAGGAGAAAATATAGAAAAATATGTTTATGACCTAGAGGGGAGAAGAATCCTTTTTAAATAAGATCACACAAAATATCAAGTCACTTTAAAAACTGATCATTTTACTCCATCAAAATCACACATTTTGGTATAGTAAAAGATACTGTAAAATGAAAGACAAGTGAAATAATGGGAGGAAGGATTTATAACATGTATAATAGACAATTAATATCCAGAATATAAAGAGTATCAAAAAGTTAACAAGTAAAATCTTAACAGCTTAACAGAAAAAGAGTATGAACCAACTAAAAAAACTAACAGAAGAAACAAAAATGTCCAATAAATATATAAAAGATGTTTAGCATCACTAAGGAACTTGGGAAATAAAGTCAAATTCTGCATGTGACACTTGATAATATGATTTTAACAGGCTCTTGGCAGGTACGTGATGTTAGTGGCGTTTAGTGGATCTAACTTTTTTCTATGAACAAGTTGACAGACGTTACTAAATGTGTGTGTGTGTATACACACACACACACACAATATACACCCATGAGTCTGTAATTTCTTATGCTTGCTTATGAGTTTAATAAAGCATATACAAGAATATTCATTGCATCCCATGTGTAATACCGAAATTTTAGAGACATATAAAATTTTTATCACCCAGAGGTGAATAAATAAACTGAGGTATGTTCATGCTAGATAATATCATGCAGCAATTCCAAAATGCACTTGCTCTCTTTGAACCAAGACAGAAAGACCTCTAACATATCACTGACTGGTAACTGTAGAGTGATAACATACAGCACATCATTTATGAAAAAAAGAAAGAGAGAGGAGGAAAGAAAAGCAGAAATCATAAAAGAATCCTATCTTTTTTTTTTAAAAAACAGATATACAGGGTCAGTAAGTAATATATTAAAAAAAATCTGGAATGATGCAGATATATGCAAATATACAGCTAGCTGAGAACTGTGGTTACCTATAGGAACTGGGAGAGGGGATTAGGATCTGATGAGGCAATCAAAGAACACTTTAGCTTTACAATTTTATAATCATCAGATGAACTTTCTTGCTCTTTTTACAGGAAGATAATATTCTCGCTTGTAAGATGTTACAAGAAGAGAATGTATTCATGCATCACTTGGGTAATTAAAAGACAAAACTATTCTTTATGAAATCATTAGGAGTTGGGCAAGCAAAGGCTAAAATTTGGAGCCTTGTTCTTGTGTAGGAGCCCTGTGGTCCATGACTGACTAGACTCCAGATATCTCTGCTTACCTGCCATGTATCTGCCCAGGCCTCACTGCCATGTTCATGGACCTCCTTGGCCCCTGAAAGGGCCATGGGCCAGCTCTCTCCTGCAGCACAACTGCATGTCCCTAAATAGGGAATGGGGTGGGGGAGGCATAAAGTCCTGGATAGATAAAGGTTCCTCTTATGAAAAAAGTTAAAAAACAGAAAGGGAAGGCCATGGAAGGTCCAGCCCTGGCAGGCAAACACTAGCATTCAGCTCATGTGTGCCACTCCCATGTGCTCACCTTGCATCCCAGCAGCACCTCATCCCAAGGATTTTTGCCCAGATTTTGAGAGACTGTTTCCCTCAACTCACCTTGAGTCCAGGGCAGTGGCTAAAACAGGAGCAACAGAAGGAACAGAAAAAAATGGTCTAGGACAGTATCAGGGTAAGAAAAAGGCATGAGGAGAAAAAATAGTAAAGGACTTGGGAAAGGGCCAAGGGCAGGGGCAGGGTTATGCATCAGGAGGAGGTTCTACTCATATCCATGGACAGTAGTGGCAGATCAAACTACTACCTACATTCTTCTCCAACATGGAGGAAAATGTCTTATACCCACAGGGGTAGTAATCCTAATTCCCACTTTGGTTAACCAAGTAAGAGAGGAAAGAGCCTTCCTGCTATGTCAGGGCAAAGAAATCTTTGTTTTCACTGGAGAGGTATAAATGGAGCTCAAGGCAGATGGCAGAGCCCTCCCAAGGCATGGTCCAAAGGCCTGGGTCAAGATCACTAGAGGGGCTGATGCCACGTGTGCAGGAAATGGAATCCTGGGGGTGGTGCGGTAAAGAAAAAAACCCTCTGGTTTTAGCAGATCCACTCCTAAGGTTACTCAAAAAGTTCAGACCAAAGCATCACCCTCACTCTACAAAGCATCCACCCACTCCTCAGTGACTTCAGAGAATTGTGGGAACTAAAGTGCTCCATCCCAGGAAAAAGGGCTTCCTTTGAGGTTAAGGTGTGAAATGACAAAGACTACAGCATCCAAGAAGGCCTTCCCAATGCTGAGACTCTTGGTCTCTACCTCCAGAGCCTCGGTAGAACCCAAGAAGGTGAGTACTTTATCAGGCTCTTAAAAGGAATGACTATGGAAAGCTTCCATTGCATCCTTTTAAAGTCAAGTGACCTGACATTAAAGAAGAGAGGTTCAAAAAGTGGGCTTATTTTTTCTTTATGGCAGGCCCAAAGGGGCACAAAGTGAAAGGACTTCACCGTATAATGACATGAGGTATTAACTATATTGTGGTTAAGAAAAATTATGGAGCAATTTGGAAAATGTTTCTCTTTTTTCTGATGCGTTTAGAATATCCAGTCTGTAAGAATTAACAAGCGACTGTGTGTGTGTGTGTGTGTGTCTAATAGTTATCAGACGTCCCTGTAGACAACTAGAGTAACAAAGAAGTAGGTACGTCTGCTGCACATAGTGGCAACGAAGAACTTGAACCTGCTTTGGAGTACCTACATCTACCCGGACAGTCCTGTTGGTATTTTTCTATATTTTTTAAGAACAGCATTCCCGTAGAACCTTCTGTGATGATGAGAATTATCTATCGGTACTGTCTAGTACAGAAGCCACAAACCATATGTGGCTATCAAACACGTGAAATATGGTTAAGACAATTGTGAATTTTTATATTATTTAATTTTAATTGATTAGCTATATTAATTAAATAGCCACATATGGCTAGTAGCTACTGTACTGGACAGCACAGGTCTGGGTTGACTCTGTCCTGTTTGTGTGAGGCAGAGTCTGCCAAGGGGTATAAGATGCACCATGGTGGGTACAGAAGACACTGAGACACACAGAGGAACAATGCACTCGTGATGGATAAAGCTCAGAGCAAGCGCCATGACAGCACCGGACAGCTGCGGCACCTCAGGTCTTCTCCAGCACCTGCTGCTCCCAACAAAACAAAACAAAGCCCTTGGCCAAGTGACATTTTAAGAAAAACCCTAGAAAAGGGGGTATATTAGTGAAATGGAGAGATGTGGAACAGGTATAACAAACTCAGATTACTAAAAGAGGGTAATCTTAATGATGATGAAATCCTCATCTCCATTCCCGTTACTGAGACGCCCACTTTGGCAAGCGGCCAAGGAAGCACCAGGCTGGACACAGTGTTGGGACTGGACTTCCCTATCATCCATAGGCAGTGACTCCGGAGGCAGAGCTATGGGTTGAGAGATGCCTCAATTTTCTAAACATGAGACTGTATGGTCTCCTGGGCCTTTTATGCAAGGTAGCTCTTCAGATAATGAAAACCACCCCCAAGGCATGGAGTAACAATAACTTCCTTCTGTTTTTTTAATTTCTTTTCCTAAGGCCAATTTTCATAAGCCATATGACAAGACAGTGATATCCATTTTGCATGCTCCCAGGTCAGAGTTCAGGATACAGAACTTCCCTTTGGAGAACTCAAACATTTCTGGCATAGTACCAGAGTATCTGGCATACTACTCAGGGCCCAGACTCCAGTAGCCACTAGCAAGTAAGGAGTATGCTACTGACCATGTTATTATTTCAGAAATGGTAGGAATCAGAAGTCATTCCAGGGAATATCCCAGGAGACTGATGCAGGTTGGAGAAAGAGAAGACACAGAGAGGAGGCAGATGAGGTGAAAGGAGGAAAAACACAAGAGGAAACATCTTACGTTCTGCTCATCTCACACCAGTGGAAAACTATGACGGAGCTTCCTCAAGCAGTTCTAACCACAGTTCTTTTTTCCCTGGCTCAGAGATCTCTAACACCTTTCAGCAGTCACAAGATAAAGGATAAAATCTTACGCTTAGTAACCAAGGCTCACGGGGCCAGGTCCTATCCACTCTATACCCATGTCTTGTATGTTCCAGATGAACTGATCCTTTTCCTTCTCCCACGCACATCATGTTGATTAGGGCCTCTACAGCATCTTTATATCAGCTACTCCCACAGGCTAGTTCACTCTAACCACATCCTTCCTTTTTCCTACCACTTTACAAGCCAGCTAATATTGTCCCCTTCTGGAAGACTTATCCAACTAATCAGTTCAAAAGGAGCTCTCCCTCCTTTTTAGCACACCTATATTTACTGATAAATTTCTTCCTTTTTTTTTCTTTTTTTTCAGATTTTATTTTACTTTACAATACTGTATTGGTTTTCCATACATCAACATGAATCATGGGTGTACACGTGTTCCCAATCCTGAATCCCCCTCCTCTTCCTTTGTTTTTAACTCTTCAAATGGGTAGTAATTTCTAACAGATAGAGCCAACTACAGGAACAGGATTATCATCTCTGAATTTCCCACAGCACCCAGCACAGAGCCAGGTGTACATCAATCACTTAGAGTGCTTCGGTTCATTTCAACAAACATTCTGAGTATTAACTCTGTGCCAGGAGCCATTCTAGACGTTTCTGGCAGAGTCAATATAGATAATGAAGAGGCAGTAATACATTTATCCCATCTTCACATACAGCTAAACCAATTCTCAACTCCTCTGATTCTTCAAGGCTGGACAGTTTTCCTTTGATGAAAAAGAGTATTCCCCATATCAGACCTGTCCATTCCCTTTACCATGACTTCACTCTCCGTAACGCTCTTGTTCATGTCAGTAGCCTGAAAGCACTGAAGGAGGACAGACACAATCTACAGCAAAGTCATCTCAATTCCTAGTATTGGGCAAATCAGGCATCAATCCAGGTCCCCCTCCGTAATGAAAAGCAAACAATAAAGCAAAATGTGAGACAAACCAAAGATTTAGCAGTTCAAAAAAGTGACCCAACTTGAATAATTTTCCCAACAGATTCCAAAAGGACATTATAGCAATAGAAATAATATAATCAGAAAAAAATATGGCAAGAAAAAAATGTGATTATGGAATTGCGCAGATTTTTTAATCCCAACGGAAGCAGTAAATAGAAAAACTAGGTACTACAGAAAACAGAATCAGCATATTAGTAAACAAACTTAAAAAGGAATTCTGAGAAATTCAAGGGAAAACATATGAAGAAGAAAATTATGGCATTTGGAAGAAAACTCCAGATAAGGTAAGTGAGTACAAAAAGAAGTTTTAGGAGAGAACTGATTAGATGAAGACCTGAAGAAATAGCTGAAGTAAATCTCCCTGAGATGTACAGGGTTACAGGTGCCAGGGATACAACAGAAAAGAGCTCACACAAGGTACCCACTCTCACTGAATTCCACAAATAAATGATTAGAAATATTTCAGATACTAGTAAATGCTTTAAAGAAAAAAAATGAAGCAATATAATAGAGTAACTTGGTGACAGAATGGCTACTTTAGGTTTAGGGAGAATTCTCTGAGGTGACAAATACACTTAGTCTTGAAGGAAAAGAGGGCAATAGTCATGATAAGAAGCCTTCTAGGTAGAGAAACTACTTTGTGCAAAAACCCTTAAAAAGACACAGCATGGTTTAGGAAAAGAAATAAAGCCAGTATGGCTAGAGCATAGGAAGCAAAGGAGAGAGTGTGATGAGATGAGGCTGGAGAGACAGGCTGGGGTAGATTACATAACATAAGCATGGGAAGAAGTGTAAGTGTGAGAGAAGGCACAGGAGAGCTTTTAGCTAGAAAATTATTACTCTGGCTGCTGACTGGAGAATGGATTGTAATAAGGTAAAAGTAGAAGAAGGAGACCGATGAGAAACCTATATCAATAGTCTAGGGAAGGGAGGACAGTAAATATGCACTTGAGTTTTCAGTGGATATAGGAAACAGATTAAAAATAAGAGATGAGCAACAATACAAGAAACAAGAAATTAGAAGTTATCATAGAAAAAAAAAACCAACTGAATTAAATCAGAGGGTTATCTTGCTTGCTATTCCAAAACAAAGACATTCATAAGTATTTCTGGGCTGAAAACAGCTTACAAAATTATAATTAAAATAACCAGGGAGAAAGAAAGGTAATAAAAAAAAGTGTAAAGCTACTACTATAATGGATACCTTAACATATGTTTTTCAATCTTTAACAGATCAAGCAAAGATACAGAGAATTTGTCTATTATTAATAATTAATAAACCTGGCTTAATAGAGATATTAAACACATATCCTATAAATTCTGAATATACATTCTGGTCCAAAAATTATAAGAATGATAGTGACTTTTTAAAAGTCTCTATCTAGATAACTGTATATCAGTGCTCTCTTCAGTAGCACACATACTAAAACTGGAACGATATAGAGAAGACTAGCATGGCTCCTGCATAAGGAAGACTTGCAAATTTGTGAAGCGTTCTGTATTTTTGGGGGTGACCTAGAGGTATGGGATGGGGGTGGGTGGGAGGTTTAAGAGAGAGGGGATATATGTATACATACAACTGATTTGGGCTTCCCTGGTGGCACAGATGGTAAAGAATCCGCCTGCAATGCAGGAGACCTGGGTTCGATCTCTGGGTTGGGAAGATGCCCTGGAGAAGGGAATGGCAACCCACTCCAGTATTCTTGCCTGGGAAACTCCATGGAGAGAGGAGCCTGGCGGACTACAGTGCATGGGGTAGCAAAGAGTCAGACACAACTGAGCAACTAAGCACAACACAGCTGATTCGCTTCATTGTACAGCAGAAAGTAACACAACACTGTAAAGCAATTATACACCAATAAAGAAAAGGTATGTTAAAAAATAACTAAGTCAAAGGGGGAATCAAAATTGCTAGTAAATGAAAGGCAACATCAATTATCATGCTACATATTAAACATATATGAAATGGACTAGATTAAAAAGTCCTCAAAACACAAAGAAGAATTCTGGAGGTAGAAAGCTGGGAAGAGTATTGCTCACACCCTAATAACAACAGCAGTAGCCCGATAAACCATAAAATGGTAACTTTTACTGGACCCATCAGAGAACTGAGGTCACAGAGCAACCAAATAGCTAAAATCTAAGGAAACTCAGATGCCAGCACTTAAGAGGTGGAACATGAGCACATGTTTACCTGTGGCAGAACACAAAAGAATGAAATGCTGGGCACCACAGAAGAAGGTAAGAAGAATTCACACAAAACTTTTCAATGAATTGCTAAAGGCAAAGTGTGGGCTACATGAGAATATGGAACTTCTGGGAGTCACAGGTACAAGGGAAATTCACACTTCTCATGCTCACAGGAAAGACTGACTATTTCTGTCCGTAGGGCTTTCTCAATAATCCTGACCCTCCTCTCCGTGACATTCGAAACTCTTCCTTGTATCTTTGGTGGGTCTTGGGCAGGAGATAGTATAATGAACCTCTCACAATGGTAGAACACTTCTAAAGATTTGGGGCCAGATCATTTCCTGACCTCCCATATGGCAAAAGAGTTTGCAAACTGTCTCTGATTGAGGCTGGACCAGGACAACACAGGATCCCTACTGGTTTCCACCACTAGACTAGCCAAGCCTAGTACCAGACAACAGAAGATTACTGCTAGGGAGGAGCAAGAGTGCATCGAGAAAATCCTGAGGTACAAGTACACTGGGAAGTCTCAAAGCTGCAAGTGAAGCAGGAATATTAAAAAACAAAACAAAACAAAACTTGAAACTTAGCCTCTTCCTAAGCAAAATGTTTTGAAGCTGAAGGTACACTGGAGGCAAAATATAGCAACGAAAAATGATCTCAAACTCAAATACTAAGTAAATTGACTCAGATCTCCACACTAATGGCTTAGGAAAAAAAGAAATGTGCATACTTCCAGGAAAAGAAAATCATATTTACATCATGGTATTACGTACTATCCCAATTCCCAAGAAGGGCAGTACTTTAGTACATTCAGTACATTAGAACACTCAAATCACCGACAAGTGCACTCATCTCCCATGCTAGTATAAGGTCATGCTCAAAATCACGCAAGCTAGGCTTCAGCATTACATGAACAGAGAACCTTCAGATGTTCAAGCTGGGTTTAGAAAAGGCAGAGGAACCAGAGATCAAATTGCCAACATTCGCTGGATCATAGAGAAAGCAAGGGAATTCCAGAAAAACACCTACTTCTGCTTCATTGACTACACTAAAGTCTTTGACTGTGTGGATCATAACAAACTGTGGAAAACTCTTGGAGAGATGGATATACCAAGCCATCTTACTTGTCTTCTGAAAAACCTGTATGGGTCAGAACAGTTAGAACCCTTATGGAAAAACTGACTGGTTCAGGATTGAGAAAGGAGTACAACAAGGTTGTTTATTGTCACCCTGTTTACTTAACCTATACTCAGAGCACATCGTGTGAAATGCCAGGCTGTATGAGTTGCAAGCTAGGATCAAGATTGCTGGGAAAAATATCAACAACCTCAGATATGCAGATGGTATCACTCTAATGGCAGAAAGTGAAGAGGAACTAAAGAGACTCTTGATGAGGGTGAAGGAGGAGAGTGAAAAAGTCGGCTTAAAACTCAATATTAAAAAAAAAACTAAGATCATGGCATTTGGTCCCACCATTTTATGCCTAATAGAAGGGGAAAGGGTAGAGGCAGAGGACAGATTTCCTCTTCCAGCTCTGAAATCACTGTGTATGGTGACTGCAGTCATGAAATTAGAAGACGATTTCTTCTTGTCTGGAAAGCTGTGACAAACCTAGACAATGTGTTAAAAAGCAAAGCTATCACTTTGCTGACAAAGGTTGGTTTAGTCAAGGCTATGATCTTTCCAGTAGTCACGTATGAATGTGAGAGCTGGACAATAAAGAAGGCAGAGTGCCAAAGAATTGATGCTTTTGAACTGTGGTGCTGGAGAAGACTCTTGAGAGTCCCTTGGAAGGCAAGGATATCAAACCAGTCAATCCTAAAGGAAATCAACCCTGAATACTCTCTAGGACTGATGCTAAGCTGAAGTTCCAATACTTTGACCACCTGATGCAAAGAACTGACTCACTGGAAAAGACTCTGATTCGGGGGAAGACTGAAGGCAGAAGGAGAAGAAAGTGACAGAGGATGAGATGGTTGGATGACATCACTGATTCAATGGACATGAACTTGGGCAAACTGCAGGAGATGATGAGGGACAGACAGGGAAGCCTGTCTGCAGTCCATGGGGATGCAAAGAGTTGGACACAACTTGGTGACTCAACAACAAATTACACACTATATTACATACAGGTATGCAATAAAAATTATGAGACACATAAAAAAACCAAGAAAATAAAGCACTGTTAACAAAGCAATTATCTGAAACAGAATCACAAAAAAACAGATATTAGAATGAACTGACAATTTAAATGTAAGGTAAATCAGTTAAAGTCTTGAGTAAAAAAAATGGATGGCATATATGAACAGATACGGAATTCCAGAAGAAATATAAAAATCATAGGAAAGAATCAAATGGAAATTCTAGAAATAAAAAATACAGTAAGAGAGTTGAAGAATGCCTTTGACAGACACATTATAGACTCAACACAGCCAAGAAAGAATCAAGGAACCCAGAGACAGAGTAATAGAAATTACTCAAATGTTAACACAAAGAGAAAAAGAATGTAAAAAACCAGAACAGAGTATTAAGGAGATGTGAAAAAATGTCAAGTGGTCTAATATATATGTAATTAGAATCTCAGAAGGATGAAATATAATTAAAGGGAAAAAGAAGAACATTTAAAGACAAGTTAGGCAAGAATTTTCAGAAAACAATGAAAAATATAAACAAGAGAAACAAGAAACTCAGAAATCACAAACAGGATAAATACTACCCCCAAAAAAATCACACTTAGACACATCATTCAAACTGCTAAAAAACAGACAAAAAGAGAAAAATCTTGAAGGCTGTGAGACAAAAAGAATTACAGAGAAACAAAGATTAAAAAATTATAGCAGACATATTCATAAACTATGTAATACAGAAAACAATGGAGTGAATCTTCAGTGTTGAAAGAAAAAAAAAGCTGTCAACCAGGATTCAACAACCAATGAAACAACCTTTTAAACTGAAGGGAAAAAAAAAAAAAAAACCTTCCAGAAAACAGACTTTTTTTTTTTTTTTGAAAACAGACTTTTTTAGAGCAGTTTTAGGTTCACAGCAAAACTGTCCAGAAAGTACAGAGTTCCTAGACATTCTCTGCCCTTACACATGCACAACCTCTCACACTACTAACATATTGTACCTCAGTGGTGAAAATTTTTTTACACTGCAATTTTTTACACGTGCAAAAATTGATGAACCTAAACTGATATACATCATTATCACCTGAAGTCCACAATTTACATTATGGTTGACTCCTGGTGTTAAGGGATTCCCTGGTGCCTCAGTGGTAAGCAATTTGCCTACGAATGCAGGGGACACAGATTCTTTCCCTGGGACAGGAAGATCCTCTGGAAAAAGAAATGGCAACCCACTCCAGTATTCTTGCCTGGGAAATCCCATGGACAGAGAAGCCTGGTGGGCTTCAGTACATGCAGTCACAAAGAGTTGGAAAAGACTAAACAACAACTTGGTGGTGTACATTTCATGGGTTTGGACAAATATAATGACATGCATTCACCATTACACTATCATATTAAATGGATCACTACCCTAGAAACCCTCTGTGCTCTGCCTATTCATCCCTCCTTCCCCCATTCCCTAGCAACTACTGATCTTCTGTTTTCATAAGTTTTGATTTTCCCTGAATTCTATGTAGTTGCAGTTGTACATTATATGCTGCTGCTGCTGCTAAGTCGCTTCAGTCGTGTCCAACTCTGTGCGACCTCATAGACGGCAGCCTACCAGGCTCCCCCATCCCTGGGATTCTCCAGGCAAGAACACTGGAGTGGGCTGCCATTTCCTTCTCCAATGCATGAAAGTGAAAAGTGAAAGTGAAGTCGCTCAGTTGTGTCCGACCCTCAGTGACCCCATGGACTGCAGCCTACTAGGCTCCTCCATCCATGGGATTTTCCAGGCAGAGTACTGGAGTAGGGTGCCACTGCCTTCTCTGCATACATTATATAGCCTTTTCAAATTGGCTTCTTTTTTTAAATATAAATTTATTTATTTTAATTGGAAGTTAATTACTTTACAATATTGTATTGGTTCTGCCCCACATCAACATGAATCCACCATGGGCGTACACATGTTCCCCATCCTGAACCCCTCTCCCTCCTCCCTCCAGGCAAGAGTACTGGAGTAGGGTACCATTGCCTTCTCTGCATACATTATATAGCCTTTTCAAATTGGCTTCTTTCTTTTTTTTTTAATATAAATTTAATTGGAGGTTAATTACTTTCCCTGGTGGCTCAGAGGTTAAAGCGTCTGCCTCCAATGCGGGAGACCCAGGTTCAATCCCTGGGTCGCGAAGATCCCCTGGAGAAGGAAATGGCAACCCACTCCAGTATTCTTGCTTGGAGAATCTCATGGACTGAGGAGCCTGGTGGGCTGCAGTCCATGGGGTCACAAAGAGTTGGACATGATTGAGTGACTTTACTTACTTACTTACTTTACAATATTGTATTGGTTCTGCCACACATCAACATGAATCCACCACAGGCGTACACGTGTTCCCCATCCTGAACCCCTCTCCTTCCTCCCTCCCCATACCATCCCTCTGGGTCGTCTCAGTGCACCAGCCCCAAGCTTCTTTCAGTTAGCAATACACATTTAAGATGCCATCATGTCTTTTCATGACTCGATAGCTCATTTCCTTCTGGTCCTAAGTAATAGCCCATGGTCTGGATGCATCATAGTTTATCAATTCATCTATTAAAGGACATCTTGGTTCCTTCCAAATTTTGGCAAGTATGAATTAAGTTGTTATAAATGTTTATGTGCATGTTTTTTTGTGAATGTAAGGTTTAAATTATTTGGGTAGATATCAAGGAGTTGTGATTGCTGGGTGATATAGTAAGACTGTATTTTTTAAGAAACTGCTGAACTGTCTCTCATTGTGGCTGTAAAGTCATTACTGATATAGTTAAGATTAATACCTATATATTTGTTACTGCTTTCCATTTGTTGCCCTTGTTCTTTTTTCCTGATTTTTGTCTTCCCCTCTTTTCCACCTTCTGCAGTTTTACTTGAGCATTGTATATAATTCCATTTTCTCTTCCTTCTCAGAATATCAATTAAATTATTGTTCAGTCACTAAGTCATGTCTGACTTTTTGTGATCCCATGAATTGCAGCACACAAGGCTTCCTTGTCCTTCACTATCTCCCCGAGTTTGCTCAAACTCATGCCCATTGAGTCACAGTTGATGTCATCCAACCATCTCAACCTCTGTCATCCCCTTCTCCTCCTGCCCTCAATCTTTCCCAGCATCAGGGTCTTTTCCAATGAATTGGCTCTTCCCATTAGGTAGCCAAAGTATTGGAGCTTTTGCATCAGTCCTTCCAGTGAATACTCAGGGTTGATTTCCTTAAGGACTGACTGGTTTGATCTCCTTGCTGTCCAAGGGATTCTCAAGAGTCCTCCAGCACCACAGTTTGAAGGCATCAATTCTTTGGTGCCCTGCCTTCTTTATGGTCCAACTTTCACATCCCTACATGACTACTAGAAAACCCATAGCTTTGACTTAACCGACCTTTGTCAGCAAAGTGATGTCTCTGCTTTTTGATATACTGTCTAGGTTTGTTATAACTTTTCTTCCCTTTGGTTGAGCATTAAGATTTTCTCTTTATTTTTTAATTGGAGGAAAATTGCTTTACAATGTGTTAGTTTTTGCCATACAACAACATGAATCAGTCATAACTATATATGTAGCCCCTCTCTTTTGAGCCTCCCTCCCTTCCTTTCAACTCACCCCTCTAGGTCACCAAAGAGTGCTAGGCTGGTCTCCCTGTTTTATATAGCAACTTTCCAGTAGCTACCTATTTTACGCATGATCGTGTATGTATGTTGATGATACTTTCTCAATTTGCCCCACCCTCTCCTTCCCCTGCTGTGCCCACAAGTCCGTTCTCTACATCTGTGTCTCCATTCCTCACAAATAAATACATAAATACCATTTTTCTGACTCCACATATATGGAATACACATGATATTTGTTTTTCTCTGACTTGCTTGACTCTGTTGTAGATAGTGCCTGAATGAACACTGGGATACATGCGTCTTTTAGAATTGTGGTTTTCTCGGGACTGCTGGGTCATATGGTAGATTTATTCCTAGGTTTTTAAGTAACCTCCATACTGTTCTCCATATTATCAGTTTACATTTCCTCCAACAGTGCAGGAAGGTATCTTTTTCCCCACATCCTCTCCAGCATTTATTGTTTGTAAATTTTTTGATGATGGCCATTCTGACTGGTATGAAGTGATACCTCATTGTGGTTTTGATCTGCATTTCTCTAATAATAAGTGATGTTGAGCATCTTCTCATGTGCCAGCTGCATGTGTTCTTTGGAGAAATGCCTGTTTAGGTCTTCTGTCCATTTTTTGATTGGCTTGTTTTTCTGATATTGAGCTGTATGAGCTGCTTATGTATTTTGGAGATTAATCCTCTGTCAGTTTCATTTGCAATTACATTTACAATGAACCCAAATCCACTTTCAAATAATACTATACCACCTACAGTATTACTTTTTCCTCCACCTTCTTTCAAGACTTTTTTTATCTTTGATTTTCTAAAGTTTGAATATGATATACCTAAGTGTAGGTTTTTCAGTATTTACCATGCTTATCATTCTCTGAGTTTCCTGTATCTATGGTTTGGTATCTGAAACTAACTTGAGGAAGTTCTTAGTCATTAATGCTTCATATATATTTCTTTTGTTCCTTTCTCTCTTTTTTCTTTTGGAACTCTGATAACGTGTTATTTAGATCTTTTGTAGTTGTCCCACAGTTCCTGAATATTCTACTATTTTTAAAGACCTTTTTCCTCTTTGCTTTTCATTTTGGGAAGTTTCTATTAACACACCTGCAAGCTCACTGTTTCTTTCCTTGTCTGTGTCCAATATCCTGATAAGCCTATCTAAGTCATTCTTGAATTTTGTTACAGAGTTTTTTAACTTCTAGCATTTTCTTTTGATTCTTTTCTTGAGTCTCCACATCTCTGCTTTTACTACCCATCTGGTTTATGTGTTTTCCATTTCTTCCTCTAGAACTCTTTACATATTAATCACAGTTGTTTTAAAGTTACAGTCTGATGAGTCTAACATCTCTACCATATCTCAGTCTGGCTCTGATGTTTGCTCTGTCTCTGCAAACTTTTTTCCTCCCTCTCCTAGTATACTTTATAATCTTCTGTTGAAAGGACATGAAGGACAGAGAAGTGAGGTCACAGGGCAAACCTCTGTATCATAAATTGTAACAACAGACAGGTAGAGCAGAAATTCACCTCCATGAGAATGAGTACTGGGATAGAAAGGTCTTAACTCTGATTAATAAGATCCTAGAGGCTCAGTATGGACAAGATTGAGAGATAAAAAACTCCAGGGGTATCTTAGTCATGAGAGAGCTCTCATACTTTCATGAGTTTTACTTCTGGCATCCCTGCCAGGTTCTCACAGGAAAGAACACAGAAAAATCCCCTCATGCTTTGGGTAGGAGTAGAGTAAAGGGAATTGTTTTGAATTATACTAGAGCATTCTGGTCTGAACAAGGCCTGCTGTCAAGAGAATCTACTTTACCATGTGAGAAGGCCTTTAGCAATACAGTGGAGAGAGTAGAAGCATTTTATAATTCCATGATTAGGTCTCAGTCTTTTGGTGATCCTGTGCCTGTGGGCTGTCAGCTTCACCAGTGTTTCTTAGTTCCCCCACCCCCTTAGGTGGGAGAGGATGGATAGAAGGGACTGAAGTTGGTATTTCCTCTCCCCTACATGGAAGGTTAGAAAGAACTAGAGTTGGGTATTTCCCTCACCCCAGGTTAGTTAGATTCTGATAAAACCCCAGCTCTGGTAAAGTAGATTCTCTTGACAGCAGGCCTTGTTTTTTTCATTGTTACTGTATAGTAACACAAGGGATTTCTGTGTATTAATTTTATATCCTGAAACCTTACTATATTCATTGATTAGTAATTTTCTGTCAGTACCTTTAGGGTTTTCTATGTAGAGGATCATTCATCTGCAAATAGTGGCAGTTTAACGTCTTCTTTTCCAATCTGTTCATTTTATTTCTTTTTCTTCTCTGATTGCTGTGACTAGGACTTCCAAAACTACGTTGAATAGTACTGGTGAGAGTGAGCACCCCTGTCTTGTTCCTGATTTTAGAGGAAATGTTTTCAATTTTTCACCATTGAGGATAATGTTTGCTGTGGGTTTGCTGTATATGGCTTCTATTATGTTGAGGTATGTTAATTCTATGCCTGCTTTCTGGAGAGTTTTCATCATAAATGGGTGTTGAATTTTGTGAAAGCCTTTCTCTGCATCTACTGAGATAATCGTATGGTTTTTATCTTTCAATTTGCTAATATGGTGTATCACATTGATTGATTTGGGAATATTGAAGAATCGTTGCATCTCTGGAATAAAGCCCACTTGGTCATGATGTATGACCTTTTTAATATGTTGTTGGATTCTGCTTGCTAGAATTTTGTTGAGGATATTTGCATCTATGTTCATCAGTGATATTGGCCTGTAGTTTTCTTTTTTTGTGGCATCTTTGTCTGGTTTTGGTATTAGGGTGATGGTGGCCTCATAGAATGAGTTTGGGAGTTTACCTTCCTCTGCAATTTCCTGGAAGGGTTTGAGTAGGATAGGTGTTAGCTCATCTCTAAATTTTTGATAGAATTCAGCTGTGAAGCCATCTGGGCTTCTGCTTATTGGAATTTTTATTACAATTTTTATTTCTGTGCTTGTGATTGATCTGTTCAGTTTTTCTGTTTCTTCCTGGTTCAGTTTTGGAAGGTGTTACTTTTCTAAGAAATTTTCCATTTCTTCCAAGTTGTCCATTTTATTGGCATGTAGTTGCTCATAGTGGTCTCTTACAATCTTTTATATTTCTGTGTTGTCTGTTGTGATTTCTCCATTTTCATCTCTAATTTTATTGACTTGATTCTTCTCCCTCTTTTCTTGATGAGTCTGGCTAACAGTTTGTCTAATTTATCTTCTCAAAGAACCAGCTTTTAGATTTGTTTATCTTTCTATAGTCTCCTTCATTTCTTTTACATTTATTTCTGTGATTTTTATGACTTCTTTCCTCTTACTAACTTTGGAGTTGTTCTATTCTTCTTTTTCTAGTAGCTTTAGGTGTAAAGTTAGGTTGTTTATTTGATGTTTCCCTTGTTTCTTGAGGTAGGCTTGTATTGCTATGAACCTCTCTGTTAGCACTGCTTTTACTGAATCCCATAGGTTTTGGGTTGTCATGTTTTCATTTGTTTCTATGCCTATTTTGACTTCCTTTTTGATTTCTTCTGTGATCTGTTGGTTATTTAGAAGTGTGTTGTTTAGCCTCCATATGTTTGTGTTTTTAATAGGTTTTTTTCCCATATTTGATATCTAGTCTTACCACATTGTGATCAAAAAAGACACTTGAACTGATTTAAATTTTTAAAAATTTTCCAAGGCTAGATTTATGTCCCAAGATGTGATCTATCCTGGAGAATATTCCATGTGCACTTGAGAAAAAGGTGAAATCCATTCTTTTGGGGTGAAATACCCTGTAGACATAATTAGGGCTAACTGGTCCATTGTATCATTTAAAGCTTCTGTTTCCTTGCTAATTTTCTGCTTGGTTGATCTATCCATAGATGTGAGTCAGGTATTAAAGTCCCCCACTATCATTGTGTTAATTCCTCCTTTCATACTTGTTAACATTTGCCTTACTCATTGAGGTGCTCCTATGTTGGGTGCATATATAATTGCTATCTCTTCTTGAATTGATCCTTTGATCATTATGTACCATCCTTCTTTGTCTCTTCTTGCGGCCTTTATTTCAAAGTCTATTTGATTTCCAAATTTGCTGGCATATTGAGTACAGCACTTTCACAGCATCATCTTTCAGGATTTGAAATAGCTCAACTGGAATTCCATCACCTCCACTAGCTTTGTTTGTAGTGACGCTTTCTAAACTTGACTTCACATTCCAGGATGTCTGGCTCTAGGTGAGTGATCCATCGTGATTATCTGGGTCGTGAAGATCTTTTTAGTACAGTTCTTCTGTGTATCTTGCCACCACTTCCTAATATATTCTGCTTCTGTTGGGTCCATAACTATCACACAACTGCACTCATCTCACACACTAGTAAAGTAATGTTCAAAATTCTCCAAGCTAGGCTTCAGCAATACGTGAACTGTGAACTTCCAGATGTTCAAGCTGGTTTTAGAAAAAGCAAAGGAACCAGAGATCAAATTGCCAACATCTGTTGGATGATCAAAAAAGCAGGAGAGTGCCAGAAAAACATTTCTGCTTTATTGACTATGCTAAAGCCTTTGACTGTGTGGATCGCAATAAACTGTGGAAAATTCTGAAAGAGATGGGAACACCAGATCACCTGACTTGCCTCTTGAGAAACCTATATGCAGGTCAGTAGGCAACAGCTGGAACTGGACATGGAACAACAGACTGGTTCCAAATAGGAAAAGGAGTACGTCAAGGATGTATATTGTCACCCTGCTTATTTAACTTATATGCAGAATACATCATGAGAAATGCTGGGCTGGATGAAGCACAAGCTGGAATCAAGATTGCCGGGAGAAATATCAGTAACCTCAGATATGCAGATGACACCACCCTTACGGCAGAAAGTAAAGAGGAACTAAAAAGCCTCTTGATGAAAGTGAAAGAGGAGAGTGAAAAGGTTGGCTTACTCCTTGGAAGGAAAGTTATGATAAACCTAGATAGCACATTAAAAAGCAGAGATATTACATTGTTAACAAAGGTCCATCTAGTCAAAGCTATGGTTTTTCCAGTGGTCATGTACGGATGTGAGAGTTGGACTGTGAAGAAAGCTGAGCACCGAAGACTTGATGCTTCTGAACTGTGATGTTGGAGAAGACTCTTGAGAGTCCCTTGGACTGCAAGGAGATCCAACCAGTCCATTCTAAAGGAGATCAGTCCTGGGTGTTCTTTGGAAGGACTGGTGCTGAAGCTGAAACTCCAATACTTTGGCTACTTCATGCGAAGAGCTGACTCATTGGAAAAGACCCTGATGCTGGGAGGGATTGGGGGCAGGAAAAGAAGGGGATACAGAGGATGAGATGGCTGGATGGCATCACTGACTCGATGCACATGAGTTTGGGTGAACTCCAGGAGTTGGTGATGGCCAGGGAGGCCTGGCGTGCTGTGATTCATGGGGTCACAAAGAGTCGGACACGACTGAGCAACTGAACTGAACTGAATGATCCTGTTACCATTTACTTCATTGTTTTGGGCTCATTTTTATAAACCTTTTCTGTGTTTCCAGTCAGAGAAGATCTTTTAGCATCTGTTGAAGACCTGGTTTGGTGGTGCTGATTCTCTACGTTTTTGCTTGTCTGAAAAGCTTTTAATTTTTCCTTCATATCTGAATGTGATCCTTGCTGGGTAATCTTGATTATAGGTTTTTCTCTTTCACCACTTTAAGTATGTCCTGCTATTCCCTTCTGGCCTGAAGAGTTTCTATTAAAAGTTCAGCTGTTGTCCTTATGGGGATCCCCTTGTGTGTTATTTGTTGCTTTTCCCCTGCTGCTTTTAATATTTGCTCTTTGTGTTTAATTTTTGTTAGTTTGATCAATATGTGTCTTGGGGTATTTCGTCTTGGGTTTATCCTGTTTGGGACTCTCTGGGTTTCTTGGGCTTGGGGGGCTATTTCCTTCCCCATTTTAGGGAAGTTTTCAACTATTATCTCTTAAAGTATTTTCTAATGCCCTTTCTGTTTTCTTCTTCTGAGACACCTATGATTTGAATGTTGGGGCGGGTCTCTGAGGTTGTCCTCATTTCTTTTAATTATTTTTTTCTTTTTCCTCTCTGCTTCATTTACTTCAATAACTATTTTTTAAATGGTTCATATAAAAAAATCTTTTAAAGAGTCTTATTAAGTTTTTTGTATGATACAGCCAAAGCAGTGCTTACAGGGGAATGTTTGTCATTAAATGCTTACATTAGAATAGAAGAGAAGTTTTCCAATCTAACCTCTGTAAGAGTATCAGAAAAGGGTAAACTAAATGCAAAGCAAGCAAAGGGAAGGAAAATATTTGGTAAGGGCAGAAATCAATGAAACTAGAAATAGAACAATAGAGAAAACCCATGAAACTAAAAGTTAATTCTTAAAAAGATCAATAAAACACAAACTTAGACTGATACTGAAAACAAGAAAACTCAAACTACCTATATCAAGGAGGAAAGAAGGGAGGTCATTATAGACCATTCTGTGTGCATGCATGCATGCTAAGTTGTTTCAGTCATGTCTGACTCTTTGCGACCCTATGAATTGTAATCCACCAGGCTCCTCTGTCCATGGGATTCTCCAGGTAAGAATATTGGACTGGGTTGCCGTGCCTTCCTCCCGCAGATTTTCCCTACCCAGGGATAAAATCTGCATCTCTTATGTCTCCTGCATTGGCAGGTGGATTCTTTACAGTAGGTATTTAAAAGCTTTCAGTGTTGCAGTGTCTGACATGTGAATTTTAAGAAGGATGAAAAAGTAGTTTGGGCATTCGGAAGTCTCTTTCTACAAATACTGATGTTTGATGTGGAATGATATTTGAAAAAGCAGCCTTAGAGATGCCTGCTATAAACAGTCTTTTTGGAAAACTGCTGCTTGCTAATAAAGAAATCAGGATTGACCAGTAGTTGTTTCCTTATTTTTGGATGTTACCTGTGTCTCAGTCCAAAGTGGGAATCAGAGATCCCTGGCTAACTTGTGTGGGGATGGGAACTCAGTCCAACCCCACACGAGCGCCACCTGGGAAGCCCCATAGACCACTCTGGTATCAATAAATTCAACTTGGATGAAGTGGAAAAATTTCTTGAAGGACACAAACTACCAAAAGCTCATGCAAGAAGAAAATAACATCCTGAATAATCCTATACTTATTAAACTATATTCCAACATAGAAAATCCTGGGCACAAATGACGTCATTGGTGGATTCTACCAAACATTTAAGGATGAAATACTATCAATTCTCCACAAACTCTTCTGGAAAAAAAAATAGGAGGGAACACTTTGCAATTTATGAGGTCAGAATTACGCTGATAACAAAACCAGAGGAAAACATTACAGGAAAATAAAACTACAAACCAACATTCCCATGAACTTAAGACACGAAAATTTACAACAAAATATCAGCAATATATCAATATATCAAATGGACAACATCATGACTAAGCAGGGTTTATCCCAGGAATGTAAAGTGAGTTCAACATTTAAAACTCATTTAATGTAATTTATGACATCATTGGAAGGACTGATGCTAAAGCTGAAACTCCAATACTTTGGCCACCTTGTGCAAAGAGTTGACTCATTGGAGAAGACCCTGATACTGGGAGGGATTGGGGTAAGGAGGAGAAGGGGACGACAGAGGATGAGATGGCTGGATGGCATCACCAACTTGATGCACGAATTTGAGTAAACTCCAGGAGTTGGTGAGGGACAGGGAGGTCTGGCGTGCTGATATTCATGGGGTTGCAAACAGTCGGATATGACTGAGCGACTGAGCTGAACTGAACCGATGATATCAATAGACTACAGAAGAAAAATGTCATATGACTGATTACATCAGTAGTTAAAGAAAAAGCATTTAACAAATTCAATCTCCATTCATAATACTGTCAGCAAACTAGGAAGAGAAAGAGCTATTCATAATCTGACAAAAATCATTTGAAAAAACCTTTTAAATATTTAATGATTAAAAACTGAATGTTTCTCCCTAAGACTGAATGTAAGACATAGATTTTCCTTCATCTTTCCTATTCACTATCCTATTCTAGGTCATAGCAAGTACAATAAGATAAGAAAGTGAATTAAAAGGTTTACAGATTGGAAATGAAAAAATAAAACTGTCTCTATTTGTAGACATGCTTCTCTACATAATAAATTCTGAGGAAATTTTAACATAGCTACTAGAATCAACTAATAGCTAACCAAGGTCATAGGATAAAAACTCAAAATTAAAAATTAACTGTATTTCTATATATTATCAAGGAACAACTGGAAATTAAAATTCAAATAAGGGTACCATTTCTAACAGCACAAAAGATTATTTAGACATAAATGTAACAAAATATGTAAAGGTTTTATATTCTCAAAACTACAACAGTCAAAAAACCTAATACAAAATATCAAAGATCATCTCCATAATGTGTTATAGACTTGTGTTCATAGATTACAAGGCTCAATATTGTTTGACTGCACCAAAGCCTTTGACTGGGTGGATCACAACAAACGGTGCAAAATTCTTAACAAGATGGAAATACCAGATCACCTTACCTGCCTCCTGAGAAATCTGTATGCAGGTCAAGAAGTAACAGTTAGAACCGGACATGGAACAATAGACTGGTTCCAAATTGGGAAAAGAGTACGTCAAGGCTGTTTATTGTCACCCTGCTTATTTAACTTATATGCAGAATGCTGCTGCTGCTGCTAAGTCACTTCAGTCGTGTCCGACTCTGTGTGACCCCATAGATGGCAGCCCACCAGGCTCCCCCATCCCTGGGATTCTCCAAGCAAGAACACTGGAGTGGGTTGCCATTTTCTTCTCCAACGCATGAAAGTAAAAAGAGAAAGTGAAGTCGCTCAGTCGTGTCCGACCCTCAGCGACCCCATGGACTGCAGCCTACCAGGCTCCTACATCCATGGGATTTTCCAGGCAGGAGTACTGGAGTGGGGTGCCATTGCCTTCTCCATATATGCAGAATACATTGTGCGAAATGCCAGGCCGGATGAAGCACAAACTGGAATCAAGACTGCCAGGAGAAATATCAATAACCTCAGATACACAGATGACACCACCCTTATGGCAGAAAGCGAAGAACTAAAGAGCCTACTGAGCCTCTTGATGAAAGTGAAAGAGGAGAGTGAAAAAGCTGGCTTAAAACGCAATATTCAAAAAACAAAGATCATGGCATCTGGTCCCATCACTTCATGGCAAATAGATGGGAAACAACGGAACCAGTGAGAGACTTTAATTTGGGGGGCTCCAAAATCACTACAGATGGAGACTGTAGCAGTGAAATTAAAAGATGCTTGCTCCTTTGAAGAAAAGCTGTGACCAATCTAGATAGCATATTAAAAAGCAGACTTTTGCCAACAAAAGTTCATCTAATTAAAGCTATGGTTTTTGCAGTATTCATGTAGGATGTGAGACTTGGACTATAAAGGAAGCTAAGTGCTGAAGAATTGATGCTTTTGAACTGTGGTGTTGGAGAAGACTCTTGAGAGTCCCTTGGACTGCAAGGAGATCAAACCAGTCAATCCTAAAGGAAATCAGTCCTAAATGTTCACTGCAAGGACTGATGCTAAGGCTGAAACTCCAATACTTTGGCCACCTGATGCAAAGAACTGACTTACTGCAAAAGACCCTGATGCTGGGAAAGACTAAAGGCAGGAAGAGAAGGGGATGACAGAGGATGAGATGGTTGGATGCCATCACTGACTCAACAGTTATGAATTTGAGAAAGCTCCAGAAGTTGGTGATGGACAGGGAAGCCTGGCGTGCTGCAATAAATCCATGGGGTCACAAAGAGCTGGACACAACTGAGTGATTGAGCCTAATGAATGTTAATTCTCCCTCAATTGACCTAAAGATTCAATGCAACCCCAATCAAAATCCAAGCACACACAAAAATTAGTTGTATTTTTATACATTAGCAATGAAAATCTGAAACAAAATTAAGGAAACAATGCCATTTAAAAATAAAATAAAAAAGAATAAAACACTAAGGAATAAATTTAATCACAGTAGTGCATGATTTATACACTGAAAACTACAAAACATTGCTGCAAGAAATTAAAGAAGACTTAAATAAGCTGAAAGACATCCTCTGTTCATGGACTGGAACACAATATTATTAGGAAGGCAGTACTTTCCAAAGTAATCCACAGATTCAGTGCAGCCCCAATCAAAATTCCATGGCCTTTTTTGCATAAACTGAACATCTGATCCTAAAATTCATCTAGAATTTCAAGGTAACAGCCAAAACAATATTCAAAATTAGTTGAATAACTCACATTTATTTATTTCAAAACTTATGACATAGCTACTTACCATTAAAGCCATGTAAAACTGGCCTAAGAATAGAGATAATTATTCCATATCAATGGAATATAACTGAGGGTCCAGAAATGAATCTATAAATCTGTGGTCAATTGATTTTTGCAACAGTGTGAAGGCAATTAAATGCAGAAAGAACAAATATTACTGGGATAATTAGATATCCACATGCAAAAGAAAGAACCCTTACCTTACATACAAAATTAACTCAAGATGAATCAAAAGCCTAAACATAAGAGCTAAAACTATAAAATTCAAAGAAGAAAACATTGAAGTAAGTCTTCATGACTCTGGGTAGGTATGACACCTAAAGCACAAGCAACCAAAGAAAAAATCCGATAAAATGGACTTCATCAAACTTTAAAGGCATTTGGCTTCAAAGGACACCATCAAGAAAGAAAAGATAACTCACAGAATGGGAGAAAGCAAATCATATTATCTGATTGGGTCTAGTATACAGAATCTATATAGAAGTCTTACAACTAAACAATAAAAAGACAAACAACCCAAATAAAAAATGGGGAAAGGATTTGAATAGACATCTCCAAGCAATATACAAATTGCTAATAAACATATGAGAAGATGTTCAACACCATTACCCCTTATTGAAATACAAATCAAAACCACAATGAGATACCACTTCACAACCACTAGGAAGGCTGTATATTTTGTAAATAGGAAAATAACAAGTGTCCGCAAGAATGTGGAGAAATTGGAATATAAAATGATCCAGCTATTATAAAAAATAGTTTGGTGTTCCCAAAAGAGTTAAACACAGAGTTACCATATGACTCAGCAATTCCACGCCTGGGTATATAATCAAAGAGTTGAAAACACATGACTAAACAAAACTCTGCACACAAATATTCATAACATCACTATTAACAATAATAAAAAAAGTGAGGAACAACCCAAGTGTCCATCAACTCATGAATGGATAACCTTGAATAGCCGAAGCAATTCTGAGAAAGAAAAGTGGAACCAGAGAAATCAGGCTCCCTGACTTTAGACTATACAACAAAACTAGAACACTGCCGGGGGAGGTGGTCCTAAGATGGTGGAGGAATAGGACGGGGAGACCACTTTCTCCCCCACAAATTCATCAAAAGAACATTTGAAAGCTGAATAATTCCACAAAACAACTTCTGAATGCTAGCAGAGTACATTAGGCACCCAGAAAAGCAGTCTATTGTCTTCAAACGGAGGTAGGAAAAAATACAAAAGATAAAAAGAGAGACAAAAAAGGTAGGGATGGAGATGCATCCCAGGAAGGAAGTCTTTAAAAAGAGAGAAGTTTCCAAACACCAGGAAACACTCTTACTGGCGAGTCTGCGGCGAGCCTTGGAATTTGGGAGGGCAACATAACCGGGAGAAAAAATAAATAAATAATTAAAAACCACAAATTACATGCCCAGGGTAACTCCCAGCAGAGAAGCAGCGCAGACTCCTCATCCGCCACTAGCAAGCTGGGGCTAGGCAGGGAGGCGCGGGCTGCATTGCTTAGAGTAAGGACCTGGCCTGAATGCCCCAAGGGCAACCTGAAGGAACTAACTTGAGATAGCAAAGCAGACTGTGGAATAGTGATCCATGCAGACGACACCACCCTTATGGCAGAAAGTGAAGAACTAAAAAGCCTCTTGATGGAAGTGAAAGAGGAGAATAAAAAAGTTGCCTTAAAGCTCAACATTCAGAAAACTAAGATCATGGCATCTGGTCCCATGACTTCGTGGCAAATAGATGGGGAAACAGTGGAAACAGTATCAGACTTTATTTTGGGGGGTTCCAAAATCACTGCAGATGGTGACTGCAGCCATGAAATTAAAAGATGCTTACTCCTTGAAAGGAAAGTTATGACCAACTTAGATAGCATATTAAAAAGCAGAGACATTACTTTGCCAACAAAGGTCCATCTAGTCAAGGCTATGATTTTTCCAGTGGTCATGTATGGATGTGAAAGTTGGACTGTGAAGAAAGCTGAGCACAGAAGAATTGGTGCTTTTGAACTGTGGTGTTGGAGAAGACTCTTGAGAGTCCCTTGGACTGCGAGGAGATCCAACCATTCCATTCTGAAGGAGATCAGCCCTGGGATTCCTTTGGAAGGAATGATGCTAAAGCAGAAACTCCAGTACTTTGGCCAACTGATGCGAAGGTTGACTTATTGGAAAAGACTCTAATGCTGGGAGGGATTAGGGGCAGGAGGAGACAGGGACGACAGAGAATGAGATGGCTGGATGGCATCACTGACTCGATGGATGTGAGTCTGAGTGAACTCTGGGTGTTGGTGATGGCCAGGGAGGCCTGGCGTGCTGCGATTCATGGGGTCGCAAAGAGTCGGACACAACTGAGTGACTGAACTGAACTGAAGACACCGCCAGGCCTGCTCACAGAACAAAGGACTCAATGGAGCTAGCCGACTGTGGACCGGTCCATCTCCCGCTGGAGACAGGCAAGTGAAGGAAGCCAGAGACGGAAGGGGGCAATCGCAGCCCCAGAGAGACATCATCTACCAAACAGCAAGCAGGCTTCATCGCTAACCGATTTCTTTGGATTCTGGATGGTCAACATCCGCCGGGAGGGTCACAGCCAGAGATCAGCTCCCTAGAAGAGACACACGGCACACCGGAGAAGGAGTGCTGGTTGTATACCCAGAAAAACAAGCGGCATGGACGGGGGAGGCGATAAGTTGCAGGGACCACGCTCGCCAAACACTTGGTCACCTGAGCGACTCAGACCTGGGAAGGGCACAAAACGCAGGCCCAACCAAGTCTGCATCTTTGTGGAGTACCCAGGTACCGGAACATGAGCGGCTTGGACCTGGCAAGTGCATACAACCCAGGGCCAGCCTCAAGACAGCTCCCGGCAGAGTAACCTAGAGCCTAAGCAGTAATCAAAACAGTACGGTGCTGGCATGAAAACAGAACTATTGATCAATGGAACAACATAGAAAACCCAGAGATAAACCCTCGCACTTATGGTCAATTAATGTATGACAAAGGAGGCAAGGCTATACAACGGAGAAAAGACAATCTCTTCAACAAGTGATGCTGGGAAAACTGGACAGCTACATGTAAAAGAATGAAATTAGAACATTTTCTAACACTGTATACAAACATAAAATCAAAATGGATCAAAGACCTAAATTTAAGACAAGATGCTAGAAAACTCAAGAGGAAATATAGACAGGACACTCTTTGACAGAAATCACAGCAAGATCTTTTTGATCCACTAGAGTAATGAAAATAAAAACAAAAATAAACAAATATGACTTAACTGAAATCAAACGCCTTTACACAGCAAAGGAAACCATAAACAGAATGAAAAGACAACTCACAGAATGGAAGAAAATATTTTCAAACAAAGCAATTGACAACAAATTAATCTCCGAAATATACAAACAGCTCATGTAGCTGAATAGCAAAAAAAAAAAAAAAAAAAAAAAATCAAAAAATGAGAAGAAGACTTAAAGAGACATTTCTCTAAAGAATACATACAGATGGTGAAGAACCACTTGAAAAGGTGCTCAACATCACTAATTATTAGAGAAACACAAGTGAAAACTACAGAGGTGTCACTTCATGTTGGTCAGAATGGCCATCATCTAAAAGTCTACAAACAATACGTGTTGAGGACAGTGTGAAAAAAGGAAACCCTCCAATGTTGTTGGAGGAAACATGAATTGGTATAACTGCTATGGAGAACAGTATGGAGGTTCCTTAAACAACTGAAAATAGAGCTACCATATGATCCAGCAATCCCACTCCTGGGCATATATCTGGAGAAAACCATAATTTTCAAAGATACATGGAGCTCAAATTTCACTGCAGCAATATTTACAGCAGCCTAGGGCATGAAGCAACCCAAATTTCTGCTAAAGAGGAATAGATAAAGAAGATGTGGTGTGTATGTGTGTGTGTGTGTGTTTAACGGAATACTACCCAGCCATAAAAAAGAGTGAAATAAAATAATGCCATTTGCAGCAATATGGATGAACCTAGAGACTGCCATACTAAGTGAAAGAAATCAAACAGAGAAGACACGTATATGATGTCCCTTATATGTGGAATCTAAAGAAATGGTACAAATGAACCTACTTATAAAACAGAAATAGAGTCACAGATATAGAAAACTGAGTCAATTCCTAAGTAGGTTGATAAGAAGTCTGGGTTTTCCAAGGAGGAAAGGTCGGTCTGGGGCTCTCAAGGAGATAGGGGTCTGGAATTTTCAAAGAGGAGGAAAGGACAAACGTCTTTTTTCTTTTCCTCTGCATTCCTTACTCTTAGTCACATAAAACTTCTTTTTTCTTTAAGCCCAGAACTGACAATTACACCACAAAACAATTCAGTTTAAACTCTGTACTAAGGATTATATAACAATGCATTCTGCTTGAGGACAGTTTCTCCTTCCTGAAAACCTTCTGACATCTTAGAATGTATATTATGGAGTGAGTCTGGGAAGATCTTTCTGTTAAGTTCTAATCCTATTATCTTAAAATGTAAATTCTGGGAGTCAGTTTAGTTCAGTTGCACAGTCATGTCTTTGCAACCCCATGGACTGCAGCACGCCAGGATTCCCTGTCCATCACCAACTCCCAGAGCTTACTCAAACTCATGTCCATTGAGTCAGTGATGCCATTCAACCATCTCATCCTCTGTTGTCCCCTTCTCCTCTCGCCTTCAACCAATTAAAAAAGTGTATAGCTCCCTTGCTAAGACTAGCAAGTGGGGCACTCTATGCCCTCTTCTGATGTCTATGTCAGAAGCTTCCTCTGTCCCTTTTCACTGTAATAAAACTTCTGCCACACAAGAGCCCTGAGTGGTCAAGCCTGGTCTCTGGTCCTGAAGGTAAATCTTTGGAGATCACAAATCTGAAGTCATTCACTGTAAGCTATCAAAGTGAACTTACAGTGACCAAAGGGAGAAGGAGGGGAGGGATAAATTGGAAGACTGGGACTGAAATACAATCTACTATGTATAAAATAGATAACTAATTATAACCTACAATATAGCTCAGAGAACTCTACTTAATACTCTGTAGTGAGAAGAACAAAGTCAAAGAATGTTCAAACTATTGTACAATTGCTCTCATTTCACCTGCTAACAAGGTAATGCCCAAAACTCTTCAAGCTAGGCTTCAGCAGTATGTGAACCAAGAACTTCCATATGTACAAGATGGATTTAGAAAAGGCAGAGAAACCAGAGAGCACCAACATCTGTTTGATCATGCAGAAAGCAAGGGAATTCCAGACAAACATCTATTTCTGGTTCATTGACTATGCTAAAGGTTTTGACTGTGGATAACAACTACAGAAAATTCTTAAAGAGATGGGACTACCAGGCCACCAGTAAGGTCTCAGGTCTCCTGAGAAACCTGTATGAAAGTCAAGAAGCAACAACTGTTAGACCGTATGTGGAACAATAGACTGGTTCAAAATTGGGAAAGGAGCACATCAAGGCTGTATATTTCACCTGACTTATTTAGCTTCTATGCAGAGTATATCATGTGAAATGCCAGCCTGGATGACTCACAAGCTGGAGTCAAAATTTCCAGGAGAAATATCAATAACCTCAGATATGCAGATGATACCACTCTAATGGCAGAAATCGAAGAACTAAAGAACCTCTTGATGCAGTTGAAATAAGGAAGTGAAAATGCTGGCTGAAAGCTCAATGTTCAAAAAACAAAGATTAAAACACACACATACATACACACAGAGATCACGGCATACAGTCCCATCACTTCATGGCAAATAGATGGAGGAGAAGTGAAAACAGTGACAGATTTTATTTTCTTGGATTCCAAAATCACTGTGGATGATGAGTGCAGCCATGAATTAAAAGATGCTTGCTCCTTGGGAGAAAAGCTATGACAAACATAGACAATGTATTATTAAAGGGCAGAGACATCACTTTGCCAACAAAGGTCCAGTAGTCATGTGCAGATATGAGAGTTGGACCATAAAGAAGGCAGAGTGCTGAAGAATTGATTCTTTCGAATTGTAGTGCTGGAGAAGACTCTTGAGAATCCCCTGGACTGCAAGGAGATCAAACCAGTCAATCCTTAAGGAAATCAACCCTGAATATTCAGTGGAAGGACTGATGCTAAAAGCTGAAGCTCCAATACTTTGGATACCTGATGCAAAGAGCTGACTCACTGGAAAAGACCCTGATGCTGGGAAAGATTGAAGGTAGGAGAAGTGGGTGACAGAGGATGAGATGGCTGGATGGCATCATCGACACAATGGGCATGAATCTGAGTAAACTCCAGGAGATATAGTGAAGGACAGGGAAGCCTGGCGTGCTGCAGTCCATGGGGTCGCCAAAGGTCAGGCATGACAGCGACTGAGCAGTAACAATTGGAAGAGAATCTAAGAAAAAGTGGATATATATATATATATATATATAATAAAGCATATGTATAACATATGTATAATAAATGTGTATACACTACGCATATAATGTATATCATATGTATAATAAAACATATTGTATGTTTTTATAACAGAAACTAATACAACATTGTAAATCAACTATACTACATAAAATACATTTTTAAAAAAGAAATTAACAAGACTTTAGAATCCCACAAATTTGGAAACTAAGAAATATTCTAAATAATCTATTGGTTCTTTAGAACCAAACACATGAAAATAAAAGTATCTTGGACTGCGTAATAATAATACAACATACTAAAATTTGAATGATGCTGCTTAAAGCCTGCAGCTAAAGCTAGAGACTAATGTATCAATTAGTTTAGTGCTTAGGGTAGAAAATTTTTCTGTTTTGCTGGACTGCCTCTTTTCCATTCCTAAGGCTGGTGGAAGCAGGCTTTTCTTTGGGCCTTTTTTGTTTGCATCTATTCACATTTCCAGGTTGCCAGCTTCTGAGATGAATGAGGTAAAAAGAAAACCCAGGGAACTCACTGCAGTTTCATTCCTTCCCAGCTAGTCTGCCTTCTCTCCACCATTCAGAGCATTGTTATGTTTGTTTTAAATATAAAATCCAGGGTTTTAGCTGTACTTACTAACAGAGAAAAGGATTTCTACTTTATGTTTCTAGAAACAGAAGTCTCTCACAAGAGAATTTTAAGGCACTGACTTATATTGTCCTTTTTCTTAACTTGGGTGGTGGTCACATGAGTGGTCACCTTATTACTCTTTAAGCTATATGATTTATGCATGCATCTATGTATATATTTCACAATTTTAAAGTAAACATAAATTATAACAGCATCACAATTCTCACAATTTTATGTGAAGCAAGAAGAAACTATCTCTTCCACTTTGCAGCAGGGAAACTCACGCTTGGAAAACTCAGAGAACACTGAACCCAGGTCAAGAACACAAGCTTAGGGATCTTAACCACTAAGGCATTCACTGCTCAAACTTCTGAGGTTGGCTTCTACAAAGATGATGCTTAAGAAATGCTGAATTTCATAAAGTATTTCCACACTTAAAAACACACTGCAAACAAGGCTTTTTACAGACATTTTATTTTTTGGTTAAAGGTCAGCCAAAAAATACAGAAATGCGATATAATCAAATGTGTAAACAAGGTATCAGAACTTGGATTCATGAAAATATATGACAAAGACATCACTAGACACTAGAAAGTTTCACTATTGCAGGCTGACCCCTGCCCCTGGTACACAGAAAGCACAGACTAACCAGAGAAGCTACTCGATCAGCATGAGTCCAGTTTACTCAGGACCTGCTCCAGCCTGCCTTCCTTCTGCTCCACAAATTCACTTCTCCAAGTTCTCACCTGACTGGGGTTGGAACAAAGAAAGGTGTCCATCACACTATATTTAAAGATGTGGGCTTAGAGTTTGGAAGTGAAAAGGCAGAAAAGGATATCATTCAACTTCTGTTGGTCCACAGGGCCTCAAGAACTCCTGTCCTCGCTCATGGAACCACCTACTGGAAACTGAACAGAGTGTTATAGTCCTGGTTGTTCACTCAGCAGCCAAAATTAATAACCCCTTTAACCCAAGTCCTGTGGTAGGTGCAGGAAGCATACACAAATGAGACAAGTTTCGAGGTAGGACCATATATTGTTATCAGCTTCCTTTTTAGAACTGCCTTTGCATCCCTAGGTTTTGGGTCATCATGGTTTTGTTTTAGTTTGTTTCTGAGTGCTTTTTATTGCCTCTTTGATTTCTTCAGGGATCTCTTGGTTATATAGTAGCATATTGTTTGGCCTTCATGTATTTGTTTTTTTACAGTCTTTTTTCCCCCCTGTAAATGATATCTAATCTCATAGCACTGCAGTTGGAAAAGATGCTTGATAAAATTTCAATTTTCTTAAATTTCTGAGGCTTTATTTGTGCCCCAAGATATGATCTATCCTGAATGTTTCATGTGAACTTGAGAATAAAGTGTATTCTGCTTTGAGATGGAATGTCCTATGAATATCAACTAAGCCTATCTGGTCTAATGTGTCATTTAAGGCTGTGTTTCCTTAGTACCATATGATAATCTCCACAGATTCAGAAAAGCCCATTTATGATGAAAACTCTCCAGAAAGTAGGCTAGAGGGATGCTGCTATTGCTGCTAAGTCGCGTCAGTCATATCCAACTCTGGGCGACCCCACAGACAGAAGCCCACCAGGCTCCTCTGTGCCTAGGATTCTCCAGGCAAGAACACTGGAGTGGGTTGCCATTTCCTTCTCCAATGCACGAAAGTGAAAAGTGAAAGTGAAGTCGCTCAGTCGTGTCTGACTCCTAGCCACCCCATGGACTGTAGCCTACAAGGCTCCTCTGTCCATGGGATTTCCCAGGCAAGAGTACTGGTGTGGGGTGCCATGGATGCTACCTCAACATAATAAAGGCCATACATGGCAAATCCATGCAAACATTCTTAATGGTGAAAAACTGAAAGCATTTCCTCTAAGATGAGGAACAAGACAAGTGTGTCCACGCCTGCCACTATTACTCAACATAGTTCTGAAGTCCTAGCCATGGCAATCAGAGAAGAAAGAAAAATACAAGAATCAAAGCTGGAAAAGAAATAAAACCGTCAGTGTTTGTAGATGACACAATACTACACAGAGAAAATCCTAAAGATGCCACCAGAAAACTACCAGAGCTAATCAATGCATCTAGTAAAATCATAGGATACAACATTAATACATCAAAATCTCTTGCATTCCGATATACTAATAACAAAGTACCAGAAAGAGAAATTAAGGAAATAATCCCATTTACCATTGCAACAAAAAGAATAAAATACATAGGGATAAACCTACCCAAGGAGACAAAAGACCTATATGCAGAAAACTGTAAGAATGATGAAATAAATCATTGATGAAATGATTTAGAGTTTAGATTTATAAACTCTTAGTTTCTAAGTTTAGTTTAGTTTAGATTTGGAGTTTCCATTAGGTGGTTCCATGAGTGAGGACAGGAGTTCTTGAGGCTCTGTGGACCAACAGAAGATGAATGACATCCTTTTCTCCCTTTTCACTTCCAAACTCTAATCATTTCTTTCATTGATGAATCAAATCAAACAGATGGACAGATATATCATGTTCTTAGACTGGAAGAATCAATACGTGAAAATTACTACAGATTCATTGTTCAGTTCAGTTGCTCAGTCATGTCTGACTCTTTGCGACCATATGGACTGCAGCATGCCAAGCTTCCCTGTCCATCACCAACTCCTGGAGCTTACTCAAACTCATGTCCGTAGAGTTGGTGATGCCATCCAGCCATCTCATTCTCTGTTGTCTGCTTTTCCTCCTGCCCCCAATCCCTCCCAGCATCAGAGTCTTTTCCAATGAGTCAACTCTTCACATGAAGTGGCCAAAGTACTGGAGTTTCAGCTTTAGCATCATTCCTTCCAAAGAACACCCAGGACTGATCTCCTTTAGAATGGACTGGTTGGATCTCCTTGCAGTCAAAGGGACTCTCAGGAGTCTTCTAAAACACCACAGTTCAAAAGCATCAATTCTTTGGCGCTCAGCTTTCTTCACAGTCCAACTCTCACATCCATACATGACCACTGGAAAAACCATAGCCTTGACTAGACGGACCTTAGTCAGCAAAATAATGTCTCTGCTTTTTAATATATTATCTAGGTTGGTCATAACTTATCTTCCAAGCAGTGTTTTTTAATTTCATGGCTGCAGTCACCATCTGCAGTGATTTTGGAGCCCCCCAAAATAAAGTCTGACACTGTTTCCACTGTTTCCCCATTTATTTCCCATGAAGTGATGGGACCAGATGCCATGATCTTTGTTTTCTGAATGTTAAACCTTAAGGCAACTTTTTCACTCTCCTCTTCCACTTTCATCAAGAGGCTTTTTAGTTCCCCTTCACTTTCTGCCATAAGGGTGGTGTCATCTGCATATCTGAGGTTATTGATATTTCTCCTAGCAATCTTGATTCCAGCTTGTGCTTCTTCCAGCCCAGCATTTATCATGATGTACACTGCATAGAAGTTAAATAAGCAGGGTGACAATATACAGCCTTGACGTACTCCTTTTCCTATTTGGAACCAGTCTGTTGTTCCATGTTCACTTCTAACTGTTGCTTCCTGACCTGCATACAGATTTCTCAAGGGGCAGGTCAGGTGATCTGGGATGCCCATCTCTTTCAGAATTTTCCACAGTTTATTGTGATCCACACAGTCAAAGGCTTTGGCATAGTCAATAAAGCAGAAATAGATGTTTTTCTGGAACTCTCTTGCTTTTTCCATGATCCAGCGGATGTTGGCAATTTGATCTCTGGTTCCTCTGCCTTTTCTAATACCAGCTTGAACATCTGGAAGTTCACAGTTCACCTATTGCTGAAGGCTGGCTTGGAGAATTTTGAACATTACTTTACTAGCGTGTGAGATGAGTGCCATTGTGCTGTAGTTTGAGCATTCTTTGGCATTGCCTTTCTTTGAGATTGGAATGAAAACTGGTCTTTTCCAGTCCTGTGGCCACTGCTGAGTTTTCCAAATTTGCTGGCATGTTGAGTGCAGCACTTTCACAGCATCATCTTTCAGGATTTGAAATAGCTCAACTGGAATTCCATCACCTCCACTAGCTTTGCTCGTAGTGATGCTTTCTAAGGCCCACTTGACTTCACATTCCAGGATGTCTGGCTCTGGGTGAATGATCATACCATCGTGATTATCTTGGTCATGAAGATCTTTTTTGTACAGTTCTTCTGTGTATTCTTGCCACCTCTTCTTAATATCTTCTGCTTCTGTTAGGTCCATACCATTTCTGTCCTTTATAGAGCCCATCTTTGCATGAAATGTTCCCTTGGTATCTCTAATTTTCTTGAAGAGATCTCTAGTCTTCCCCATTTTGTTATTTTCCTCTATCGGCTGCGACAGTGCACAAGTGCAGCCGAGAGAAGCTACCCCACGTCCGAGGTCAGGGACAGAAGCCGGGAGGACCCCATGCACGAGGGGCGGAGGCCAAGAGGAGCTACCCCACATCTGAGGTCAGAGGCGGTGGCTGAGAGGAGCTACCCCCCGCCCAAGGTCAGGGGTGGTGGCTGGGAGAAGCTACCCCCCGCCCAAGGTCAGGGGCCGTGGCTGGGAGGAGCTACCCCCCGCCCAAGGTCAGGGGCCGTGGCTGGGAGGAGCTACCCCCCGCCCAAGGTCAGAGGCCGTGGCCGAGAGGAGCAACCCCAAGTCCAAGGAGCAGTGGCTGCGCGGGGCGCAGGAGGGCCTAAAGGAGCTACTCCATGTTCAAGGTCTGGAGGGGCGGCAGTGAGGAGAACTCCTCATCCAAGATAAGGAGCAGCGGCTGCGCTTTGCTGGAGCAGACATGAAGAGATACCCCACGTCCAAAGTAAGAGAAACCCAAGTAAGACGGTAGGTGTTGCGAGAGGCATCAGAGGGCAGACACACTGAAACCATAATCACAGAAAACTAGTCAATCTAATCACACTAGGACCACAGCCTTGTCTAACTCAGTGAAACTAAGCCATGCCTGTGGGGCCACCCAAGATGGGCGGGTCATGGTGGAGAGGTCTGACAGAATGTGGTCCACTGGAGAAGGGAATGGCAAACCACTTCAGTATTCTTGCCTTGAGAACCCCATGAACAGTATGAAAAGGCAAAATGATAGGATACTGAAAGATGAACTCCCCAGGTCAGTAGGTGCCCAATATGCTACTGGAGATCAGTGGAGAAATAACTCCAGAAAGAATGAAGGGATGGAGCCAAAGCAATAATCATGTTGCTGCTGCTGCTGCTAAGTCGCTTCAGTCATGTCCGACTCTGTGTGACCCCATAGACGGCAGCCCATCAGGCTCCCCCATCCCTGGGATTCTCCAGGCAAGAACACTGGAGTGGGTTGCCATAATCATGTTAAGATAGCTAATACTATACATATAATAAACAGCTAAAATCCAAGTATATGACAAGACCAGATACTGGAGAAAGTTGGGATAACAATTCTTACTCCTAGTAGCAATGTGCTTAACCACTCTATAATATATTATACTAGTAAAGTTGAAGACTCGTCTACTGAGATTCATCATTTCTGCTTCTAGATATATATTCTACATAAATGTGTTTATTTGTACCAGAAATAATGTATAAAAATGCAATGACAGCCTTATTCATTAAAGACTGAAACCAGCTTATATGTCTATCAACAGTGTATCAGTATATTATATACTATCCTATGATAGATGCTAACAAAAGTGAACTATACAAATTAACATAAATTACAGCTGCACAACAACATGAATGAATCCTACAAACAACTATCAAATAAAATAACCCAAACACCTCCAAAATATACTCTTAATTTCACTACAAAAAGTTCAAAATCAGGGAAAACAAAATATCCACTATTTATTTAGGGATACAGACCTTGATAGTAAAACTACAAAGAAAAGCAAAGGCATGACTACCACAGATCACTAGACAGTGGTTACCACCGAGGTACTGGGGGCAGGTCAGAGATGTGATCAGAGGGGCTCACAGGGGCTCCTGAGGTATAGGTCCGAAAATAATCTCTTCTCTCACCCAGATGGTGACATGGGTGCTCATGCTCACTTTCATAGTCTTTAAACTGTACATCTATGTATCAGAAACAATTCTGGGTATGTATTTCAAAATTTTAAAGTAAGAAATCTCAAATTATAACAGCATCACGACCATGGGAATACATGATCTCTATGTACTCTGAGATGCAAGGAGACTGACTCCCTCACTTCTTGCTTAGAGGAAGAATAAGTGGGAAACCTTGTCTAGAACCTAACATCAGAGTTTGCCTCTCAAGTATTCATTATCCATATTCTCCTTGAATGGAAAGGATGCATAGGAAATGGTAAACTTGGTAAAAGCTCCCGATCTTAAGATACATATAGTCTAAATAAAGCTCTTCAAGGTTTCTGGCGGGGGGGACATTTTATTTTTTGGTTAAAGCCACATTAATAGAAATTTCATAAAAATAAGCATGTAAACAAGGTATTAGAACTTTGGTTCACTGAAACATCTCACATCTAAAGCATCTGAAGTACAAAGGTACCTTGCTGTGTGCCAGACCACTTGACTCTGCTCCAACCCTACCTGAGCGGCCAGAGATAGCACAGGCTGGCTAGAGAGGCTGGGACCAAGGTCACCCAGGACATTCCCCAAGTCCACTCTCTACTCCACACAAATATTCATGCCTCCAAAGACCTGCCTGACGGGACTGGAACATGAGGGGGTCTCCCACATTGAATCTGAAGAAAACATGGGTTGTGGGGCCAGGAAGGCAAAGGGCAGAAAAGGATGACAGTCAATTTCTGTTGATCCAAATGGCCTCAGAATTCCTGCCCTCATTTATAGAACCACTTATTGGAGAATGGACAGAAATAAGTAGATTAGTTCAGCAGCCAAAATGAATGATGCCTTCATGATGACTCCTACACTGGGCCTGGGAGTCAGAAATGAGTAAGACTTGGTTTTGGGCATCAAGTTGCTTATGAACTGGTGAGAAAAAGAGATAACTGTACAAAAGTCTGTCAGTAGCACAAGATATATGTGTGTAGGCTGCCACAGAAATAGAGCTAAAGAGCGTCTAACCATGTTGGGGAAGAGGAAACCCTAGAGCTGGGACAGAAAGCCGAATAGGAGTTATTCAGGGAAGAAAATGGACAGAGCAAGTGGTTCCTATACCAAGGGGGTCTGGGAAGTGGGAACAGGATGAGAAAGAGACCAGGCATGATCCACGCTGGAGTGTGTGTCAAGGACCCCAACAAGCTTGATATTGCTGGGATGTGGAGGGTGGAAACTGAGAGACAGGAGATGAAGCTGGAGGTTAAGATTGTGGAAGGCCTAGACATCAACCTCAGGGGCTCTGGCAATTGGACCAATCTTAGGAAGCAGAGTTGGTGCTGCTGCTGCTGCTGCTGCTGCTAAGTCGCTTCAGTCGTGTCCGATTCTGTGTGACCCCATAGACGGCAGCCCACCAGGCTCCCCCGTCCCTGGGATTCTCCAGGCAAGAACACTGGAGTGGGTTGCCATTTCCTTCTCCAATACATGAAAGTGAAAAGTGAAAGTGAAGTCACTCAGTCATGTCTGACTCTTAGTGACCCCATGGACTGCAGCCCACCAGGTTCCTCCGTCCATGGGATTTTCCAGGCAAGAGTACTGGAGTGGGGTGCCATTGCCTTTTTAGAATTCATTATGAATGCTAGCATAGTCTATTACTTAAAGGTGTACCTTAAAGCCTCATGAATCATGATTTTATTTCTCAATATAGATGCATTCATAATGAATTCTAAAAATTGATTTTAATACATTAATGAAGTCATAATACTTCAAAATATAATTTATAATACTTAATTTTAAAGCCATACATATACATTTTTGGAAAAGTCTAACTGTTCCACAAGAATTACAATGTTACACAGCAATCTCCTATTTATCCCTTCTCAACACCAATTCCCACCTCCAGAGGACATTCAACTCTTTTAGCTGTTTCTTCTGAAATTTATCTTTATTTTTCTAAATAATATACTTACAATGCTATTTCTTTCAATTTTAGATCTTATATGTTGATAAGTCTACCATGGAAGATGGAGATTTGGAATTTTTTACACTACTCTTCAAATGCCTATTTCACACTATCTCCCAATATAGTTAAATTACAAGTTTAGTTAAATTAATATTTAGTGTTCACATTATTATGTCATTTATGTAAATATTGCTCACACCTAAGCCATCCAATAAATAAAACAGGTGATTCTTGAACCACACAGGTCCATTTACATGTGGATATTTTTTAAACAGTTTAAATACCATAGTACTATACAACCCCCCAGTCTATTGAATCCACTAATGTAGAAGCACAGATATGAAGGAATCATGTACACAGAGGACCAACTATAAATTATATGCAGATTTACAACTGTGCTGAGGGTCAGTACACCTAATACCCACTTTGTTCAAGACTCAACTATACTTCTATTTCCTTTCTTGTACAACTTTTCTTTTCTCCTGAGGTCAGCAATTGTCTCATTTTCTTTTTAATTTGCTTAATTTTCTGTGAACCTATCATTACTTATCCCCATAATTCTCTAAGAAGTCTATAAATTCTTCTCTTTGTGATCACTTCCTGTCACAACCTGCTTTGAGCCTCTCCACTGCTCACCACAGCTGCCCCCAGAACAAAGCTCCAATTTCAGCCTCCATGGTTTGGTCCCAGTCTTGAGCTTCATCTCTTGACCCCTGTGCTAAGGCCTCTTTTCATGCAAGAGACAAAGGCAGCCTATCTCCACACCTACAATGCTTTTAGCCTGAGCCTTGTTCCATGTGGGCTTTGCTTGCCTGAGACACCTCTTCCCAACTCTGATTCCAGTTCTCCCGACTACAGTCTCAAAACCCTTGCAAGAGTCCATTCCTCTTGACAGGCATATTCAAGAAGTCTCCACAAGGTTCCCATAGTATTCTGAGAATGTTCAAAGGAAACTCAAATCAATTGTTTTAATATTCTCAACAAATTAACTGGGTACAGAGCTACATGTTGAAAGAAGGCTCTAAAGTAGTTAGTGTAGAAAATTCTATACAAGGAAATTGTCTTGCCTTCATAAAAACATGGCAGCTGTTCACTCCCAGTACAGAGTCTAAGATTGACCACCAAAACCTAGTATGAGGTCACAATGGCTAACCCCACATCTTATATCACTCACCCCACTTGCAGCCCACAAGCACAGGACAGGCAGCATGTTTTGTTAGGTGGTTGCCTTTCCCACTCTGCAGAAGGTTGTACCAGAATATGGCTGTCCCCTGGAAAGAGAGAGCTTATCAGAACATATCCTGTTGCTGGTTTTGAGGGAACAAATCAGAAACAGTCCTTGGAAGACACAAATTTTGAACCCCAAAAGAGATGCCACTTGTGATAAGCATATGACTTATTTTTATTCAGGGAAAGTTGTCAGCTACCTATATAGCCACCACTCCAGTTTCACACGGTCTCTGGGACCTGACCATGGAGTACTTCTAAAACTCCAATCTGAAAGGAAACTCTCACCAAAGTATAAGGGCACAGAGCTCTAGGACTCCACGGGCATTATGCAGGCAGCACCTAACCCTTATAATGTGGTGAACATCTGGAAACCCACCCGTCACTGAAGGATCTCCTATACCTTTTCCCAAAGTAGGGGCCAAAAGATTGTAGTCCAGGTAGAAAGTTAGTTCCTGATGCCAACACAGTCACAGTAAAGCAAGCTAAGGAATGAAGCAGGGAAATGAACAAGTCCTGTGCCCTGAAGCAACCAGTGACCTACAAAGAACAGAAATTACCTTTTTGGATGAAATCATAGCCCCCAGATATGGGAAGACAGTGGCACCACCAGCTTCTACATCACTCATCTGTGAAAACAAAGCAAGTAGTTGGCCCTTCTCACTCAAGGCTCTTAGATTCTATATCCTGCTTGATTTGGGAAGGATCCAGAACACAACAAGCTGTTCTTTTTTCCCTACCACCCATGGTCAGGACTCAGTAAAGATCAAGTTGGGCAAACATTTCTGGTCACTGACTTTAAGACCTTTCTCTTTCAAGAAAGGGGAACTGTTTCATAGAGCAACAAGTTAAGGGGAACTGTTTCATAGAGCAACAAGTTTGTTTCTGTTAACAATTTCTGTGTGGGTCTTTCCCCCCGTCCTGACTCCTCTACTTCTTGAACTTCTCAACCTGGCAAAGGTGCTCATTCTTTTCTCTGCAAGAATTCATAAGCACCCGCTACATAGTAAAAAAAATTTCCAACTCTGGAACAGTGATTAAAAAAAAAATAGGTGTATACATTCCCTGTCTCACAGTTGGAGCTCCCAGTTATGTACTGTGGTTCTCAACTTTGCTTCTGCCTGACATATCCCAATGAGTCAACTCTTCGCTTGAGGTGGCCAAAGTATTGGAGTTTCAGCTTCAGCATCAGTCCTTCCCATGAACACCCAGGACTGATCTCCTTTAGGATGGACTCGTTGGATCTCCTTGCAGTCCAAGGGATTTTCAACAGTCTTCTCCAACACCACAGTTCAAAAGCATCAATTCTTCAGCACTCAGCTTTCTTCACAGTCCAACTCTCACATCCATACATGACCACAGGAAAAACCACAGCCTTGACTAGATGGACCTTAGTCGGCAAAATAACGTCTCTGATTTTGAATATGCTATCTAGGCTGGTCATAACTTTCCTTCCAAGGAGTAAGTGTCTTTTAATTTCATGGCTGCAATCACCATCTGCAGTGATTTTGGAGCCCCCCAAAATAAAGTCTGACAGTTTCCACTGTTTCCCCATCTATTTCCCATGAAGTGATGGGATCAGATGCCATGATCTTCGTTTTCTGAATGTTGAGCTTTAAGCCAACTTTTTCACTCTCCTCTTTCACTTTCATCAAGAGGCTTTTTAGTCCTCTTCACTTTCTGCCATAAGGGTGGTGTCATCTGCATATCTGTTTAGGATGGACTCGTTGGATCTCCTTGCAGTCCAAGGGATTTTCAACAGTCTTCTCCAACACCACAGTTCAAAAGCATCAATTCTTCAGCACTCAGCTTTCTTCACAGTCCAACTCTCACATCCATACATGACCACAGGAAAAACCACAGCCTTGACTAGATGGACCTTAGTCGGCAAAATAACGTCTCTGATTTTGAATATGCTATCTAGGCTGGTCATAACTTTCCTTCCAAGGAGTAAGTGTCTTTTAATTTCATGGCTGCAATCACCATCTGCAGTGATTTTGGAGCCCCCCAAAATAAAGTCTGACAGTTTCCACTGTTTCCCCATCTATTTCCCATGAAGTGATGGGATCAGATGCCATGATCTTCGTTTTCTGAATGTTGAGCTTTAAGCCAACTTTTTCACTCTCCTCTTTCACTTTCATCAAGAGGCTTTTTAGTTCCTCTTCACTTTCTGCCATAAGGGTGGTGTCATCTGCATATCTGAGGTGATTGATATTTCTCCTAGCAATCCTGATTCCAGCTTGTGCTTCTTCCAGCCCAGCGTTTCTCATGATGTACTCTGCATAGAAGTTAAATAAGCAGGGTGACAATATACAGCCTTGACATACTCCTTTTCCTACTTGGAACCAGTCTGTTGTTCCATGTCCACTTCTAACTGTTGCTTCCTGACCTGCATACAGATTTCTCAAGAGGCAGGTCAGGTGGTCTGGTATTCCTATCTCTTTCAGAATTTTCCAGTTTTATTGTGATCCACACAGTCAAAGGCTTTGGCACAGTCAATAAAGCAGAAATAGATGTTTTTCTGAAACAAGAGATTGGGGGCAGGAGGAGAAGGGGACGACAGAGGATGAGATGGCTAGATGGCATCACCGACTCAATGGACATGAGTTTGAGCGAACTCCGGGAGTTGGTGATGGACAGGGAGGCCTGGCATGCTGTGATTCATGGGATCGCAGAGTCAGACATGACTGACACATCCCACCTGTCAAGAAGGGCTGACTACAGTAGCCATACACTTGGAAGGGGTCATGAGAGAAAGATGAGGCCAGAGATCAATATTGGGAGTCTTTGATGTCTACTAGAGTCTCTGATGTCTATCAGTCACCAGTCTACTGGTGTCTGATTGAAAGGAGTCAGTAGCAGAGTTCAAATGGAGGATACTTAAACCAGAGCTCACTCCATACTTCTCAGCCAGCTAATCCAGCCCTTTACTTATTTAAAATGGAAGCACAGTTGTTGTGAAAGTAAAAGTCACTCAGTCATGTCTGACACTTTGTGACCTCATGGATTATACAGTCCATGGACTTCTTCAGGCCAGAATACTAGTGTGGGTAGCCTTTTCCTTCTCTAGGGGATCTTCCCAACCCAGGGAAAGAACCCAGGTCTCCTGCCTTGCAGGCAGATTCTTTACCAGCTGAGCCACAAGGTTTTATAATATAAGTTACAGGTGTTCAACAAAGTGATTCACCATTTTAAAGGTTATACTCCATTTATAGGTATTATTATAAGATGCTGCCTATATTCCATATGTTGTAACACTTATCCCTGTAGCTTATTCTATACCTAATAGCTTGTACCTCTAACTCCCTTACCTCTTTTCCCCTCTTCCCTTCCCTTTCCCCACTGGTAGTCACAAGTTTGTTCTCTATCTCTCTAAGTTTGTTCTTTTCTGTCATATTGACTGGCTTGTTTTATTTTTTAGATTCCATATGTAAGTGATATCATACAGTATTTGTCTTTGTCTTACTTATTTCACTTAGCATACTGTCCTCCAAGTTCATCCATATTGCTACAAATGGCAAACTTCTGTTCTTTTTTGAGTCTGAGTAGTAGTTTATTGTACATGTATACCACATCTTCTTTATCTGTTCATCTGTTTGGGAATTTAGATTGCTTCCATACCTTGGCAGTTGTAAATAATGTTTCTATAAACTATGAACCAGGAAGTATCTATTTGAATTAGCATTTTTGCTTTTTTCAGATATATGCTAAAAAATGGAATTGCTGAATCACAAGGTAAATAAATCATAAAAAAATACTGATTTTCAGAAATCTCCATTCTGTTTTCCATAGTGGCTGCACCAATTAACATTCATACCAACAGCAGGAGGTTCCCTTTTCTCCATATCCATGCCAACATGTGCTATTTGTGTTCTTACTGATGATGGCTGTTCTGACAGGTGTGAGATAGTATCTCACCGTGGCTTTGATTTGTGTTTCCCTGAGGATTAGTCACATTGAGCATTTTTTCCATGTCTGCTGGCCATCTTAATTTCCTCTTTGGAAAAATGTCTATTCAGTTCTTCTGCCCACTTTAAAAAGACATTTATTTATTTTAATTGGAGGCTAACTACTTTACAATAACGTGGTAGTTTTTGCCATACATGGACATGAATCAGCCATGGGTGTATGTGTGTCCCCTATCCCAAACTCCCCTCTCACCTACCTCTCTTCTCATTCCATCCCTCTGAGTCATGCCAGTGCACCAGCTTTGGTGCCCTGTTTCATACATCGAATGTGGACTGGTCATCTATTTCACATATGGTAATATACAGATTTCAATGCTATTCTCTCAAATCATCCCACCCTCGCCTTCTCCCAGAGTCCAAAAGTCTTTCATCTAGATCTGTGTCTCTTTTGCTGTCTCGTGTATAGGGTAGTCATTACTGTCTTTCTAAATTCCATATATATGTGTTAATATACTGTATTGGTGTTTTTCTTTCTGACTTATTTCACTCTGTATAATAGGCACCAGTTTCATCTGCCTCATTAGAACTGATCCAAATGCATTCTTTTTAATGGCAGAGTAATATTCCATTGTGTATAGGTACCACAGCTTTCTTATCCATTCATCTGCTGATGGACATCTAGGTTGCTTCCATGTCCTGGCTATTGTAAACAGAGCTGTGATGAACACTGGGGTACACATGTCTCTTTCAATTCTGGTTTACTTGGTGTGTATGCCCAGCAGTGGGATTGCCGGGTCATATGGCAGTTCTATTTCCAGTTTTTTAAGGAATCTCCACACTGTTCTCCATAGTGGCTGTACTAGTTTGCATTCCCACCAACACTGTAAGAGGCTTCCCTTTTCTCCACACCCTCTCCAGCATTTATTGTTTATAGACTTTTTGATAGCAGCCATTTTGACTGGCGTAAGATAGTACCTCATTGTGGTTTCAACTTGCATTTCTCTGATAATGAGAGATGTTGAGCATCTTTTCATGTGTTTGTTAGCCACCTGTATGTCTTCTTTGGAGAAATGTCTGTTTAGTTCTTTGGCTCATTTTTTTATTGGCTCATTTATTTTCTGGTATTGAGATGCATGAGCTGCTTGTATATTTTTGAGATTAATTGTTAGTTGCTTCATTTGTAATTATCTTCTCCCATTCTGAAGGCTGTCTTTTCACCTTGCTTATAGTTTCCTTCGCTGTGCAAAAGCTTTTAAGTTTAATTACATCCCACTGGTTTATTTTTGCTTTTATTTCCATTACTCTGAGGTGGGTCATAGAGGATCTTCTGTGATTTATGTCAGAGAGTGTTCTGCCTATGTTTTCCTCTAGGAGTTTTATAGTTCCTGGTCTTACATTTCAGTTCAGTTCAGTCAGTTCAGTTCAGTTCAGTCACGCAGTCGTGTCCGACTCTTTGCGACCCCATGAATCACAGTAGCCAGGTCTTCCTGTCCATCACCAACTCCCTGAGTTCACTCAGACTCACGTCCATTGAGTCCATGATGCCATCCAGCCATCTCATCCTCGGTCGTCCCTTTCTCCTCCTGCCCCCAATCCCTCCCAGCATCAGGGTCTTTTCCAATGAGTCAACTCTTCGCATAAGGTGGCCAAAGTACTGGAGCTTCAGTTTTAGCATCATTCCTTGCAAAGAAATCCCAGGGTTGATATCCCTCAGAATGGACTGGTTGGATCTCCTTGCAGTCCAAGGGACTCTCAAGAGTCTTCTCCAACACCACAGTTCAAAAGCATCAATTCTTCTGCGCTCAGCCTTCTTCACAGTCCAACTCTCACATCCATACATGACCACAGGAAAAACCATAGCCTTGACTAGACGGACCTTAGTCGGCAAAGTAATGTCTCTGCTTTTGAATATACTATCTAGGTTGGTCATAACTTTTCTTCCAAGGAGTAAGCGCCTTTTAATTTCATGGCTGCAGTCACCATCTGCAGTGATTTTGGAGCCCAAAAAAACAAAGTCTGACACTGTTTCTACTGTTTCCCCATCTATTTCCCATGAAGTGATGGGTTCCAATGAGTCAACTCTTCGCATAAGGTGCCCAAAGTACTGGAGCTTCAGTTTTAGCATCATTCCTTCCAAAGAAATCCCAGGGCTGATCTCCTTCAGAATGGACTGGTTGGATCTCCTTGCAGTCCAAGGGACTCTCAAGAGTCTTCTCCAACACCACAGTTCAAAAGCATCAATTCTTCTGCGCTCAGCCTTCTTCACAGTCCAACTCTCACATCCATACATGACCACAGGAAAAACCATAGCCTTGACTAGACGGACCTTAGTCGGCAAAGTAATGTCTCTGCTTTTGAATATACTATCTAGGTTGGTCATAACTTTTCTTCCAAGGAGTAAGCGCCTTTTAATTTCATGGCTGCAGTCACCATCTGCAGTGATTTTGGAGCCCAAAAAAACAAAGTCTGACACTGTTTCTACTGTTTCCCCATCTATTTCCCATGAAGTGATGGGGCCAGATGCCATGATCTTCGTTTTCTGAATGTTGAGCTTTAAGCCAACTTTTCCACTCTCCTCTTTCACTTTCAACAAGAGGCTTTTTAGCTCCTCCTCACTTTCTTGAGCGCAGGCGGCGGAGGCGGCCGCTGCACTTGAGCGCGGCCGAGAGCTACCGACATCGCCAGGAGAAACCACCTCACCCCCGAGGCCAGGAGTGGCAGCTGAGACAAGCCACCCACGCCCGAGGCCAGGGCCGGTGGCCTGGAGGAGAAACCCGAGGAGTGGTGGCTGCGCAGGCACAGGAGGGCCTAGAGGAGCTATCCTACATTGAAGGTCAGGAACGGTGGCGGTAAGGAGATAACCCTCGTCAAAGGTAAGGTGCAGTGGCTCTGCTGGAGCAGTCGTGAAGAGATACCCCACACCCAAGGTCTTACATTTAGATCTTTAATCCATTTTGACTTTATGTTTGTGTATAGTGCTAGAAAGTTTTCTAATTTCATTCTTTTATAGGTGGTTGACCAGTTTTCCCAGCACCACTTGTTAAAGAGATTGTCTTTTCTCCACTCTGTATTTTTGCCTCCTTTGTCAAAGATAAGGTGTCCATAGGTGTGTGTATTTATCTCTGGGCTTTCTATTTTGTTCCACTATTCTATATTTCTGTCTTTCTGCCAGTACCATACTGTCTTGATGACTGCAGCTTTGAGTATAGTCTGAAGTCAGGCAGGTTGATTCCTCCAGTTCCCTTCTTCTTTCCCAAGATTGCTTTGGCTTTTTGAGGTTTTTGTATTTCCATACAAATTGTGAAATTATTTGTACTCAGTTCTGTGAAAAATGCCATTGGTAGCTAGATAGGGATTGCATTGAATCTATAGATTGCTTTGGGTAGTATACTCATTTTTACTATATTGATTCTTCTGATTCGTGAACATGATATATTTCTCCATCTTATCCTACAACTTTACCATATTCATTGATTAGCTCTAGTAATTTTCTGGTGGTGTCTTTAGGGTTTTCTATGTAGATGATCATGTCATCTGCAAATAGTGACAGTTTTATGTCTTCTTTTCCAATCTGGATTCTTTTTCTTTCTTTTTCTTCTCTGATGGCTGTGGCTAAAACTTCCAAAACTATGTTGAATAGCAGTGGTGAGAGTAGGCAGCTTTGTCTTGTTCCTGACTTCAGGGGAAATGCTTTCATTTTTCGCCATTGAGGATAATGTTTGCTGTGGATTTATCATATGGTTTCTATTATGTTGAGGTATGTTCCTTCTATGCCCGCTTTCTGCAATTTTCATCATAAATGGGTGTTGAATTTTGTCAAAGGCTTTCTCTGTATCTACTGAGATAATCACATGGTTTTTATCCTTCAATTTTTTAATGTGGTATATCACAATGACTGGTTTGCAAATATTGAAGAATCCTTGCATCCCTGGAATAAAGCCCACTTGGTCATGATGTATGATCTCTTCAATATGTTGTTGGATTCTGTTTGCTAGAATTTTGTTGACGATTTTTGCATCTATGTTCATCAGTGATATTGGCCTGTAGTTTCCTTTGTGTGTGTGTGTGTGTGTGGTATCTTTTTCTGTGGCATATTTGGTATTATGATGATGGTGGCCTCAAAGAATGAGTTTGGGAATTCTCATTCCCAAAATGCAGAGGAAGGGTTTGAGTAGGATAGGTGTCAGCTCTTCTCTAAATTTTTGGTAAAATTCATCTGTGAAGCATCTGGTCCTAGGCTTTTATTTGTTGGAAGGTTTTTTATTATAGTTTCAATTTCCATGCATGCGATGGATCTGTTAAGATTTTCTATTTCTTCCTGGTTTATTTTTGGAAGTTATACTTTTCTAAGAATTAGCCCATTTCTTCCAAGTTGTCCATTTTATTGACATAAAATAGTTACTGATAGTAGTCTCTTGTGATCCTTTGTACTTGTGTTGTCTGTTGTGATTTCTCCAGTTTCATTTCCAATTTTGTTGATTTGATTCTTCTCCCTCTTTTTCTTGACGAGTCTGGCTAATAGTTTGTCTATCTATCTTCTCAAAGAACCAGCTTTTAGTTTAGTTGATTTTTGCTATAGTCTCCTTTGTTTCTTTTTCATTTATTTCTGCTCTAATTTTAATGATTTCTTTCCTTCTACTAACCCTGGGTCTCTTCATTTCTTCTTTTTCTAGTTGCTTTAAGTGTAAAGTTAAGGTTATTTATGTGATTTTTCTGTTGTTTCTTGAGGTAATCTTGTATTGCTATGAACCTTCCCCTTAGCACTGCTTTTACTAAATCCCATAGGTTTTGGGTTGTCGTGTTTTCATTTGTTTCTATGCCTATTTTGATCTCCTTTTTCATTTCTTTCATTATTTGTTTGTTATTCAGAAGCATGTTGTTTAGCCTCCATGTGCTTGTATTTTTAATAAGTTTTTTCCTGCAATTGACATCTATCTTACTGCATTGTGATCAGAAAAGATGCTTTGAATGATTTTAATTTTTTTGAATTTATCTAGGCTAGACTTATGGCCCAGGATGTGATCTATCCTGGAGAAGGTTCCATGTGCACTTGAGAAAAAGGTGAAATTCATTGTTTTGGGGTGAAATGTCTTACAGATATCAATTAGGTCTAACTGGTCCACTGTATCATTTAAAGTTTGTGTTTCCTTGCTAATTATTTGTTTGGTTGATCTATCCATAAGTGTGAGTAGAGTATTAAAGTCTCCCACTATTATTATGTTACTGTTAATTTCCCCTTTCATACTGTTAGCATTTGCCTTATGTATTGAGGTGCTTCTGTTGGGTGCATATATATTTATAATTGTTACATCTTCTTCTTGGATTGATTCTTTGATCATTATGTAGTATCCTTCTTTGTCTCTTTCACTGTCTTTATTTCAAAATTTGTTTTCTCTGTTATGAGTATTGCTACTCCTGTTTTCTTTTGGTCTCCATTTGCATGAAACATCTTTTTCCAGCCCTTCACTTTCAGTCTGTATGTGTCCCTTGGTTTGAGGTGGGTCTCTTGTAGACAGCATATATAGAGGTCTTGCTTTTGTATCCATTCAGTCAGTCTTTGTCTTTTGGTTGGGGCATTTAACCCACTTACATTTAAGGTAATTATTCATAAGTATGACCCCATTGTCATTTTCTTTGTTGTTTTGGGTTCAAGTTTATAAACCTTTCCTGTGTTTCCTGTCTAGAGAAGACCCTTTAGCATTTGTTGAAGAGCTGGTTTGGTGGTGCTGAATTCTCTCAGGTTTTGTCTGTCAAGCTTTTGATTTCTCCTTCATATCTGAATGAGATCTTTGCTGGGGAGAGTAATCTGGGTTGTAGGTTTTTCTCTTTTTTTTTTTTTAAAATTAATTTTTATTTTTTAGCTTGTTTTGCTTTACAATACTGTATTCATTTTGTTACACATTGACATGAATTAGCCATGAGTGTACATGAACTCCCAATCCCGACCCCCACCTCCACCCTCCCGCCCCACACCCTCTCTCTGGATTATCCCCGTGCATCAGTCCCAAGCATCCTGCATCCTGCATCAAACCTGGACTGGCAATTCGTTTCGCTTCTGATATCACACATGTTACATTGCCACTCTGCCAACCCATCCCACCCTCTCCCTCTCCCACAGAGTCCAAAAGGCCATTCTATACAACTGTGTCTCTTTTGCTGTCTTGCGTACAGGTTTATCATTACCATCATTCTAAATTCCATATATATGTGTAAGTATACTGTATTGATGTTTTTCTTTCTGGCTTACTTCACTCTGTATAATCGGCTCCAGCGTCATCCACCTCATTAGAACTGATTCAAATGTATTCTTTTTAATAGCTGAGTAATACTCCATTGTGTATATGTGCCACAACTTTCTTATCCATTCATCTGCTGATGGACATCTAGGTTGCTTCCATGTCCTGGCTATTACAAACAGTGCCGCAATGAACATTGGGGTACACGTGTCTCTTTCAATTCTGGTTTCCTTGGTGTGTATGCCCAGCAGTGGGATCACTGGATCATAAGGCAGTTCTATTTGCAATTTTTTAAGGAATCTCCACACTGTTTTCCATAGTGGCTGTACTAATTTGCATTCCCACCAACAGTGTAAGAGGGTTCCCTTTTCTCCACATCCTCTCCAGCATTTATTGCTTGTTGACTTTTGGTTTTTCTCTTTCATCACTTTAAGAATGTCTCACCATTCCCCTCTGGCCTGAACAGTTTCTACTGTAAGATCAGCTGTTATCCTTATGGGAATCCTCTTGTGTGTTATTTGTTGCTTTTCCCTTGCTGCTTTTAGTATTTCCTCTTTATGTTTGATCTTCATTAATTTGATTAATATGTGTCCTGGGGTATTTCACCTTGGGTTTATCCTGTTTAGGACTCTCTGGATTTCTGGAACTTGGGTGGCTATCTCCTTCCCCATTTTAGGGAAGGTTTCAAATATTATCTCAAGTATTTTCTCATGCCATTTCATCTTCTTCTGAGACTCCTATGATTTGAATGTTGGCGTGCTTAACATTGTCCCAGAGGTCTCTGAGGTTGTCATCTCTTTTCATTCTTTTTTCTTTTCTGCTTCATGTATTTCCACCATTCTATCAGCCCCCCCCCCCCATTTATCCTATCTTCTGCCTCAGTTATTCCACTGTTGTTTCTCTACAGACTGTTTTTGATCTCATTTAGTGCATTATTCATTAACTCTTCTTTATTTCTTCTAGGTCCTTGTTAAACATTTTTTGCATCTTCTCAATCCTTGTCTCTAGTCTATTTATCTGTAACTCCATTTTGTTTTCAAGATTTTGGATCATCTGTACTATCATTATTCTAAATTCTTTGTCAGGTAGACTCCCTATCTCCTCCTCTTTGGTTTGCTTTGGTGGGCATTTATCATGTTCTTTTACCTGCTATTTCTCTTTTCATTTTGTTTAGATAGCTGTGTTTGGGGTGCCCTTTCTGTAGGCTGGAAGTTTGTGGTTCCTCTTTATTGTGGAGCCTGCTCCCTGTGCGTGGGGTTGGATTAGTGGCTTGTCAAGGTTTCCTGGTTAGGGGAGCATGCATCTATGTTCTAGTGGGTGAAGTTGGATCTCTGCTCTCTTAAGTGCAATGAAGTGTCCGGTAGTGAGTTTTTTGGTATCTATAGGTTTGGCATGGCTTTGGGCCGCCTGTCTTCTGATGCTCAGGGCTGTGTTCCTGCTTTGATGGAGAATTAGCATGGTGTATGTCTTACTCTGGAAGTTGTTGGCTCTTGGGTTGAGCTTGGTTTCAGTGTAGGTATGGAGGCTTTTGGGTTAGCTCTTGTCTATTAAAGTGCCTGGAATCAGGAGTTCTCTGATGTCCTCAAGTTCTGGAGTAAAGCCTCCTGCCTCTGGCTTTCAGTCTTATTCTTACAGTAGCCTCAAGACTTCTCCATCCATATAGCACAGTGAAAAACATCTAGGTTAATGGTGAAACAATTCTCCAAAGTGAGGGACACCCAGAGAGGTTCACAGAGTTACATGGAGGAGAGGCAGGAGGAAGATAGAGGTGACCAGGAGAAGAGGGGGAGTCAAAAGGGGAGAGACTAGTCTAGCCAGTAATCAGTTCCCTAAGTGTTCTTCACAGCCTGAAACACCTAGACAGATTCACTGAGTTAAACAGAGAAGAGAAGGAGGAGGGAGGAGAGAGAGGTGAGCTGGGGGAGAAAAGGGGGCATCAAAAGGGGAGAGAGAAATCAAACCAGTAATCACATCCCTAAGTGAAAATGGATACTGAAGTTAGATTCTTAAGGGTACAAAGTTTATAACAAATACCAAAAAGTAAAGATTAAAATTTTAGAGGTTAGACTCTCAAAAAAACAAAATATTAAAAATACAAAACAAAATCACAAAATTATTAAAAAATATATATATATATGAAATCTGCTTTAAAAATAGGGTCTTTTTTGCAAGGTAATAGTAGGTTCAGTTCAGTTCAGTTCAGTCACTCAGTCATGTCCAACTCTTTGCAACCCCACGAATCGCAGCACGCCAGGCCTCCCTGTCCATCAACAACTCCCNCAACCTTGTCTTGTTCCTGACTTTAGGGGAAATGCTTTCAATTTTTCACCATTGAGGAGAATGTTTGCTGTGGGTTTGTCATATATAGCTTTTATTATGTTGAGGTATGTTCCTTCTATTCCTGCTTTCTGGAGAGTTTTTATCATAAATGGATGTTGAATTTTGTCAAAAGCCTTCTCTGCATCTATTGAGATAATCATATGGTTTTTATTTTTCAATTTGTTAATGTGGTGTATTACATTGATTGATTTGCGGATATTTTTAAAGCAGATACAGCTTATGCTTATAGAGAATAAGGTGCCTGGGGATGGACTGTCTGAGACTGAATCCTGATTCCATACCTCAGTGTGTGACCTATGTTTAATCTCTTATTCTCAAAAGGTTGACATAAAAAATGAGACAATGAATGCAAGGCACTCAGTAAATGCTCAACAAATTTTATCTATCTATCTGTCTATTTATCCCTGGTAGTCAGTTCTGCTGGTAAAAAATCCACCTGCAATGCACAAGACCCCCGGTTTGATTCCTGGGTTGGGAAGATGCCCTGAAGAAGGGATAGGCTACTCACTCCAGTATTCTTGGGCTTCCGTGGTGGCTCAGATGATAAAGAATTCGACTGCAATGTAGGAGACCTGTGTTTGATCCCTGGGTTGAGAAGATTGCCTGGAGGAGGGCATGGCAACCCACTTCAGTACTCTTGCCTGGAGAATCCCCATGGACAGAGGTGCCTGGTGGATTACAGTCCATGGATTCCAAAGAGTTGGACATGACCGAGCGACTAAGCACACACACACCTATCAAAAATGGCCACAGAACAATTCACACAAAGTCCCTAATACTTTCATTTAAGTAGCCCGAAATCACATGCCAAATGGCTAGGGAGCAAGGAGGGTGATAAACCCCAATAGAGGAGCAGATATATTTGGAATTCCTGCATCCACTATTTTGTTTTGGGGGGATCTAGATCTAGAATAAGCTTTGGTGAAATAAATGAATCAAATTAGTGAAGGATTTCTTGACTACCTGTCATTTGCAAAGAAATCTAAGAGATAAAAGATGGCATAAAATGTAACCCCTCCTTCAAGAAGCATAGCAATCAAGGTTCTTAGATGCAAGCAACAGAAACTGACTTGGGTTAAATAGAAAGGCATTTATTAATGTTAAACTGATAATTAACAACTTATAGAAGATCAGAAATGTAGGTTGAGAGCTATGAAATCAAGAACAATGTCCAAAATCATACAGAAGAACCGGTTCAGTTATCCATGCCACCCCCACGTTAGAGGTGGTGCAGTTCTCATGGGGACACCATTGACACATGTCCTTGAGATTCTACTCCCATCAGCTGCCAAGGCTCCTACTTTTCTTAGGGTGGATTTTCCACAACACTGTTTCTTAAAGCATGGGTTTCCAGTTCAATGTTATATAATTGGTAGTGTCATGGTCTTGCACCTAACTTCTAGTTGCAAGGGAAGCTTAGACAATGAGTTTTTGGCATTATTTTGGCTTTTTTTATGGGAGCTGGGCTCTGTCTCAAAATGTAGAGGATTCTTCAAACATAATATTCAGATATGAGGCAGTCAAAGCAATAACAAATGTCTACCGAAAGCATATAATTTAGTAGGTAGGATTCATTAAGTACAGAATCATTACAAATAAATCATTTATAGGACAAAGAGAAATGTATTAATGTTGTCATGCTTATAAACAAGGAAACGTATAGTGACTAGAGATACGGGCTCTAAAATCAGGCATGCATGATGTCTGCTAAGTCATGTCTGACTCTTTGCGACTCTGAAGATTGTGGTCCGCCAGATTCCTCTGTCTATGGAATTTTCTAGTGAAGAATATTGGAGTGGGTTTCCATTTCATAACTGACCCAGGGATCAAACCCACGTCTCTTGTGTCTCCTGCATTGGCAGGTGGATTCTTTACCACTGCACCACCTGAGAAGCCCTCAAAATCAGGCATGCTGCTGCTAAGTCACTTCAGTTGTGTCCGACTCTGTGTGACCCCAAGACGGCAGCCCATCAGGATCCCTCGCCTTTGGGATTCTCCAGGCAAGAACAGTGGAGTGGGTTGCCATTTCCTTCTCCAATGCATGAAAGTGAAAAGTCAAAGTGAAGTTGATATTGGAGTGGGTTTCCATTTCATAATTGACCCAGGGATCAAACCCACGTCTCTTGTGTCTCCTGCATTGGCAGGTGGATTCTTTACCACTGCACCACCTGGGAAGCCCTCAAAATCAGGCATGCTGCTGCTAAGTCACTTCAGTTGTGTCCGACTCTGTGTGACCCCAAGACGGCAGCCCATCAGGATCCCTCGCCTTTGGGATTCTCCAGGCAAGAACAGTGGAGTGGGTTGCCATTTCCTTCTCCAATGCATGAAAGTGAAAAGTCAAAGTGAAGTTGTTCAGTTGTGTCCGAACTCAGCAGCCCCATGGACTGCAGCCCACCAAGCTCCTCCATCCATGGGATTTTCCAGGCAGCAAAATCAGGCATATCTGAGCTCAAATCTCTGCTTAGCCACACTGTTCAATCCTGGATACTAACTTACTATATTCTCCAGGATGACTTCTGTCTATACTTCTAAATGTGATCTAGGCTATGCCAATCAGATACACATGCTAGAGGCTTGAATTCAGAAATGAACTTTGTAGAGAGAGGTATGACATGAAATGGCTATCTTAGTAGCATAGCCTGAGAGGCAGCGTGGTTTTGGTCTAGCAGCTACAACAGTAGCCCACTGACTTAGTTCAGTTCAGTTGCTCCATCATGTTTGACTCTTTGCAACCCCATGAACTGCAGCACACCAGGCCTCCCTGTCCATCACCAACTCCCAGATTTTACCCAAACTCATGTCCAATTGAGTTAGTGATGCCCTCCAACCATCTTATCCTCTGTCGTCTCCTTCTCCTGCTTTCAATCTTTCCCAGCATCAGGGTCTTTTCCAATGAGTCAGCACTTCGCATCATGGGGTCAAAGTACTGGAGTTTCAGCTTCAACATCAGTCCCTCTAATGAACACCCAGGACTGATCTCCTTTAGGATGGACTCGTTGGATCTCCTTGCAGTCCAAGGGACTCTCAAGAGTCTCTCCAACACCACAGTTCAAAAGCATCAATTCTTCAGCACTCAGCTTTCTTCATAGTCCAACTATCACATCCATACATGACTACTAGAAAAACCATAACCTTGACTAGACGGACCTTTGTTGGCAAAGTAATGTCTCTGTTTTTAATATGCTATCTAGGTTGGTCATAACTTTCCTTCCAAGGAGTAAGCATCTTTTAATTTCATGGCTGCAGTCAACATCTACAGTGATTTTGGAGCCCCAAAAATAAAGTCTGACACTGTTTCCACTGTTTCCCCATCTATTTCCCATGAAGTGATGGGCTGGGATGCCATGATCTTACTTTTCTGATTGTTGAGCTTTAAGCCAACTTTTCCACTCTCTTCTTTCACTTTCATTAAGAGGGTCTTTAGTTCTTCACTTTCTACCTAAGGGTGGAGTCATCTGCATATCTGAGGTTATTGATATTTCTCCAAGCAATCTTGATTCCAGCTTGTGGTTCCTCCAGCCCAGCGTTTCTCATGGTGTACTCTGCATGTAAGTTAAATAAGCAGGGTGACAATATACAGCCTTGACGTACTCCTTTTCCTATTTGGAACCAGTCTATTGTTCCATGTCCAGTTCTAACTGTTGCTTCCTGACCTGCATACAGATTTCTCAAGAGGCAGGTCAGATGGTCTGGTATTCCCATCTCTTTCAGAATTTCCCACAGTTTATTGTAGTCCACACAGTCAAAGGCTTTGCCATAGTCAATAAAGCAGAAATAGGTGTTCTTCTGGAACTCTCTTGCTTTTTCCATGATCGAGCAGATGTTGGCAATTTGATCTCTGGTTCCTCTGCCTTTTCTAAAACCAGCTTGAACATGGCTGGGAGAATTTTGAGCATTACTTTACTAGCGTGTGAAATGAGTACAATTGTGCAGTAGTCTGAGCATTCTTTGGCATTGCTTTTCTTTGGGATTGGAATGAAAACTGACCTTTTCCAGTCCTGTGGCCACTGCTGAGTTTTCCAAATTTGCTGGCATGTTGGGTGCAACACTTTCACACATCATCTTTTAGGATTTGAAATAGCTTAACTGGAATTCCATCACCTCCACTAGCTTTGTTCGTAGTGATGCTTCCTAAGGCCCACTTAGACTTAACATTCCAGGATGTCTGGCTCTAGGTGATTGATCACACCATTGTGATTATCTGGGTCATGAAGACTGACTCAGTAGGAGTCACACTATCCTGGCAGGAGCAGAAGATGCTTTGCCAATGCAGGGCTGAGCTGCGATTTTGGGAACCATAGCCTAGAGTCTGTTTCTTTATTTCTTCCAAGAATTCCGTAAGCAAAATAAATCTCTTACTTAAAGTAGACACATGAGATTTTATATTTTCCACAATTAGACTTTTACCTGATTATCTGTGTGGCCTTTATAAATTACACAACTTCTCCAAGGCATCATGTCCTCATTTGAAAATAGGAAATAGTACTAGCAGCTGCTACATGAGAGATTTGCTACAGATTTCCCATATCTGATGCTCAGAAAGACTGACGGCAGGAGGAGAAAGGGACAACAGAGGATGAGATGGTTGGATGGCATCACCGACTTGAAGAACATGAGTTTGAGCAATCTCCGGGAGTTGGTGATGGACAGGGAAGCCTGGTGTGCTGCAGTCTATGGCGTCTCAAAGAATCAGACACAACTGAGTGACTAAACTGACTAGCTAACTAATGTCTATATATACACAAAATCATATCTGGCACAAAGTAAGCATTTAATAAATGGCAGTTACCATTACAGATGATGGTGATTATGAAGACAAAAATATAATAATCATGGTACCAGCCACAGTGGAAATGGGCTAAGGGATAGACGATGGGCTAAGGGATAGACGATAGTCTCTGGAGGCTACTGTGAATAGAGAGGCATTCGATTTGCAGTGTTGAAAGCCCACTGAAAGAAACATGTCTTCAACTGCTAACATAGGGAGCCAGGTGGAGGATGTGAGAAAAGTCAGTGTGAACTGCAATTCACTGGGCTTCAGCTATCAAACAAACATCACACTGATTCTTCTGGAAACGTTCAGGGAAAGTCTGTGGGTGTATTTATGCCTCTGGCTTCTGATGTTCACATCAGGTTTCACAAAGTGCTTTCAAGCCTTCACTAAAAATGCTAAGAAAGTCACCAATGTGGCATTTTCACTTAATTAGGATCAAGTATAAAATGAAACTCAGCCAAGAAGAGACAGTTTTTAGAAGATAACAGCCGTGTTGGTACCTCTCCTGAACCTATAGGCTTCCCTAGTAGCTCAGATGGTAAAGCATTTGCCTGCAGTGCAGGAGACCTGGGTTCAATCCCTGGGTTGGGAAGAACCCATGGAGATGGAAATGGAAACCCACTCCAGTATCCTTGCCTGGAAAATCCCATGGACAGAGGAGCCTGGCAGGCTGTAATCCATGGGGTTACAAAGAGTAGGACATGACTGACTAACACACAGCTCCTGAGCCTAAAGGAAAACCAAGTTAACAAGTCTATACCCCCTACTACCTTCCCTCCAGGAGGTTTGCCACAGAATGATTTATCATATACAGAGTGCACTGAAACTGCACTTTTTACTCTAATGGATAATTTCAAAGCAAGAAGTAAATGAGCAGTAGAAACATTAAAGAAGGTGGCCTTGACTCTCAGGGAGGTAAATATTATACAATGTTAGTTTCTGAGCAAAGTCTTATCCAACACTCAATGTCCTGAGGGACTCTGGAACTTATTTAGTTTTTAAGGAAATGTTTCACATTTACCAACCCATAATGAGAATCAATTTGCTTGTAATTGCTCCTTGCTGTTCTTTTGAGTTTCAAGCTGAGCCTGGGCCAACGCATGCCTAAACTCACAGTTGTTCATGGTCAGAGGGGTGAGCTGCTCTTAGGCTCTGAGCTCATTTAATTAGTAAGTCAGGTTAATATAGTTGAGGGATAGAAGCCAGGGAATTCATATATTATTTATACTGACGTCCTTTCAATGTTACAGAGCAAAAATCTAATAAGGCATTGTGTCTATTGCTAAAGTATTTCTCCTTCAATCCTCTGGATCTTAAAACTCTAACGACAAAGGTACCTGTTGATTCCTGTGGCAGTCTTGATCACCGCCAGGGTAATCCAAACAGTCTACCTGCACCTTTGGGCCGGCAGGTATAAGTACACACTGTTATTGCTGTTGTTTCATCACTAAGTCACATACGACTCTTTGCAACTCCATTGGATCACAGCCCGCCGAGCTCCCGTCCATGGGATTTTTCAGGCAAAAATACATGAGTGGGCTGCCATTTCGATATCCCCAGAGGATCATCCCTGCCCAAGTATCAAACCCATGTGTCCTATGTTGGTAGGTATTGGCAGGTATATTGTTTTCACCGCTGAGCCACTAGGGAAGCTCACTATGTACGCACACACATACTCATCAACTGCTTTACATTGTAAGCCATGGAAAAACAGTCTAATGGTGTGCTCAGGAAAATGAGCCAAGCAGGTAGATTTTCACCAGTGAGACTGACAGATACCAACTTGATAACACTGAATGTTGCTTCTTTTTGGTTTGTCCACTTAGGAATAATAAAATAATGGATTCCTTTGCAATTAGAGGAAGATATTTCTTATACTTCTTCAATTCTAATGCACTTGATGTTCCTTTTATACTTTAGAATTTTTGAAATCAGTATATATTACCAAGAGGTGAATACATTCAATGTAGAATTTTGGTATTCTTATTAATGTAACAGTGAATCTTACAATTGATTGTATTTAAGAAAAGAAAGACAGTCATTTGCCATATACTGATATCTTACAAAACAGATATCCTGAATGGTTGTAATATTGGCTCAAAGGCTGACCTATAATCTATACAATACTTCTAATATTCCTTAAGTATTAAGTTCTTTTTGCTTTTAATTTATTTATTTTCCACCAGGAAAAATGCCCATATTACTTGCAAGTTGCACAAGATGTCACCATGAACATAAACCAAGTGTTAAGAAAACTCGCATCCATCAACTGGAAGTTTAAATGTCCATCAGCAGAGGAATGGGTAAAGAAGATACACCACATATATACAATGGAATATTACTCGGCCTAAGGAATTAAATAATGTCATTTGCGGTAGTATAGATTGACCTAGAGTCAATAATATTAAATGAAATAAGTCAGAAAGAGAAAGAGAAACACCACATCATATCACTTACATGTGGAGACTAAAATATGACACAAAAGAACTTATCTGTGAAACAGAAACAGACTCTCAGACAGCGAACAGACCTGTGGTCATCAAGAGGCAGGCAGGTAGGGGAGGGATGGACGGGGACTTTGAGATAAGCAGAGGCAAAATATTATATACAGAATGGATAAACAGAATCCTACTGTATAACATGGGAACTCTATTCAATATCCTGTAACAACCCATAATGGAAAAGAATAAGAAAAATAACATATATATATATATATATATATATATATATATACACATATATATATAAATGAAGCATTTTGCTATAGAGCAGAAATTAATACAATGTTTTAGATCAACTATACTTCAATAAAATAAATTTGAAAAACAGATGCACCCTTAATATCCAAGTCACTAGTCTTCTAATGGTGGTAGAATTGGAAGGGCAGAAGCCTTAAGGTCCAGATATACATGAAAGTCACGATAATATCTGCATAATGTGTCAGAGTCTATATACACATCCTGGTACTTTTCTGTGGTCACATGGAACTGATAATTGTTAGATGAAGTTCACATCTACCAAGGTACCTCCACACCATAAGGACTGGAAGACAAATCCTACACTTCCCCAGCACAAGATGAAATTCAAGAAAACATAAAAATAGGACAGTAATTCGAATTAAATCTGTATCCAATGACACCATGGAGGAGCATTTGTAATGTTCTTTGCTTTCCCCTTGAAAAAAATTATGACTAAGCCTCACTGGAATGTTACAAGGATATTTTTCTAATGTGAAATAATTTGAAGATCACCTAAAATACTTGTTAGCTTCATTATTTAACACCGCTGTCTGCCCAGACACAGATACATGCTCATGTATATTGTCTTCTGTGTGATGCTTCTTAGAGCATTAATAAGATTGATCAAAAGCCCAAGGGGGTTCTAGATTTATTTATAATGATGGAAAATGTGGGGGTCTTAGATTTATTCTTCTCAGACACAACTGTAAAATGTATTCTTATGAGGAAAATCTAAGAAAAGAAATAACGTGGCAAGAGACTATCAACAAAACACACACATCATTTTACTTAAAATCTTAGCAGGGATGTGATTTTCATCTTTCCTAAACAGCATTGCTTCCAGAGGAATGTGCATATGGGATCTGCATCTTCACATAAAACAGTGATGTCCTAATTGTCCTTTAACTAAAGTCTTGCATATTTTTGCTGATGACAAGTAAACATCAACCCAGAGTTATTTCAAAATAATCTAATCCCACCACTTGCCCAATGCAAGAATTCCTTCTTTCCTAGAAAATGGTTTTACAGCACATGGCAACCTACCAGATTTTTTTATCAGCTGCAATTGTTATGAGCTTCTTATACACACACACACGTATATATATATACATATATATATATATACACACACACACACACATATATATACACACACACATATATTTCAGTAAAAAAAAAAAGTCTTTTGGCATCTTTTACCATTAGTCTAGTTTTGCCCTTAGGGCAGACATCATTTGCTCTTTTAAGAGGACAGTCTGTGGTGACTGGAAAATAGTTATCTGCGTAAACACTGCTATCCTTTCTCTCCTAGCTTCCCTTCCTCAAGGGAAATAGGCCTCTCCTTTACTTTTCTCTGCTACTGGTTCTTCAAACTCCATGGTTTATGTGTCACTCATAGTTGGTTTTCTGGTTGCTAAATATCCTTCTTAAAATGCTGTGCCTCTAATTAAGCATAATATTCCAGGCATAATTTAATAATGATAATAATGATGCTGTAATGAGAACAGCTGCTACTGATGGAAAAACCAGGACCAAACACTGAACAAAGATCTCCGTTTTGATTATTTCATCACAACAAGGTATCAAAATATTATACAGATGAGAAATCACGGCTTAAAAAAGTTAAGTGCCCTGATTAAGAGTTTGAGGAACCTACCAGACGGCACTTAGATTCAGTGAATGTCCTCTCATCCACCATCCCCTAAGAGCTCAAAACCCTATCTGAGTACCATTTCCTACATGACAGGTATTTTAAACCTACTGACATAAGGTGTCACTAATTTTCACTTTAGGAGTGGAGAAACACAGTGCTCTCTTTTTTCTCTAAGTTCTTAATTCTATATGTGTATCTACTGAAATAGATATATATATACTGAAATAGATATATATATACTGATATATGTATACTGAAATATATATACACACAGCATAACCTGGATCCAAAATATAACACTTGGAGATGGATTTCTCCTTTTTTATTTGACAATTAAGTTTCTCTGCCTACATGGTGATAAATATTATTAGGTCCCATTTAGTTCAGCAAATCCGATTAGTTCTACAGAGCTTCTCCATCCCTCTAAATTTAAGAAAGTTGTAAAGTAAGCACAGACTATCCTGACCTTCTGGATTCCTCAGCACTTTATTTCAGGGCTTGCCTTAATCTTCCTTTAAGATCTTAAAGAACTAAATATTTCATCTTGCTATCACTTTTCACTAATGTGGGTTTTATATTCACATATGTATTTAAACAATATCTATCTTCCTCATGATAAAGGGGACCAGAGATACTGTCTTTGTTGTTCACCAGTATGTCTTAAGAATTTATTATAATAATACCAGATAAATATTTACTGCTCAATACTTAATGAATGAAGAAATTATTGAGTGGAAACAAGCATGAATGCATTAACAATAAACCATTCCTAATATTCTCTTACTCCAAGCCTCCCAGAATCAAGTTATATCCTTCTCTTTGGAATGGAGCCAACATATTAATTATTGATACGGAGACAGGTGATAGTGATTTAGTAATGCAACTATTAGGCTCATTAGCATTTGAGAGAGGAAGGAAGGGAAGTAAGGAGAAGGGGAGAGGGATAGAAAAAGCAGATAAGTATCTAGAGTTTGCTTAACAGAAAGAAATAATAAATACGGTGAAATGTCAGGCATCAACTTAAAGTTAGTTGTTTAAGAGATAAGATCCTAAACCTGTTTCAATAAGATTGTTTACCTACTTATAATAACATCTTGTAAATTACTAATATAACACTATGTCTTATTCTCTGATTTGCTACCTGATGAAATATGAATGCACTCCAATTTTTCATAAGGATAGACTGCTCAGTTTTTAAAATAAGAATCTTCCTGTTAATCTAGTTCATACAAAATCTGGTTGCCACATCACTACAGATTAATTGTGCCAATCATTAGGTGCAAAAACTAGGGCAAATCACTTTACATCCTCTAGTCTCCTTCTGTAGTTGTAAAGATAGAAATAGTAATACATACATTATAGACTTTAAAATGCTCACAGGTGACAAAGAAGATTATTATATAATGATAAAGGTGTCAATTTATCAAGGAGATATAACAACTGTAAATAAATATACAACATCACAGCATCTTAATATATAAAAGAAATACTAACAAAACTAAAAGGAGAAATAGACAGGAATACAATAATAGCTGTGGACTTCAATTCCCCACTGTTAACAATGGAGAGATCATCCAGACTGAGAATCAATAACGAAAGAGTAGTTTTGAACAATACTATAGAACAAATGGACCTAACAGACATACAGGACAGTCTACCTGACAGCAACAGGATACAGCTTCTTCTCAAGCATGCACAGAACATTTTCTAATATAGATTATATGCTAGGTCACAAAACAAGTCTAACAAATTCAATAAGATAGAAATCATATCAAGTATCTTTTTCAACCACAAGGGTATGAAACTAGAAATCAGTAACAGGAAACTCACACACACATGAAAATAAAACAACTCAATCCTAAACAACTAATTTATCAAATAACAAACCAAAAGAGAAATAAAACATTTCTTGAGGTAAATGAAATAGAAACACAACATAACAAACTAATGGAATGCAACAAAAGCAATTCCAAGAGGAAAGTTCACAGCTATAAACACATGTATGAATAAAAAAAAATAAAGTTTTCAAATAAACTACCTTGAAAACAAAGAAAAGAAGAAAAAAAATAGGCTCAAAGTTGGCACTATAGAGAACATGATACCAATGAAAAGAAAACAAGTATAAATGAAAAGACTAGCAAGATTAAGTCGAGGAAGGCAATGGTACCCCACTCCAGTACTTTTGCCTGGAAAATCCCATGGACAGAGGAGCCTGGTAGGCTGCAGTCCATGGGGTCGCTAAGAGTCTGGCACGACTGAGAGACTTCACTTTCACGCATCGGAGAAGGAAATGGCAACCTACTCCAGTATTCTTGCCTGGAGAATCCCAGGGACAGAGGAGCCTGGTGGGCTGCTGTCTATGGAGTCGCACAGAGTCAGACATGACTAAGTGATTTAGCAGCAGCAGCAGCAGCAAGATTAAGAGCTGGGTATTTGAAAAGATTAAAAAATTGACAGTTGTTAACTAGACTAACCCAGAGAAAACAAGAAAGGTCAAAAATAAACAAAATGATTAATGAAAGAGAAGACATTCCAGCTAATACAAAGGTTGATGAGACTACTATGAAAAACTGTATGCCAATAAATTCAACCTTGCCAGTAAGTTAAATAACCTAGAAGAAATGGATACATTACTAGAAACATACAGTTTACTAAGACTGAATCATGAAGAAATAGAAAATAAAAACAAACCAATTATTAGTGAGAAGATCAAATCAGCATTGAAAAACTTCCCAACAAAAGCCTAGAAGCAAATGCTTTCACTGGTGAATTTTACCAAGCATTTAAAAAAGAATTAATGCCAATTATTCTCAAACTCCTCCAAAAAATTAAAGAGAAAGGAATGCTCCCAAACTTATTTTACAAGGCCAGGATTACCCTGACACCAATGCTAGATAAGGATACTGCAAGAAAAGAAAACTACAGGCTAATACTCATGACATTTAAGATGCAAAAATCCTCAACAGAATAATAGTAAACCAAATTCAACAGCCCACTGGAAAAATCATACACCATAAGCAAGTAGGATTCATCTCTGGGATACAAGGATGTTTCAGCATATGCAAACAAAATGAAAGATAAAAAACATATGATTAACTCAACAGATACAGAAAAAGCATTTGAAAAAAAATCAAAATTTTTTTCATGATAAAGACCTTTATCAAATTAGGTTAGAAGGGATGTATCTCAAAATAATAAAGGCCATAATGTAATAAGCTCACAGTTCATATCATACTCAATGACAAAAGGATGAAAGCTTTCCTCTAAGATCAGAAATATGGGGTCCACACTCACCACTCCTATTCAACACAGTACTAGCAGTCCCAGTCATAGCAATCAAGAAAGAGAAAAAGAAATAAAAGATATCAAAATTAGAAAGAAGAAAAAATGTCTTTATTTGTAGGTGATATGATCACTCACATAGAAAACCTTAAAGATTTCCAAAAAGCTGCAGGAAAAATTCAATAAAGCTGCAGTACACAAAATTAACATTAAAAATCAGTTGCAATTTTATGCACTAACATTGAACTATCAGAAAATGAAATAAAGAAAACAATCCTATTTGCAATAGCATCAAAAACAACACAATACTTAGAAATATAAAATGTTTAATCAAGGATGTTAAAAATCTGCATAATGAAATCTGTAAGACAGTGATGAAAGAAACTGAAGAAGATGAAAATCAATGGAAAGATATTCTATGTTCATGAGTCAGAAGAATTAGTATGGTTAAAATGTCCACTACCCAAAGCCATCTATAAGTTCAATGCATCACTTACCAAAATTCCACTGAAGGTTTTACAGAAATGGAACAAACAATCCTAAAATTTGTATGGAATGACAGAAGATCCTGAGTAGCTAAAGCAATCTTGAATAAGAATAATAAAACTGAAGATATCATACTCCTGATTTTAAACTATACTATTAAGCTATAGTAATCAAAACAGAATGGGTCTGTCATAGAAACATACATAGACCAATGGAACAGAACTGAGAGTCCAGAAATAAACCCTCACATTTATGGCCAGCTAATATCTGACAAAGGAGTTAAAAATGATCAATAGAGAAATGTCTCAGTCAAAAAACGGGTTGGAAAAACTGGAAAACCCATGCAAAATAATTTATATCATGGAAATGCAAATCAAAACCACAATGAATAACCACCTCACACCTGCCAGAATAATCATCATAAAAAAAGATGAGAGATAAATGCTAGCTAGGTAGAATGTGAAGAATAGGGAAACTTCTGCACTAACCATGAGAATGTAAATTAGTATAGTCACTATGGAAAACAGCATGGATGTGTCTCAAAAAATTAAAAGCAGACCTACAATATGATCCAGTAATCCTGCTTCTGGGTACATATCCAAAAGAAATTAAAGCACTATTGCTAAGAGGTTCCTGCATGCACAGGTTCATCACAGCATTCTTTACAATAGCCAAGACATAGAATCAACCTAAATGTCTATTGTCGGGATGAATGGATAAAGAAAAGGTGACACACACATACACAATGGAGTATTATTCTTCTATAAAAAGGAAATCCTGCCACTTGTGACAACATGAATGACCATGAGGACATTAGGTTAAGGGAAATAAGTCAGAGAAAGAAAGACCAATTTCATATGATCTTACTTACATGTGGAATCTAACTCATGGAAACAGTTAAAAGGTATAAACTTTCAGTTATAAGGTGAATAAGATCAGAGTATCTAATCTACAGAATGGTAACTATAGCTAATAAGTCTGTACTTGTACTTAAAGTTGCTAAGACAGTAAATATTAGAAGTTCTTCACACACACACCCCCCCCTCATAACTATTTGAAGCAATGAATGTGTTAAATAACCTCACAGTGATGATCATTTCGTAATATATACACATAACAAATCATTACATGATACATCTTAAGCTCATATAATGTCATATGTCAACTTTATTAATTGACAATATGTCAATTATTTCTCAAAAAAAGTTGAAAAAATCTCTATCATTTATCAGGGTAATTGTGAATTGAAATAACATAGGTAAAAGCCCCTCTATAAAACTTAAACTTTCTAAAAGTCTAAGAAATTATCATGTTAATTTTAAATATTCATGTCAGAACTATAGACATGGAACACTTGTGTGTTGACTGCATTATTTATCAGGCATCATCCGTATTTTTTAAAATAAAAAGACCTTGTTTACTTACCCATGAGGGTTATGAAAGGCTCAAATGAAATAATATCAGTACAAATGCTTTAATCATGCACAATTATGATTATTTAAAATATCAGTCAAATTCTACCGCAAAAATGCTCTTATCACAAAAATTCATTACTAGTACACAGCAACAAATTTTTTTCAAATTATCCTTACATCAACTATTTGAAGCAACTAAAGAATTAGAACTTTGAGGAACACTATTCTCTAAACTGTATCATAGGTTATGAAAACACAATGCCATTTGCAAGATATCTACATAACAAGTGATCAAAATCCCAGAGACCAATTTCATTAAATAGCTCCTTGTAGCAAAGATCTAATGTGAAAACAATGATGATTTGGAAATACAAGTATGAAATCAGGCTTTCAAAAAGTACATGTAAATTTAATTATCCCTCGAAGTTATTTTTTGAAATGGGCAAAAATACCAGGAATGTGTCATAAATGCTGTATTTCTGCTCAAAGCAGTGATTTAGAGTTGCACAGCTTGCCAAGGCTTGACTTCCTCCGAAAGGCAGAGGGTATAAGGAAAATAGTCAAGCTGCTCATTATTTAGAATACTGGATATAAAATCATCAGCTTCCAATTGTTTGATAGGATGAAATATAAAAAGACCACAAAAAATTTGCAGAGAAGAAAAGATTCAAAGTCCTACTCCACCTTAAATGGCCTCACTGTGTGACCTCTGAAATGGTAATGGGTTATGAAATCAATGTTTTAGGCTACACAAAAGTGTAGGTAGCTGAATCGTCAAGAAGGATGCTGAAACTGTGGCCTAGAAAAAGCACCAACACTCTAAACAGGTCAGCACAGGAAACAGAATACACACATGCATCAAACCCCTCATCATATAGCCTTCAGCAAGAATATAAAATACATTTTAGACACTGAAAATAGTTTCTCAAAACAGAAAACAACCCACCAACCACAATGTATGAATACATTAACTAATTCAGAGGCCACCTTTACTCTGCACTTGCAGAGATGATGTTTGTAAAAGGCAAAGACAATTAGGGCATCTTGTATCATCCTGCCATCTCCACCTATTTTCCCAAGCCTGTTGCCGCTCTCTGCACCAATTCCATATAATAAATGCCCGAAATAACCATTAGTCTCCATTCAGACTTTTAGCATTTCTCTTTAATTGCTAGATTATTGCTTCCCTACATTTCTCTCCTGGAATTTAAGGACGAGATGAAGAGGGTGGCAGCATCATTGAAGGAAGACACTGCCAGTGCCTCCCTCCACCAAATTTGGCATCCTAGCACAAACCTAGCAGGACTGTGGTCTGAACATGAAAGAAGGTAGGAAATCTATGCCCAAGGAGAACCTTGAACCCAAGTGCAGTCTAGCTGGATTCTCAGAAAAACTTACAACTTTCAATTTCCAAGGTGCAGTTTTGTTCATCCAGTGGGTACCGCCTCAGGTCCATCATGCAGGCAGCTGTGGTTGTGATTCTAGAAAAGAAATATCAGTGATACATGGTGTTAGCTGGTCCATGACTGAGCTGGAAAAATTAAGTCCCAAAGGAGATAGCACTGGGTCTCAAGGAGCCTGATTTAGCCTAATCTCTAACAAAAAGAGTGCTACAACTTTGGATAATCATTTTCCCTGGTGGGCCTCACGATGCTTTGTAAATTAAACAGAGTGTACTAAATCAGTATTCTCCCAAGATTTGGTCCATTACCTACCTGGTACCCCAAATCACCTGGAAGCATTTATTAAACAGGCAGTTTCTAGTCTCCAGAAGCTCTTGTGATGGAATGGGGCCATCCCAGGACTCTATTTTACAAGCATGACAGGTGACTGAGAAAATCAATGTGGCTCTCAGTCTTCCACTCATTTTTGTTTTCTCCTTCTTTTCTCAAGATCTTAAAATCAAATTTCCCAACAATCTCAGCTTTGGTCCATCATTTTTGACATTTCTATACAGAGTGTAGTGCTTTGAAGTGTGTTACTATAATACACAATAAGCCTTTCATCTGTCACCTAATTTGGTCTGTCCTGAATAATCTTTCTCATAGCCCTTTAGAGACTTTCCTCCTATTGGCTGGAAGGATTATTTATCTAAAAAAGGCAGTACCTTTATAATTTATCAGGGAGAGATGTATATGTCTCCAGTGTCTTTATATTTCTCTGTCATCATTTTTCACTAAGCTCTCTTTTCACTAATAGAAGACCTACTAGAAAGAGCCAAAAACCATACAGTCCTAAGTGATTATCAGTATGCTTTCTGATCAATAAGACAGCATAATGTTATGAAAAATCACACTTTAAAACAAACAGACAAAGGTATGAATCCTAATTCTGCCTTGTTAACACTAAGATATACGTCAAGATGGTCAATATCTCCTAACCAACCTTAGTTTCTTTGTCTGTAAAAATAATCACCTAACAGGTTCTGGATGAAGTAATATAATAATTTATGTATTTTTTTTGGATTTGATTAATAATACTTTATTTTTTTTAATTCCTTTTTTATTTTTTGGTTTGTTTTGCTTTACAATACTGTGTTCGTTTTGCTATACATTGACATGAATCAGCCACGAGTGTACATGAACTCCCAATCCCGACCCCCACCTCCCCAAAGAGGGTTCCCTTTTCTCCACACCCTCTCCAGCATTTATTGCTTGTTGACTTTTGGATCGCAGCCATTCTGACTGGTGTGAAATGGTACCTCATTGTGGTTTTGATTTGCATTTCTCTGATAATGAGTGATGTTGAGCATCTTTTCATGTGTTTGTTAGCCATTCATATGTCTTCTTTGGAGAAGTGTCTATTTAGTTTAAGTAAAGAATATAAAAGAGTACCTACACATAACAGGCCTTTTACACCTGGTAAACAAAACCAATTGGGAAAATTGGTGTTAAAGTTGATGAACTTTGGCATAGTCTACTCTGAGAGGTGGAAACAGAGAAATAAATGCAGCCCTAGCTTGAGAGAAAAAATCCATAGCTAAACCTTTTTCATTAAAAGGTCTCGGGCACTGGGCTTCCCTGATGGTCCAGTGGTTACGAATCTGCCTTCCTATGCAGAGGGTACAGAATCGATCCTCTCTGGGGAGCTAGATCCCACATGCCTCATGGCCAAAAAAAAAAAAAGAGAGAGAGAGAGAAAAGAAAATAAAAGGTTTTGAGCACAACTTAGACAAGTAGTCCAGGTAGACTGAACCTATGAAATTCCTTGGTCAGGTTTAAGCATCTTACTCCTTTCTTGTAGGATGAAACGCATAAGTTATTGTAAGTAGTTCCTGCCTCTTTAGTTTGATCACTGCTTCATTAAGGTTTGTGCTTTGCTAATTTTTGCTTTCCTATTTAGTTATAAGTGAGCATCCCATGACTGTTGTTCATCTTGGACTCCTTGCTCTCCTTTACCAGGAGCATTCTCTGCCTCAACTCCTCAGCCATCTGCCTTCTTCAGCATCCATGGCCCCATTGCCCCACTTCCATGTTACTATAGTATCTCGGTCTCTTAGTCTCTCCATCTGCCTCCCTACTATTATTCATACAATGGCAAGACATTTTAAAGGCACAGATAGGATTCTACCACTCCTCTCAAAATTTTTAGAGGCTCTTCCAAAAAATTCCCAATCTTGGCTACAACCTGTTACCTGAATAACCTTTTCTTCCCAATATGATCTCATACCAAGTCGTCACTCACTATTTCCAGTCTTCACATCTGTTCTCTCTGCCTAGAATATGAATTTCCCCAGCCCTAATACTCACAAAGCCCTGTATTTCCTTATCCTTCATCTCAAAATCACCTCTTCTGAAAGGGATTTCTTTAGCAGCCCACCCAAAGTAGCTGCCTTAACTCAAACTCCATCTTAGCTATTTATTTTCTTCAAGGAATTATTACAATCTAAAGTATCTTGCTTATTTATATTTTGTAAGAATGATTTTTTTCTCAGTAAACTTTAAGCTATTTAAAAGCTGAATTTTTTTCTATTTATTGTAAGGAAATCAAAAGGGGTCTGTTGAAAAGATAAAGACATGAATTATAGAATCAAGCACTTGGTTTTGCTGTGCATAAATCTTTTATTTGGGGGACTATTTTATTGCATAACTTCTCCTTTTAAAAACACAATATGTCTTATGTTTTAGAGATTCATTTTATATTTTTAACAGTAAGTAAAACTTATTCTACTTATTAAATTATATAACTAGTTAAAGAGTTTACCCTACTATTAAACTGATTATTTCTGCTTTTGATGACTGATCAAACGTCTATAACTTATTATTTTATAAATTATAAAAATTATATAAAACTTTAACACTCACATTTGCTCAGGTTAAAGAGGTCAATTTATTTTGGTTATGTGATACTTGGCTAAATTTTTCACTGGTCTACTGTCTTTTTTTAAAATGTAGATGTAACCTGAATTACCACTAACATAGAGGAACTTGTATTGGGTAGAGGAGAAATTGTCAAAGGAAATAAAATTAGCTACCTAGGGGGCATACAAATTCTCATGCTATTTAAGTAAAATAGCAGATACAATCTCCATCTTGATACACTAGAGAAAATAACTTTGTTTGATAGAATGAACACCAAAGACATGAAAGGTACAAGGACAACATAGGATAAAGAGGGACAGTCATAAATAGATGTCTGACTGTATAGGTGAGGTGAATTTTGCAACTGCTACTATATGCTGTGGTTTACACTTTCTGCTGATGCATATTCAAGGCAACTAACATCTGTGAATACTAGGCTGTGAGCAAGAAAGATAAATCGACCAATGCTATTGCAGAAGCAATTTGGTTTCTACTTATGCTTTAAAAATGAAGTATTAGGAAAGTGTTTTTCTCACATCAACAACGTTCATATTCCCACTGATGTTTCACTTTTTTTTTTTTTTTAATATTATAGCATACTTCATAAAGGGCTTCCCTGGTGGCTCAGTGCTAAAGAATCCGCCTGCCAATGCAGGAGACAGATGTGGGTTCGATCTCAGGGTTTGGGAAGATCCCCTGGAGAAGGAAATGGCAACCCACTCCAGTATTCTTGCCTGGGAAATCCCACGGACAGAGCCTGGCAGGCCACAGTCTATGGTGTTATAAGAGAGTCAGACATGATTTAGTGACTGCTGCTGCTAAGTCACATCAGTCGTGTCCGACTCTGTGTGACCCCATAGACGGCAGCCCACCAGGCTCCCCTATCTCTGGGATTCTCCAGGCAAGAACACTGGAGTGGGTTGCCATTTCCTTCTCCAGTGCAGGAAAGTGAAAAGTGAAAGTGAAATTGCTCAGTCGTGTCCGACTCTTCGAGACTCCATGGACTATAGCCTACCAGACTCCTCCATGGGATTTCCCAGGCAAGAGAACTGGAGTGGGGTGCCACAGTGACTAGTGACTAAAAAACAACAACTTCACAAAACTGCTGCTGCTGCTAAGTCGCTTCAGTTGTGCCCGACTCTGTGCGACCCCATAGGCAGCAGCCCACCAGGATCCACCATCCCTGGGATTCTCCAGGCAAGAACACTGGAGTGGGTTGCCATTTCCTTCTCCAATGCTTGAAAGTGAAGTTGCTCAGTTGTGTCCGACTGTTCATGACCCCATGGACTGAAGCCCACCAGGCTCCTCCGTCCATGTGATTTCCAGGCAAGAGTACTGGAGTGGGGTGCCATTGCCTTCTCCGTCACAAAACTAACTAAAAATATATATAAATGTTTTCTAGTTGATGTTTATAAGCATTTGCATTTCCTGTTGGGATTAAAATAGAAATTCTGTAGCCAAAGTAATACACTTGGAATCCTGATCATACAGAAAAGGATGAGTGACCAGGGACAAGTTGCTTATATTCTCCAATGCGTGGTTGCTCCTGAAACAATGAACTAGAAGCCTGCCATATTGCTTTGTTGTGAGATGATAAAAGTAAGAAAAAGTTCTGTAACACTAAATGTTCTTCATCTTTTGTTATTACTCACTGCTAATGAGTGTACACAGTGATAACTCATTTAACCAGTAGCTACTTGGTAGCAGGCATATGTATATGTTTGCATTCATGAAGAAATGTAGAATATTCACACCCTTATAAGTAAAGCAGAGCTATGATATAAATCATATCCCAACATATAAATATTCAAAAAGAGTCATTATGTCATATGTGTATATGAAATTCTTATTAGCAAATTTTAAGACAAAGTACAGACTGAACTGAACAGTCATAACAAATCTGCATACTTTCTAGGTGTTTTATGAGATCAGAAACCACATCTATTTTTATTTGTATCTCAAAAACCTTGCCAGGTGTTGGCCTATGCCAAGATTAAAATAAAAATAATAATAACAACAACATAAAACAAACAAAATAGTCAAGGTCACAAGTATTCTCAAACTGAGGATTTTGAAACAATTCTCTAATATAAGTGTCTGATTCAATTTATTTTAAAAAGTTCTAAAACAAATTTGAAAGTTAAATCATTCTTACAGAAGAAGCCACCTTGGAATACATTTTATTCAGAAAAGCTCAATGACCAACATCAAAATCTATTCCTTGGGACACTCATTTATAACAGAGCTACATTTCTCTAAGAATAAGTCAACAGAAAAAATATAATTAATAGGTTTTTCATGAACCTTTCTTTCTGAATCCTGATAAACACCCTTAATGGGCCTAAATTACTCAGCATCACTACATTTTTTGAAATGTAGCTAATAACTCATTAGGCAGGTATCCTGGTTAAGTTTTAAGACCATTGGGAAATATATGAAGACAGTCCAGTTTTCAGTCAAGGGAAACAGTCAATGATGCCTCCAAAATGAAGACTGAAGGAAATATTCTATAGTTAAAACTGGAAACGTGTCTTCTTTGGGGGGCTGACTACCACTGCGTGATGAGAGCAGCCACTTTTGGGGAGCACCAATATTCTAATTGGGCTAAGAGATCTTTAGATAAACTTTTTATTCCTCAGCCATTGGGCACAGTTATCCAAAAGATTTATGTCACAAAATACTGACACAGTGCAGGAAAACTAAATATGTAACATAGCATAAAAAGTCACTAGAAGCAGCTATAAAATCAAGAAATACAACTATGCCAGTATTTCATATCAAAGACATAACATAACAGACATTTTAAAGTGTCATTAACTGAGATTTACTGATGCTAGTATATCATTCCAAGTTTGAATATGACCTAAGATAGTTATTAAGTGATAATAAATGCCTTTGCCCCTCAGCCAATAGGAAATAACTCAGAATCATCAATGTGACACATGGGGTCTTTCAGCAGATTGTTCAAGAGGGGCTTTTAGGAGCTAAAATATATGGTTAAACATGTGCCTAAACATGTGAAAAACTTGTTAGGATTTCAATCAGAAATTATCAAAAAGCGACTCTGAACTTTTACTTTGATCTATCAAGATAACATTCTAGCTGTTCCACCAAAAAAACAAAAAAAACAAATTCAGCATCTTGGCATATTTTTTGAAGAAAATTAGCTGCCTTATCCCCAACTATGTTCAAAAAATAATGTTCTAATTCACTGCATGCTTCTACTTTGTTCAAAATGTACATTTACTTAAACATACAACTTATTTTAATTACAGGGACAAAAAAGGAACCTCTGGGATTAGTAGTCAGCATTAATAGAGAAAAATTAGGATGTTAAAAAGGTTAATTATCAAAAAGTACATTGAATTTTTGTATGATTAAATATGTATTATGAAAATACATATTTTTCTAGCTGTAAAACAAACATTAAACACGTCCAACTATGGGGGAAAATTCCGATTACTTTATTTTAGCATAAAAGTGTGAACTGAAATTTTGAGAAGTTCTAAAGAGCTCATCTCAGTCACTTCCCCTGAAAATACTTAATTTTTTTTTGTATTAATATCTTCAAGAAGACTTGACATTATTTTGTATCTTACAACTATTCCAGTTGGGAAACTAATGCCTTACATATATCCCCTCATATATTCTTGTCTTTTGTAGAGAAGACAGAACACCTATTGCAGGGGGTAGCTGACCTCAGCTCTGGTATTCTTGATAATAGCATATCTCAAATTAATTGATCTCTTATTATGTTCCAGACACCATCTAGTGTTACTGAAACATATCATCTTATTTAACATGAGGAGTGTCCTATCATTATTTCCATTTTATAGATAAGATAATAGAGATACAGAACGATAGAGTGATTTTCTCCAAAAGTCACAGAGGGAGTAGTCGAGTTGAGATTTAAATCTAGGATGTTAGTCTCCGGAGCCCACAGAGGTAACTACCAGGCTATCACTAACTAGGCAGGTTGACCTTGATGAAGTCATTTAGCTTCTCTGGAGGACTGACCAATTTCTTAGATCCCAAGTGAGCTTGGAAATTCTACAATGCTGTGAAAATATATTACATGTTCTATGACCCTGTATATTTTGTAATTTTGTTTTACCCACACATTCAAAGACTGTATTTCACAGCTGTTTATTCTGTTTTAGTCAATTATGTAGATTAGCCCACCCCAGACATGCAAACACAGGCCGCTCCCCTAGGATTCCCACTTAATATTCTCTCCTGATTGAAGGTCTCCCACAGCATTTTTCTTTCAGTCTATGCTTTTGATTTACCTCCATAGAGGCCTTCTGCTTAAATTAGAATCTCCAACACTCACGCATAATTGTTTTTAAAAGTTCTTTACAAGTCCTCCTGTAGAGTCACATGGGCTCTATGCTCAACTTTGTAATCACCAAAAAGAGCAAGATTGCTAGCAATCATGCTACCATTTGACAAATCGTGCCTTTCGGACTAGAGCTATTTGTACGCATCTGCAGCTGTTGGCTTTCTGTGACTCCTTGCTCTTTTGGAATCTTATTCTCTGTAAAGATACCCTGCACAATAGAGGAAACACGGGTTTCTGCTACAAATTCAGGGATTACAATGAAAGACATTTCCTTAAGCAACATGCCTATGGAATCCAAACAGCAGTATCTCAAAAAATCTCATTCTGTAAGCATATAAATCCTAATCAGCCAAAATTTGATACAGACATACCCATCTGTAGTCAGTCCTGTGTTTATCAAGATTCTTCATATTACATTCCTGGTGGTCTTATCCACAAACCCTTTGCTTATCTCATAAATAAGAATATCCATTCTTCTTTCTAGATTAAATCTTAAAGGGATTCTGACCCTGAGGAAAAAAAAAATCTGTTTTTTGTCTCTTTTATTTTTTGATTCACAACCTAACAACTGAAATCTGGCTTCAGATCGCTATAATAGATTTAATTATACAAGAGCCACTTATCAATGGGAAAGACATATAGCCAGGACTCTCATTATTTCAACAATGATTTCTTTTTAGTTTGTTTTCACAATTGAAAACAGTTTAGATATGCCAGATACTTATTGTTGCATTTAATATTTAAAATAGTTTCTTTTTATTTATGATGCATTAGAGAGATACCATTTCAGAATAAGTTCGCCAGTTTTATTCCAGTCCTTTAATTTTTTTTTTTTTTTTTTTTTAACAAAATGAGAGGCTCACAGCTGCTGGTCTATAGCTGGTCAGTGACTGACTGAGGTTATAACCTCAGATGGGTCTGCTGTCACTTCTCCCACATCCAGTCCCATATAATTTTAAACTGTCAACTACACATGCTGGAAGTCTTCCTTCATTTCTCCAGCTCAACCCTCCACCCTTAACCACCAGACTAGACTGTGTAGACCTAAACTTCTCTGACTTCCGGTTGATTTGGTCAACGGGGAGCAGAGCAGGTGTCTGGGGAGGGGGAAAGTGAGAGTCTGGGAACTGTACTCCAGACCCCAAACTCAGGAACTTGTGAACAGGTCCCTTGACTATTTCCTCCTCTCGCTCTTGAAGTCTAGGATGCAAGGGAACAGATGGCAACCTGCTGATCCTATCTCGGGAGTGGGGGGAGGTAGGGAACGGTTTCTTCTCTTTATAAATTGACTCCTTCTCTTTGTAAATTACCCTTTTTATTACAAGTCATCTCAAATTACCCCACTTTCACTAAGGCATCTGTTTCCTGTTGCACCCCTGACTGATAGAATGTACTATAGAAATGCATTTAAAATCTGAAGTTTCTCTAGATAGGCTGTCAAAAAATTAGAAGCATACTCCATTCCTGGGTGCTTTCATCTTAGGATTTTAGGGATATGGGGATGAAGTTTTCCTTGCACTTAAAATGAACTGCCTCCTTCCTATAATTCCAGTCTCAGTTCACTGGAGCCCACCCCAAAATCACTATCTCTCCATGCCAGCCAAAGCAACCCTTCCTCTCCTACCACTTGTTCCTGTCTCGTTTAACTTTATTTCCTTCATAATACTTATCACAGGACTACCCTGGCAGTCCAGTGGTTAAGACTGGACTTCCAACTGTGCTTCCAATGCAGTGAACTCAGGTTCAGTCCCTGGTCAGAGAACTAAAGTCCCACTCATTGTGCTGTGTGGCCAATTTTTTTTTTTTTTTTTAATAAAATAACATGGAGAAAATACTTTTAAAAGTACTTATTATCACTGGAAATTAGTCTGTGTATGCATTGGCTTATTCATTACTCTCTGTCTCCCTAGTAGACTCAGAGTTTATGTTAAGCTGGGTCTTTTACAAAGCAGATCCTGAAGGATTGCTCACTAGGGATCACCATCTGTGAAAGCGAGGAGCTGGACAAAGGAAAATGCTGATGCAGGATGCTGTTGCAGGCCCAGAAACATGGATGTTCTGACCACAGTACTGTCATCAGAGTTACTCAGTGAGACTGAAATGACCTTTAAACCACCTCCCTCTTCCACCATCACTACATATACACACTCCTTCCTTGAACAGCTGGCATCTGATGGTTGAGAAAAGATACACTGGATTAAAAGGTCAGTGGGAAATATGTTCTGAGGTTGATCCAGCCTCCAACATGCCCTCACAAACATGTTCCCTGCAGTACATGGTTGTAACTGTGATCACCTAAACCAGTAATTAAAAGAGATTTTACTGTTACTGGTGCTTTTTGAACACAAAAAATAAATTACTCAAAGCAGCCTCCTGTAACATACTAGCAACTCAGCTTGCACTTATGACTCCAACAAAAGCTACCAACAATGCCATCTCAGACTTATCTGCCACTCATCTCTAATGGCAAAAGATTTTCATCTCAGTGGCACATTTGCTACTTAAGTCTTTTATATAAAACAGGTACCAAATATGCAGGAGAATGTTTCACACCATTAGAAGCCTCACATTTGTGTTAAAAACTTATACAGTGCTTCATGTTAATTATATTTCAATGGAAGTGGAAGAAAAGAATTAAAAGTAAATAAAAAGCATGATATGAAGTATAAAAAGATGAGAAAACACAAATTAAACCTGAGGATTATTACCTATCTAATCAGCAAAAAAATTAAAGAAATTATAATATTCAGTATTACACATTTTGCAGGGAAACGGACCCTTTCACACATGCTCCCAGTAGAATTATAAATCAGAACACTTTCTGGATGACAGACTTTCTGTAACAGAGAAGAGTGGCTAGCATAGCGTTCGTTGATCTTCTGTAAGTTTCGAATACACGGGGGCACAGAGGTCAAGAACAGAGGCCTTGGCAGCGAAGAGTGGTGCTGGGCTCATATCTTGGCACTGCCTCTTGCTGTGTGACCTTGAGCCAACATATAAAGAGGAGCTGCTATAATACAAAAGGTCCTTTTGAATGCTGGACAATTATTTCTTCAGAATTCTAAGGAGGTATGACCCTGAGCATCCCACAAAAAAGCAAAAGACTTTCTTTGACTTGAAAAAATCATCCTGATTCTTCAGAAGCTTTTAGCTACTTAGGATGAAGTTTTGAAGTGGGGGTAGAAGGTGCCTGTGGATAAGATCAACTAAAAGGTGAAATCCAGAGAGCCCCTTATAACTGAAGACTGCTGCTGCTGCTGAAGACTAATTAAAACAAAAAGTTTAGAATTTAAGATGGAAAAAAAATGTCTTTAAAAAGTTATCCCCACACATGTCTTGTGATGCAGGGTAGTTAAAGAAAGCAAGAAGAAAAGAAAAAAAAAAATTGTCTTGTACCCAAAAGATGATACACTGAAGAAGAAGACTGTGTTCCTGCTCAGTCATGTCCAACTCTTTGCAACCTGATGGACTGGAGCCTGCCAGGCTCCTCTGTCCATGGAATTCTCCAGGCAAGAATACTGGAGTGGGGTGCCATTCCCTTCTGCAAGGGATCTTCTCAATCCAGGGATCGAACTTAGGTCTCTTGAGTCTCCTACAGTGGCAGGCAGATGCTTTACCACTGCACAACCTAGGAAGCTCAAATAAGAAGATTAGCTGACTAAATAGAGAACTGAAGCAGAGTGAAGTAAATCATCAAAAAAATAAATAAACCCTGGGGCTCATTTGAAAGAAAACTCTTGGAGAAACAGAAAAGGCTCACACAAAAAAGGGCATAAACCCTTATGTTGAAAATGATAGACAATTTATAATACAAGTCACTAAATATTATTATAGCATGATATAGGTTACTAAATGTTACTGTGTGTGTGTGTTAGTCACACAGTCATGTCCAACTCTGGGACCCCACGGACTGGAAGCCCGTCAGGCTCCTTTGTACATAGAATTCTCCAGGCAAGAATACTTGAATGGGTAGCCATTCCCTCCTCCAGGCAATCTTCCAACCCAGGGAATCTAACCCAGGTCTCCTGCATTGCAGGCAAATTCTTTACCATTCAAGCCACCAGGGAAGCCCAAATTATTATTATAGCACAGTACAAAAGGTAAGAGTGAAGACAAGCACATCCAATTCCTGGTGAAAAATGAAAACTGAAAACAGAAGACATCAGAAAAGGTATCAGAAAAGGAAAAGGTGTGTAACACCATTTTTATACAGATAATTTCATTTCCTCCAAGCTGGGAAATGGGGACAGGGTTGGAAGAATGAGAAGATGGACAACGGAGTTAAAGAACGGTTGTGCTGTCAGTATTTCCCACAGCTTGCCTGGTCTGTCTCTCTGTCAGTTTCTTCCTCTAGAAAAAAAAAAAAAAATGGCAAGCTAGCTTCATAATTCAGTAAAATGTTACTATTAAACCCTGAAAATTAATTGTTTAACAAATAGATGAGTGAGCTCTGCTGTTTCACCTGAAGAAGAAAGCAGACTGATGGATGTAATAAGAGCCTCTGTTTTTACAGAGGGCTCAAGGGAGCAATCATGGGCTGTTCACATGGTCCAAATAGGAAGCTATGGTCATAAATTCTAACATGAAGGACATGGAGGATTTAGGTTAAATAGAAAGATGACTTGGCTGATAGTGAAGGCTATAAAATCATGAAACAGCTCCCTGGGTGAATGGTAGATTTCCCTTTCTGGAAATGATGTGTAAAGAAGAGGCTCATCTGTCAGGGTGACGGAGAGGGGCCCAAGCCCATTAGGATGGTTTAGGTGACAAGTCTGTACTTTCTGGTTCACCAAAGCAGCCTCTATCTTTAATTTCCAGCAACTAAAGCAAATGCCTAAATCCCTTGCAGCCTGAGCGTACTTCTGATAATTTGGCTTGTAATGGATTTTAGCTTAATAAAACAGACAATAATGTGAAGAGTTGCTAAATGTAATTAAATAACTGAAGAGGTGTAATATAGCCTATAAACATTCAAGTATCGCTACGCATGCTTAATGACATCCAGGGCCAGGTAAAGATGTATTTCTGTCAGGTAATTACTAACAATTATTTAGGACTGTTCTCAGAGCACTGGGATATCATCTTCATGCTCAGTGTTCACATTAGTTAAGCATTTGTGGTAGTGTAACACCATAATGTCACTAATGAGTAATTATTCTAGAGCAATTATTTTTTAAGTGATTAAGATGTGTTATATCACTGTGACACAACTAACTTCATATTTGCTTTCTCAATAGCTTCCTTGTCTTCCCTACAAGTTCCCTTCCCCAAAGCATATTAGACTGTCTTTTTCTCACAGGAAAAGAATAGACTAATAATTACCAAATGTATACTGTCTGTGAGAGAAATACAATGCAACAAGCTAATGTCTGCTAATTCTTAAGCTACCATTAGGGAGCTGAAGAGAGTATCAGGATATTGAGTTGGAGAATATATACATTCAAAAATCTAAAATTTGCAAGTTTATCATCAGTTTGTCAATGAGCCTGAACTGTAATATATCTGAATGCCAATAAAGGTGCTGACCAATATTAGTTTACCCACAGTGAGAGCTTACATTCTGCATGGTGCTTACTAAGCCCTGTAGAAGATATTTAATAAAAATATTAAGATATAGTCTTTGACCTTAAGAACTTTAAAATCAAAGACAAGACACAAGATAAACTGATATAGAAAGGTATTATTTGGGATCCCTGATAGCTCAGACAGTAAAGAATCTGCCTGCAATGCAGGAGACACGGGTTTGATCCCCAGGTTGGGAAGGTAACCTGGAGAAGGGAATGGCTACCCACTCCAGTATTCTTGCCTGGAGAATTTCATGGGCAGAGGAGCCTGTGAAGATATTACCTTTGTCAACCTGGAACACAACTCCAGCAAGTAAAGGAAAGGTAAAATCTCTTTAAGCCTTAATGCTATTAATAGCATAACAACAATATGAGTAACTACCACTTAGAATGGATGTAAGGACTTAAACAATATATAAAAATTGATTATCATACTAAGCATTCTTACAAACTTTAGCTCTAAATAAGCATATAGTTTTATTTTTTTATATTTATTATTATTAGTCATATGTGTTAAGCATGAATAATTTGTGTTATAAGAGCTCTGATAAGGAAGATAACTAGAAGCTGAAGTAGTCATTGTGGAGAAATGAGTTAGCAGCTAGGTGATGAAGATGGGCAAGACTTCGCTAGATCGAATGTAGGGAGGGTTTTCCACTTAGCAGAGAACAACATGAGCACATGCCCAGAGCCAGGACATAAGGGTCAAATGGCCAGAGCAACTTGAATGGTAGGAAAACTTAAGATTTATACAGGGTGAAGGGTTGATAAAGGCAAACAGCAGCTGACCTTAAGTTTCAGGCCAACTAAATTATATTTTATCTATTGAGAACTGCAGAGCACGATATGATGTTACGAAACAAAGTGCTAATGTTATAATTTACTTAAATCTGATTGATGAGCCACAAACTGAGATCCCCAGAGTGTCAGGTTTATGGCATCTGTACTATGAGGAGTAGGCTCTACATAAGACAACAGGAAATGGTGAGAATCGGGGTCAAACAAAAAAAGAGAATACCTTGTCCACACAAGGCATCAATGTCTTAACTTCGGCTGATCATTGCCACGTGGGAAATAAGGCTCAGCTCAGGCTTCTGACATTTAGAAATAGAAATACACATTTTAAAACGAAATGTTCTTAATTTTTAAAAGTACAATGCTAGTCAAATAAAATGCTTGTCTGAATTGGTATGTCCTGAGGGCAGATGGAAGGTAGCCCTTGATGTTATGTGATTTTATAAATGAGGAAAGCAAGTTTCTGAGACATGCAGTGATTTTCTGTAATTGACATAGTGAGTTATAGCTAGTTTTAGGGTCTTAACCAATGGAAACTTTATCCAAGATTAAAGTAGAACTCACTGGAGGTTAAGGCTTCATTCTACTTGGTAACGAACAAGGTGAGCACACGCTTAGAGACAGGACAATTGTGAGGTTTCAGTGCAAAGTTCATTACAGTAATAGATCATTTTTCATTACAACCCCAAATGAAACAAACTAACAGATGAACACGCGGGCTTCCCTGATAGCTCAGTCAGTAAAGAATCCACCTGCAATGCAGGAGACCCCACTTCGAATCCTGGGTTGGGAAGATCCCCTGGAGAAGGGATAGGCTACTCACTCCCTATGCTTGGGCTTCTTTGTGGCTCAGCTGGTAAAGAATCCACTTGCAATGTGGGAGACTGGATCCGATCCCTGGGTTGGGAAGATCCCCTGGAGAAGGGTAAGGCTACACACTCCAGTATTCTGGCCTGGAGAATTCCATGGACTATATAGTCCATGGGGTCACAAAGAGTTGGACACGACTGAGTGATTTTCACTTTCACTTTCAGCAGATGAACACAAGTCAAAATAAAATAAACAAGTATGAGTGAGCATGCACTTTTCTTGATATCTGTGCAGTAAAGAGGAAAGAATATGTTCTGGGGAGTTATTCAGACATTCAGACCTTGGTGCACTCACCAGTGTTCACCATTTCCTAGTTATGCCACTTGAGGAGGTCAGTTGTAAATAATGATGTCTAGCATACAGTTGCTGGATGATAATACAGAACTGCATAACTTGATGACATGCTATCACACTCAAGCAAGAGGGATAATATCTTGAAACTTGATTTTAAACACTATTTAATAGAGTCAGGAAAAATGATTTAATGATTAGAAACAGATGTTCTGATATGAGCATTTATGGTCAACTTCCCTGGGAAGTATAAGTTAAAACTCTGGTAACACCCAAATAAATTGCTAACAAACTAGCCTACCATTCACATAATATAGGTTAGCAAAAATTTCAGACCATGGTAAAGAAGAAATAAGAAAGGACAAGTTAGACATGGTATTAAGATTAATTGCATTCATGATGCATTAGAGGATAGAAGAATTGTGAGTTAAAATCAGTTTTCACAGTTTGAAGAAATGAGTTAATGAAAATTTTCAAGAAAGTTAATGAGTTGGAGAAATAAGCAAGATTTGTAACAGGACAGGAGAGTTCTCTTGGATTTACAACTGTGACACCAAAAGACAGAAATTTAACATTCTTGGAAAAGAAGTGGGATAATACATAGACCAGTTTTAGATTCACATTTGAACCTGGTATTTCAGCTCTGGGACCCTGTGGATGTTATTAATTCTTTTCTCAGTTTCCTTTTCTGTAACATGTGGTAAAAAAGTGTGTTTTATAGCTGTGTTGATGAAAAATAAAACAAAATGATGTACTGTCCATGAGGAATTTAGTTCAATCACTTGCAAATCCTGAGTGTTCAGTATATGGTACCTGCTCTTACCATCACTATCACAATCTGTTGTAAGACTCTGAATAAGATCAACAGGAAAATGGTGAAATATTTTTTAGTGACATAAAAGGAAAAATTAGAGTGATTAAAAATACTACTGCAAAAATACTGCAATCAGTTTTTTGTACACATGGATGGTATGATGACTTTTTATATCAAAAGTAATGTAATGTTTGCCATCTAGAACAGCAAATTCATATTTATACTTTCCTTTTGCACAAGAATCTTGAGAGTCCCTGGGATTGCAAGGAAGCAAAACAGTCAATTCTAAAGAAAATCAACCGTGAATCTTCATTGGAAGAACTGATGCTGCAGCTGAAGTTCCAATACTCTGGCTACCTGATGGGAAGAGCCAACTCACTGGCAAAGACTGAAAGCGAAAGGAGAAAAGGAGAAGGGGGTGGCAGAGAATGAGAGCCGGTTAGGTAGCATTACCGACTCAATGGCATGATTTGAGCAAATTCCGAGAGAAAGCAGATGACAAAGGAGCTTGGTGGGCTGCAATTCATGGGGTCAAAAAGAGTCAGACATGACCTAGTGACCAAACAGCAACAACAAGAACAACAAAAACTACTATGTATGACACAGATTACTAACGAGAACCTACTGAACACCACAGGGAACTCTACTTAATGCCCTGTGGTGACCTAAATGGGAAGGAAATCTAAAAAAGAGGGGATATAGGTATTCCTATAACTAGTTCAATTTGCTGTGCATTAGGAACTACACAACAGTGTAAAGAAACTATACTTCAATAAAAACTTTTAAAAATTAAAAAGGAATATTACAGCGTACTCTGTTTTGCGTCTGGCTTTCTGAGTTCAACATTAGTCTGAGATTTACGTTTATGCTTTAGGGGCATGAGAGAAGCAAAATCATCTGACATAATGTCCAAGGGCTCTGCCATGATGCGTTCACAGGGACTCAGGGTACACTTCTCTATGCATGTGGGGTAATTAGAAAGCAAGATGCACACAAGAAGCTGGAAAATAAGAAACATATATATTAAGTAAGTATTATGTGTTAAGTTCTATAGGGAAAAAATATCAAGTGTTTCTTCATCCATGGATATATATTAAGAAAAGAGTGAGATATAACACCTAACGGGTTGAAGGAAAAATTAATTTTACTAATTTGCATGGAATTTCCAGTAATTCATTGACAAATATCACCTTTGGTCACAAAGAAACAGCAAGAATTAGGCTCACTATTATTTTTCCTAATTTTCCTCATCAAACCAATTTCTGATTATTTACCAACTAAATATTTTTTGATTGCATTGAAATTGATCCTAGAAATATTCATTGGTATGTTTATAGATTACGTCCTATCAGAATAACCATGTAGCATTTCTCTGCCAATATTCAAATACTGAAAAAGTATAAAGAAATAATTTATCTTCCTATATGCTTAAATAAAAGTATCAGTATTATGGCAGTCCTTTATGAAAAAGGTTATATTTCTTAGAAAATGTTATAGATTTCTTTATAACATATCTCAAATCTCTCTTCAAACACTTGACATTTATTTTGATGAAAATATTACTGAACTATCTCAACCATCTTGCCCTGTATATTTAAGTAGGTATGTGATATTTCATAAGAAAGAGACCCAATGCAATAATTTACTAAATATCAGGGAAAGCATTGTAAATCTAGGCAGGAAGTATACCCAGATTTCCTTTGGAACTGAGAAAAACTTAGTATTATACTATAAGAATGATATATATTGATATATTATTTTATCAACTGATACTCTATAAAAAATATTTCAGAAGATTTTTCAGTGCAATGATAAATGCTCTTTGTAGTCAAGTCCTAAAAATTCAAATATTTTAAATTATTTTCTGAGTCATAAAATGGATGAGTAAATGCACATTTGATATTGCACTCCCCTGATTAAAATTCTTAATGCACCCTTTCTCTATAGATAAAATGCAAACTCCTGAATATTACCAACAAGGACCCTTCTTTCCTTTCCAACTCACATCTCACCTGTCATAGCTCACTTTCTCACAATTCATGCTCCAGCCATTCTGAAATTATTTAATTGACGTTTCTTTCTTTACTTTTTCCTCTACTTGTCATTCCCTCTACCTGTCATCCCCAGCCCTCTGTTCTCCATAATCGTCACCTAATTAACTGTGAGTGTTCCTTCAGATCTCATTTTACCTATTACTGCCCTCATCTGCTTCACTCCCAACACACACACACACACACACACACACACACACACACACACAAGCTGATTACTCAAATGACATTTTGTTTTTACACTTCATCATCTGATAGAAACTATGCCTCAGGCAGCTATGTATGTAGGTAGATGAGATATCATAACCACTGTACCACTGAGCCTGGAAGGCAATGGTGGCCCAGTGAAACCAGATGACTTTGAAGGAAGGAATTAGAAGTCAGGTTATTAGCTCTTCAAGTTCAAAGTCGTGCAGGGTCCTCTCCATACTGCCTCTCTGGTCTGATCAACAAAAATGTCCCATTGCCTAACTAGATCACAGAACAGTTTACTATTATTATTACAGTGCATAGTTACAGAGATGCTGTACGTTAAGAGCCTCAAAATGTTCATACACTTTATAGCAAGCCCAGTTAGTGGTTCAGTAGTAAAGAATCCGCCTGCCAACATAGCAGACACAAGACAAGGGTCCAATCCCTGGATCTGAAATATCCCCTGTAGGAGGAAATGGCAATCCACTTCAGTACTCTTGCCCGGAGAATCCCATCTACAGGAAAGCCTGGAGGGCTAGTGTGTATGAGGTCACAAGAGTTGGACATAGCACAGCATAGCAGCAGTTACTCTTAAAGAATGTTTCTCTCTTCTAAAAACAGTACTTCACTTTCCTTATGAAAAGGACACACAATTATTTTGGAACATCTACAAATCAGGAGAGGTATTTTTTTTTCTTTTGTTAAAATTTTAATTAGGGGATAATTACTTTACAATATTGTGATGGTTGCTGGCATACATAAACAGGAGTCATCCATAGGTATACATGTATCCCCTGCCTCTTATACCTCCCTGCCACCTCCCTCCCCATGCCACCCCTCTAGGTTGTCACAGAGCACCAGCTTTGAGTTCCCTGAGTCATACAGCAATTTCCCACTGGCTATCTGTTTCACATAGGGTAATGTATATTTTTCAGTGCCATTCTCTCAAATCATCACCTCTCTTCAGGACAGAATTTTAATCACAGGAGTGCATGATCAAATCCAAATACAGAAAGAAACATTAAACTAGCAAAAAGGTGAAACCTCCTAAATATTCCAAAGTAGATGGCTGAAATTATACAACATTACTCACAAATATGACAGATTAAAAAGAGGAGAATGAAAAAGTTGGCTTAAAACTCAACATTCAGAAAATGAAGATCATGGCATCCGGTCCCATCACTTCATGGGAAATAGATGGGGAAACAGTGGAAACAGTGTCAGACTTTATTTTTCGGGGCTCCAAAATCACTGCAGATGGTGACTGCAGCCATGAAATTAAAAGACTCCTTGGAAGAAAAGTTATGACCAACCTAGATAGCATATTCAAAAGCAGAGACATTACTTTGCCAACAAAGGTTCATCTAGTCAAGGCTATGGTTTTTCCAGTGGTCATGTATGGATGTGAGAGTCGGACTGTGAAGAAAGCTGAATGCCAAAGAATTGATGCTTTTGAACTGTGGTGTTGGAGAAGACTCTTGAGAGTCCCTTGGACTGCAAGGAGATCCAACCAGTCCATTCTGAAGGAGATCAGCATTGGGATTACTTTGGAGGGAATGATGCTAAAGCTGAAACTCCAGTACTTTGGCCACCTCATGCGAAGTGTTGACTCATTGGAAAAGACCCTGATGCTGGGAGGGATTGGGGGCAGGAGGAGAAGGGGACAACAGAGGATGAGATGGCTGGATGGCATCACTGACTCTATGGACACGAGTCTGAGTGAACTCTGGGATTGGCAATGGACAGGGAGGCCTGGCGTGCTGCTATTCATGGGGTCACAAAGAGTCGGACACGACTGAGCGACTGAACTGACTGACTGCTGAAGTCATAATGTTGAAAAATGAAGGAATATTTGATGTATAATATTAAGTGACCTGGAGAAGGGAATGGCAATCCACTCCAGTATTGTTGCCTGGAAAATTCCATGACAGAAGAGCCTGGTGGGCTACAGTCTCTGCAGTCACAAAGAGTTGAACATTATTTAAAGATTAAACAATATTAAGTAAATGAAGCAAATTACAAAATGGACATATAACATAACCACAATTTTCTGTGAAAAAATATTTAAAGAATACAGAAGGACACTCTGCCTAACTTATTAATGATGTGTATCTTTGAAGGAATTTTCTTTTTTAATATTTGATATTTTATTCTTTACTTTCCAAATTTTCTGTGACTAATGTATTATTTAAATATTCAGAAAACAAACTTTTACTAAAAGAAAGGAAGTGAATAAAGTAGAGAAGGGAGAGACAAATGATATTTTCTGAATAATCCATAGATGATGCTGGGTAGAGAGCTCAATTTTTTAAACTTCCAGTGCCTCATTTTACAGATACATGACTTCACAATATTATCAACAATTACTCTGCAAATTGGATCAGTCTCAATGGCCTATAAATATAGCTGATATGGAACAGTGATATTCTAAACAGAGTAATCTATGAGCAAAATTTCTTACCTATAAGATATCTGGCTTAAATGGAAATTTCTGTGGGTTTGTTTTTTTTTTTTTTTTTCAGTAATATAGGGGCTATAGCTAAGGAAACAAATCATTCATACTTATGTAGCCTCAAAATGAAGACTAATTTTTTTTGGTCAATGATAATGTCATGTTTTTATAGAAAGGGGAAAAACAATACAGAGTAATTTCAGGAATCAAAATATCCTTGGCTCAACATTCAGCTCCACAGGTACCAGATCTTTGATTTCAGGCACATTATTTAACCTTTCTGAGCTCCACTTTCCTCTTGTTAAAAACATCTACCTCTTGGAGTGAAGTAAGCCAGAAAGAAAAACACAAACACAGCGTATGATCACATATATATGGAATTTAGAAAGATGGTAATGATGACCCTATATGCAAGACAGCAAAAGAGACACAGATATAAAGAACAGACTTGAGGACTCTGTGGGAGAAGGCGAGGGTGGGATGATTTGAGAGAAGAGCACTGAAACATGTATATTACCATATGTGAAACAGATGATCAGTCCAAGCTTGCTGCATGATACAGGGCACTCAAAGCCGGTGAACTGGGACAACCCAGAGGGATGGCATGGGGAGGGAGGTGGGAGGGGGGTTCAGGATGGGGGATCACATGTAAACTTGTGACTGACTCATGTCAATGTATGGCAAAACCACCACAACATTGTAAAGCTTCCATTTAAACTAATTAATTAAAAAACAAAACATGTAAAGTATTTAGTATAGTATACCTGGCACAAAATAATAATAACTTGCTGCTGCTACTGCTAAATCACTTCAGTTGTGTCCAACTCTGTGCAAACCCATAGATGGCAGCCCACCAGGCTCCGCCATTCCTGCGATTCTCCAGCCAAGAATACTGGAGTGGGGTGCCACTGCCTTCTCTGAATAACAACTTAATAAATGCAAATTAAAATAAATTATTAAGTAAGCAAATGAGTGAATAGAAAAACTAAACATAAAAATAAATGAAATACCATGAACAAAACTAGATGATTTGTATTTACAAATGCTTCATCCAATCTTGTGCAAAATTTTCTACCACAAAAACGCTGAGACAGCCCTTTTGGTGGCTTGTGGCCAAAGGGAAAGCTTAACAGAAACTAAATGTTGCTATTTTTCATGGATAATTTTAACCAACAATATCAGAGATCTCCTCCCATTAGAACAGGCAGAGAGAAGGTGTATGCCTATTTGCAATGCTGAGCACGCTGCCTGCAGAACACACAGTGTACCACTGTTGTGGGCAGCTTTGGATTCCAAGGGTGGCTCTCATTCAGTGACACCATCAAGTCTTATCACAAAGAATTCCGAGTCACTGACACTCGCCTTTTACCTTGCCATTGCATTCCCTGTCTGTCTGTCTCTCTCTCTCTTTTTTTACTTTTTTTTGATCTTGGAGTCCCCCTCTAGCCCTGTGACATGTTTTGCCATCTGTTCACACAGATGGTGCCATCCAGAGAAGTCAAAAAGTTTGGCGTCCCCAAATCCCTCTTGATGCACTTGGTTCTCTTTATCACAGAGCAGTAGGGAAAACAAATGAGAAACTGGAAAACACATTTCAAAGCACTAAACAGTCACAGCTTGTATAAGGAGCATACTGATGCTCCGTATCTGTTTGAAGTGAATGCTGTCTACATAGGTGAGCCCTTACCCCACATTCTCCAGAACAAAATTATGTCTACAACAGCTGATCACACCTAGAATAAATACAGAGTCAAACATTCCTGACCTCCCCACTATCCATCAGGTCAGCAACTATAGCAAACAATCTATCTTAAAAGTGGCTCTGTGTATAACTTACACTCTTTTTTATCCATGCTTACAGAAATTGAAAACTGTTTACAAGAACAAAATAGCTTTTTTGACATTAAGGAAGGTTGTCACTGAACAACCACAGATTGGCTTTGTTGTTGTTTAGTTGCTCAGTCATGTCTGACGCTTTCTGACCCTATGGACTGTAGCCCACCAGGCTCTCTCTCCATGAAATGTCCTCAGCAAGAATACTAGAGTGTGTTGCCATTTCCTTCTCCAGGGGATCTTCCTGATCCAGGGATCGAACCCACATCTCCTGCACTGGCAGGCGAATTCTTTACCACTGAGCCACTAGGGAAGCCAATTTGGTTTCATATAATTTAAAAATACTACACAAGATGAAACTGAGCTAAACATTCCATTTATGATGGGGGAGAAACAAACCCAGAAGCCTGAAGGTCAATAGAAAAGAGCAAAACCACAAAGAAAAGTAACAGAGGAATAGAGCCTTTCTTTTTCTTAAGATGTCTATGACTTTTGCAATAAAATAAACCAAAATAAAACCTAGCTACCAACACAAATTTAGTCTCCTTAGTGATTTCAGAATCAAGTTTCCCTAAATTGGAATGTTTGATAATGCATATTATTTGAAAGTTTATCTCTCAGTAGGAAACTGTTTATATTATACAGAGGATTTGGAAGTTCATTTTTGCTCTATGTTGATTTCTCCCTCTATTATTTCAATGTATAACCCTGCTCAGACCCAGTCACTCATGCAGTGAATACGTATTTTTTTCCTCCTTGAGAGTAACTCCATGTACAATCAAATAAAGACTAGACCCATGGTTTGTCTTATTCCTTTATCAGGAGCTGATGATGAACTGTGCAGAGATGGAGTAATTTAACAAGCCTCCATGAATTAACCCCTAGTGAATAACATTAGTATAGAAATGAAATGGGCTTCCCAGGTAGTGCTAGGGTTAAGGAATCTGCCTGCTGAGGAGGAGATATAAGAGACGTGGTTCGATCCCTGGGTTGGGAAGATCCCCTGGAGGAGGGCATGGCAATCCACTCCAATATTCTTGCCTGGAGAATCCCATGGACAGAGCATGACTGAAGCAACTTGGCACAGGAATGAAATACACAATTCATTCAAAACTAAAACAGCTAAGAAGAATCATTTGGAGTGAGGATAGTGTTTCTCATCATCAAAGCTTTTACATGGGCATAAGGGTGATGGTTTCATCTCTTGTATCTTACTTCCCAAAAGAAAGATCAACCCATGACTCCAGAAAAATAGGCTAAAATATTTAGGGTTTGGGGAAATATTGTTTTGAACAAACCTAAGTGCTTTGATTCCCTACAGAGTAAACAACCTTCATTCTCCCTACTGCCTGCCTGCCTCCTATCACACAAACACAGAAAATACATGTGTGTGTCTATGTGCATGCACACAGGCATAAGTGTGCACAGACTCACACACAAATATACATATTCTGAAGTTCAGACAAGATAGTACAAGTAACATAGATATGGTCTACAGCAAGCAAAGAAGCTTATATCTCTGCTTTACAATCAATAGAATCCATACACATTTTTATTCATAAAATATTAGATTACCATGAATAGACTTTCCCCCCTTGAACTCAGTGGTAATGAATTTTCTGAGATGTGTGCCTAAAAGGAGCTATCTCTCATTAGAAGTGCTTTCTCATTGATCCATTCTGTGGCAGAAGGTTAATGTGGGTCACCTAAATTCCACTTTGATACAATTCTCTCCACCTTCACCTCTCTGTATACCTTCCAAAATATCACACTGACTGCAAATGACAAGGTAATTTAATGAAACACCAGGTGCCAATGGAAATTTCTACACAGTCAACTCATAGTTGTATTTAAGTCATGATTTGGGAAGCTGAATTCATGACAATTGCTGATTCTGTTTTGTTTTCAAAATGCCTTCTTATCAGCTGTTGAACTGGCATCACCTCAAGCTCCATCTTAATGCTAATACAATTCTTTTTACTAAGAGAAAAGAACATGGTATTTACTAGGTAGGGCAGTCAGATTTTTTTCACCTCATCAAAACATAATGATCTTTGATAATTAGGTATCAAATGCTATTGGTTTCATTTTATGCTTCTCCTTCTACACCTAACTTAACTCAGCATGCAAATCCATTGTTTAATTACATCAGACATGATTTTGCATGAAGGCCTGTATAGAGACAGAAAAATAAATCAATTTGAGATAAACACTGAAGACACCACAGATCCCATTCAACTGATAAATTGAGTCAGGTAGTTGGACTGATAACATAGGAAATACTGTGAAGAAATTGCAATAACTAATTCATTTACATACACAAATATATATATATCCACAAATTTTTTTTCAGTGACTTCTGAGACAGGCACTGATCAAGATGCTGGGATAGAGTCAGGAATAAAACAGAGGTCCCTGTTTTCATGGAGTTTATATATTCATGGAGTGAGGCCAACAAAAATAGTAGATAAATAAATAATGCATTTCACTATAAAGAATGTAAAATGCAGTAATGTAAGACAGGAAACAAAGTTCAAAGTACTGAGTTCTTTAGTAGGTTCCTAAAACTTTCTTCCTGGGAGCACACGAATTTGTTCAGCACCTTAAGACCAAGTTGCTCCATCCTCCACAAAAGCAACTTGAATTCCTCAGATCACTACTGTCAGTCTTCATAAATACCATCTCAGCTGAGGTGTCACCTTCTAAAGCAGCACTCCCTCTCTCTCTTCTACTTGTTATCAGATCGTTCATTCTGTTTAGTTTTCTTCTTAACATCTTGCTATCTTAACAACTTCTTTACCACAACTTGCTATCTTCATATTTATCACTAAATATATTTTTTAACAGTGGCTTATGTTTTCTTCCTGAAGGACAAGTGTCTAGAGGTAGAGTCTATGATTGGCTTATTCACTCCTGCACCTCCAACCCCCACCTAGTGCAACAAGGGATGCTCATTCAGTAGCTGACTGGATAGATAGATGGGTAAATGCATTAATTTCAGCAATTCACTTCACTACAATGGTTTTGTTTCATTAAATATAAATTAGAACTGGTAGTATTTTCTCAAGCTTCCTTTTGGAACACTACACATTCTAATTGTAGGTAGTCAAGATGAATAACTGCATTCAATTATTAGCCTTATGAAAATTCTGAGTACGTTATGTCTTCTCCACTACCTTCCAGCCATGCACTGGGTCATTTTTCTGCATTAAACCTGTTAAAGCACTAAAGGCATGGGCTTTGAAGTCAAATATGCTTGAATTCTACTCCTAGCTTTGATGCTTCTATAGTTGTACTGCTTTGAACAAGTTAAATTTGTCTAAGGCTCAGTTTCCTCTTCTTAAAAATGATAAAATATCAGTATCTACCTTTTGATGAAGGTAAAAGAGGAGAATGAAAAAACTGGATGAAAACTCAACATTCAGAAAACTAAGATCATGGCATCTGGTCCCATCACTTCAAGGCAAATAGCAAAATAGTGGCAGCTTTTATTTTCTTGGGCTCCAAAATCACTGCAGATGGTGACTGCAGCCATGAAATTAAAAGATGCTTGCTCCTTGGAAGAAAAGCTATGACAAACTAGATAATATATTAAGAAGCAGAGACATTACTTTGCCAACAAAGGTCTGTCTAGTCAAAGCTATGGTTATTCCAGGAGTCAAGTATGGATGTGAGAAAAGTTAGTTAAAGTTGCTCAGTTGTATCCAATTCTTTGCAACCCCACAGACTATACAGTCCATGGAATTCTCTAGGCCAGAATAGTGGAGTGGGTAGCCTTTCCCTTCTCCAGGGGATCTTCCCAATCCAGGGATCAAACCCAGGTTTCTCATGACAGCTGGACCATAACAAGTCTGAGCACCAAAGAATGGATACTTCTGAACTGTAGCATTGGAGAAGACTCTTGAGAGTCCCTTGGACTGCAAGGAGATCAAACCAGTCAATCCCAAAGGAAATCAGTCCTGAATATTCAATGGAAAGATTGATGCTGAAGCTCTAATACTTTGGCCACCTGATGCCAAGAGCTGACTCATTAGAAAAAACCCTGATGCTGGGAAAGATTGAAGGCAGAAGGAGAAGGGGACAGAGGATGAGATGGTTGGATGGCATCATCGACTCGATGGACATGAGTTTGGGTAAGCTCTGGGAGTTGGTGATGGACAGGGAGGCCTGGCGTGCTGCAGTTTGTGGGGTCGCAAAGAGCTGCAAGGATCAGACATGACTGAGGGACTGAACAACAACCAGATTGAATTACTTGAGGATTCGAAGATACAATGTATGCACAGTACATGATATACAGGATGTACCCAATTAATTTTGACTACTATGATTATCTTAGTAACTAATAAAGTGATGGGAAAGATTGAAGGCAGAAGGAGAAGGGGACAGAGGATGAGATGGTTGGATGGCATCATCGACTCGATGGACATGAGTTTGGGTAAGCTCTGGGAGTTGGTGATGGACAGGGAGGCCTGGCGTGCTGCAGTTTGTGGGGTCGCAAAGAGCTGCAAGGATCAGACATGACTGAGGGACTGAACAACAACCAGATTGAATTACTTGAGGATTCGAAGATACAATGTATGCACAGTACATGATATACAGGATGTACCCAATTAATTTTGACTACTATGATTATCTTAGTAACTAATAAAGTGCAACAAATATTGGATATCTACTGTGTGCCAGCTACTTTATATAAGTGATATTATTTAATTTTGCCCATATTTCTATAAGTTAAATGATATTATAGTTTTCAGTTTAAAGTTGTTATGTAACTTTTTAAAAAGCCACAAAACCTGTAAAAACAAACTCTAGGACTTGGCTCAGACCTACCATTCTATTCTACCTCTTCGATCTCTCAATTTTATTTTTCTACAAAGACCCACATTTTGAGTCTCAATTTGTGAATGTCTCATTTGTCTCTATGTATCCCCAGCACCTAGTACATTATTGTTATATAATAAGGATTTACCACCACCATTCCCTCTTGCCAAATATCATCCTACACAAATCAGGATAGGAAACAGCAGAAGAAGTGAAATTTAGATACACATAGCAAATTTAACAGCAACTGATCTTTACAATTTAATATGTGCCAAGTGCTTGACGAAATTCTTTACAAGTATTTGTCCAGATAATCCTGTCAAGTTATTCTACAAGGTTACTATAAATGTGCCTCAGCAGTAAAGAATCTGCCTGCTCCTGCAGGAGACCTGGGTTCAATTCCTGGGTCAGGAAGATCCCGATTAATGAAATGGCAATCCACTCCAGTATTCTTCCTGGGAAATCCCATGGACGAGGAGCCTGGCAGGCTATAATCCATGGGGTTGCAAAGAGTCGGACACAACTTCGCAACTAAACAGCAACAGCAGCAACAGGGACTATAAAGCCCTGTATTCCTCATGAGGGAGCTGAAGCTCAGAAAGATGGAGCACAGTTCGTTAGTGATAGAAGAAGGCCTTGTAACAAGGCTGTCAGATTCCAAACCCATGCTCCAAACATGCCAGATGAAGCTAGATATGGTCTTTATCATGGTCTTTTCAGTAACTTCCCTTCGTTGTCAGTGTGTTACAGCCGCTAAAATATAGTCCTAATTATTTTCTCTATTATTTCTAAGGGAGCAACACAACAGGGAATTCAAATTTCCCTCCAAGGATTTATGACCATTTAGCATTTTCTTACTTTTTATTCTGTCCATAAGAGTGAAGACAATGAGCTACTTCTCAGAAGTAAAATAGCTTGAGCATTTCATAGTATGGTGACTGTGATTTTAGTCATTAACCTATTACAGTGATTTGGCTTGCTTTATTTGTGACCTCAAGAATAAGGAGAGAGAAATGTGCTAGAAATCCTCCCTTACCACCCATTTAGCGAATCAAGTAAACTTTGGTCAAAAGTCCTTTACCCTAAGAAATCTGCCAAAAGTCCTTTAACCTAAGAGGTGATTTCTAGAGGCTAGATAATGTTTTATCCCCTTCATTTTTTTTCTATCTGTGGAGAATAAGGCTGACATAAATCTCTGTGAAATAAATCATTTTACTTGTTCCATAAAATAAATATAGATTTTCTTCCATGTACTCCAGGGTCTTTTGTGATAGTTTGGTAGACAATACTTGTCCAGTTGCTGGAAATTTAGTGATGTGGTTAATGGCTCAGTGCTTTTTCTGCTTTTCCTTCCAGAGTGAGAGTATTGATGCTGGAGTGAAGAATCTCAGCAAGAGAGTATATTAAATAATGGGCATGAAAGTGCGCATGTTACTTAAGTAATTCCTTCTTGGACTATCAAGTAAGAATGACCTTCTTCAGTCCAGCCAAAAAGATGTGCACTCACAGGCAGTGTTCAGGGTCTCTGGGAACCACAGCAGTGATGTGGCCTCGGTCTCCTCACTTTTCTAAGGTCTTACATCTATCGCTAACTAAATGGAGATTTAATCAAATTTTATAGTGGTTGCTTTTCCCTGGTCTATAACACTCTTGATACTTCACAATATGGATATGCAATTCTAAAATAGAAGAGAATTTCAAAATCCCTCTACACCAACTCACAGACTGAAATGCATTACTATTTATCATTGAATTGGGGTGTTCAGAAAAGCAAAACGAAAATAACTTCTGCACTTAAAAGTTGCAAAGTAGAAATCCATTTAAGAATAAAGGATGAAAAGAAAGAGTGATATTAAATTATACCTGAGGAACATACTTTATGTCAAGTTGTAGGGGGACGGCTATACCAAAAACAATGCACAGGTCCTTGCTATGGAGTCCTATTAGACAGAGAGAGTCATACTCCTCTATTTGGAATCATGCCAGTGAAATTCTCTCTAGAGCGGAGACAGATGACTCTTAGAAGTTCCTTTCAGGAGCTCTGGAAATTTAGGCTCTCCATTCTTCTTCAATGTTTTCAGTACTGGCTTCTCCCAGAGTCTTTTGCATCCATCTTCTTGGAACAGAGTCTGTGGGAAGACTCTCTGGGAAGGTGCATGAGATCATGGGCTTTGAGTTCAGTACGGAGACTGGAAATTCGTTAGAAAGTTAACTCCTTTCCCAAAGCCCGAGTGTCCTTCAACTATAAAATGGCAATGATGGGAGCATGCTTCACAGGATTAATATAAAAAAAATTCAGGGCTTGACATACAGAAAGTATTCAACAGAAAAGGGAACCCTCCTACACGGTTGATAGGAATGTAAATTGGTGCAGCCACTATGGAAAACACTATAGACAGACATTTATCAAAAAGGTAAAAATAGGGTTGTTTTATAATCCAGTAACCCGACTCCTGGGCATATATCCAAACAAAACTATAATTCAAAAAAATACATGCAACCCTATGTTCATAGCAGACTATATATAATAACCAAGACAAGGAAACAACCTAAATGTCCATCAACAGATGAATGGATGCAGAAGATCTGAAACACACACATACACACACACAATAATGGAATACTACTCAGCCATAAAAGAGAATGAAATAATGCCATTTGAAGCAGCAGCAAAGATGGACCCAGACTTTATCATACTAAGGGAAATAAAAAGAGAAACATAAATATTATATGATATCATTTATACATGTAAAATATGACACAAATGAACTTATCTATGAAACAGAAACAGACTCACAGACAAAGAACAAACCTGTAGCTGACGTGGGGGGAGGGAAGGACTGGGGGTTTGGGATTAGCAGATGCAAACTATTATGTATAGAATGGATAAAAGACAAGTCCTACTGTATAGTACAAACAACTATATTCAATATCCAGTAATAAACCACCATGGAAAGGAAAGAATGTATATACACACACACATAAATAACTGAATAATTTTGCTGTACAGCAGAAAATAAGAAAAAATTGTAAAGCAACTGTACTTCAATAAATTTTGAAAAATGAATAAATCTGTATGATGAACAATAAAAGAAAGTACGCATTAAACTTTACTACTGCTATCACTACTCCCACTACTCCTCAAGGGGATCTTCCCAACTCGAGATCAAACCCAGGTCTCCCAAAGTGCAGGCAGATTCTTTACCAGCTGAGCCACTAGTGGAGTCCAAGAATACTGCAGTGGGTAGGCTATGCCTTCTCTAGCATTTCTATTTGCTTTCTATGAAAAATGAAGAAAGCCGAAATGACCCCATTAAATCAAACTTGAACCAATGCTGACTGTTCTCACAACTAAAGTTTTCTTTAATCACAGTTGTTGTATCTTTTGTATTACCCTAATTTCATTAAAAAAATATATATATATATACACACACACACATATCTCTCTCTCTCTGTGGTTATATAAACATTGTTACTTCATCATAGTGTAAGTAAGTGTTAGTCGCTCAGTCATACCCAACTCTTTGTGACCCCATGGATGCCACCCACCAGGCTCCTGTGTCCATGAGATTTTCCAAGCAAGAATACTGGAGTGGGTTGCCATTTTTTCCTCCAAAGGATCTTCCCTGACCCAAGGATCAGACCCAGGGATCGAACCCAGGTCTCCTGCACTGCAGGCAGATTCTTAACAAACTGAGCTACAAGGGAAGCCCCCATCATATTGTGGCCCCAGGTAAATAGCAGAAAGGGAACACAGCTCCACCCATCAACAGAAAATTGGATTAAAGATTCACTGAGCATGGCCCCACCCATCAGAACAAGACTCAGTTTCCCCCTCAGTCTCTCACATCAGGAAGCTTCCATAAGCCTCTTATCCTTCTCCATCAGAGGGCAGACAGACTGAAATCACAGTCACAGAAAACTAACCAATCTGATCACATGGACCACAGCCTTGTCTAACTCAATGAAATTATCAGCCATGCTGTGCAGGGCCACCCAAGACAGACGGGTCATGGTGGAGAGTTCTGACAAAACGTGGTCCACTGGAGAAGG